>OX376198.1:17337276-17937276 GCA_947363905.1 Lithophane semibrunnea | reverse complement strand
TTTTAGTTTTACTGGCATTTCTGATCGTTTCTTGCGTCTGCGACGACGCTCTATCGAGGGAGGGGTCGTCACCGGGCCGCTCTGGGCCGGGCTAACAGATTTGCGCATGTGATGACTTGATCTATTCATAAATAGACACGGCAACGTTATCAATGAAGATTTTTGAAAAATGTGACCTACATAGACTTTTTATTTTCTTTCAATTACTTTTTACCTTTAGAGTATTTCACCCACAGATATAGATAGACTATCTATATCTGTGATTTCACCCTTTCACCTATCAAAATCAAAATTAATTTATTCGGACTACAAAAGATCCATAAATATTAGTAATACCTTGAAGCTAGTGTTACTAATAATAATAATACCTATTTAAGTATCTTGACCTGCCACGAGAGGTTGTCGACATGTGGGATGTGGATACAGCAATCATTGTGCCGATAGTCGTGACGGCCAATGGCATAATAGCCAAGAGCCTCGACCAACACCTGAGGAGGCACTCGTTAGGCGGCTGGATCAAGGGCTTGATCCAGAAAGCGGTACTCCTGGACACGGCGCGTATTGTTAGGAGGTTCCTCTCTCAGGAGCCCTGACCACCGGTACCTTGGACCCTGTCCCCGATACCGGTAGGCTCATATTTTTATATTTTTAAATGTTTATTTTTTATTTTATAAAAATATTTAAAAATGTAACTAATAAGAAAGAAAATAAATAAACGAAATAATAATACCTATAATTATTTGAGTTTGACGCGTTCTGCACAGAAGATGGCCAAGTAAGGTACAAGTTTCTCACCTGGCCATCCTCCCGACAAAATGCCTCAAAATGGGAGAATAGTAAAATTCTCTGAACCTATGCGCTAGGGCAACGAACTTGCGTCTCAACCTCTCAACACGGGTGGGGGGCGTGAGACGTCAATGTCAAATCAAGTTGATTTTTTTTTATATTCATAGTTAATTGATTTGAGTAAATTGTAAGAAAGTGAGAAAGAGAGAAATCAATATAAAATATCCTCTTCCTAATACATGACTCACTCAGTCTCATGCGCGTGGATACGCATGCCCTCGCGCTCCTACCCACAGAGAGGCATTAAAATTGAGTTTAGGGGATGATTGGCCCTTGGATCGGTCTGTCTTCTTGTAAAAGGTTTTAAAATAGTTGTCTGGTGGACATATACATATAAAAACGGAGCATCAGAATGTACGTGAAGTTAAGTAGGTAATTATTTTGGGAGCTTTAAAGCGTCTGCAAAGCAATACGGCCGACGGAAAGTGTCTCACAGGGATCTCTGCCTTTTCGCCGAAAATTGTTTGCCAGATTTTCACTTGGCAACTAACGTTTCGCAGAATTTTATTTTGCCGAATAATCATTTGCCAACTTATCATATAATTTTGTTTTATTTCCCAACCTCACAGTTACCAACTGTACGTTTGGTCTGCTTTTCATAATGACACTTTTTAAAATGCCAACTTTGAAGTAGAGTTCAATTAAAATGAGTGAGTGTAACAGGGACGAAGCTACCCTACAAGCCGATTCCTATCGGCTTCCCTTCTGGAATTCGAAAAAAAACCACTCTATCGTCATTGAAAAATGACACAGTCAGTAGTGTTTAAAATGTCTGTTCAGTAATCACACTATAGGTATTTAACACACCATATAATTAAAACTATACAAAACGCCTACATTCAATGTTTTGTCTTTGTTGTCTCCCAACAGCAAAAAAAAAATCTCTAAAATAACTCGGCGGCGCGGCTGGCTTATCGCTCCTTCAAAAATCAAGGCGTCATGACGTCACTTCGGTCACGTGACACCCCGGTTTCATACGCTTCAAGCAAGCCGGTCAAATACGAGTTATGGTACCTAAAGCGATCTAAAATTGCGTGCGCGTGAACGAGATGCAGCGATATCGGTTCGGTAGTTTTCGTTGAATTTCGTAATGCGTTCGGCTCAGAGTTCCGACAGGACGACGCTATTGTGTGGTTGCTGTTTGACGTAATCGTATTATAATTTATTTACACTTGCAGTTAATTTGCATTTTGTTCGTATTATCTATTGAATTCGTTAGTTTATCAGTACGAGAATCGTAGTAGTAGTATTAGTTTGTTGGTATAAAACAGTGATTAAAGTGTTTTGACTTTAGTGAAAGTGTACGTTGTAATTATGTATTTGGGGTAAGTAGATAGTTAATAAGTTGAAATTTCTTAATAGATTTGAAAAGTTATTAGTACGATCAGTAGGATTAGGATGGCGGCAATAATTCGTCAAGGACTTTATAATTAACTACAATGTCTTTTGGCCCGCGTGCGGCCCGTCTGGTAGCTTAGTGGTAGCCTATACATTGTTGTTTAGGATTATTTTCTTTGTGAGGAAACATGCTTTCCAAGGTTAAGTTTTGAAAATAAGAAACACATAATTACGTTAGGCCGTGCTCGCTCAGATATAAGTATAAATTACAAACGACGTGATAGTTTTTTCAAACATTCTAATGTTTCCCTTTACGATAAATATGAATGGCTGACTGGCAGTTGTAAATAAAATAAAATGTATTGTTTCCCTTGTTTACTTTTCTCAGTTTCTAGTAGTTTATGTAATAAAGGGGTTTTTACATTCTTAATCTGACGATATTTCGCTAATTCGTTTGAAGCTCTACACCCGCGCGGCGAATTCCCTCTAGTGGCCGTGAGCGAAAACTCTGAATTGTAAAATGCCACTCCCTAGAATTTTTTGAATGGAGATATCTCGTTCTTGTACTGACAAAATGCATTGCATTTCCGATATTTTCGTTAGATGGCGTTGCGCTATTAGGATCGTAGGAGCTTAGTAAAGAACTGCGGTAGTGCGGTTGAAATCACTTGTTGAACTGTGTGAGTGTGCGTGGTTTGTGAAAGCGGGCTTTTTGAATGTTGACACCGTTCTTTTGTAAGGTAAACAAACAAGAAGTAGCTTTTCGCGGCCACAAGGAAGGTCCGAAGTGACATCATAACAAGTATTATTAACCGACTTCTTCTAAAAGGAGGAGGTTCTCAATTCGTCAGTATAGTATTTTTTTTTTTTCTTTATTTTTTGCTCCGGCTTCCCGCCCCCGAAAAATCACCCTCCGCCACTGGAGTGTATTGAAGAGTGCTCAGTGAGTGAGTGTTTTTTACTTTATCTTTAATGTGACCTAACTTAACTGTTTCCTTTTACAAAAGCGATTCGCTTCTGGCACTTTGCCGGCCGCTGCCGCGGCACGCTCGCTACGCTCGCTCGGCTCGTGCATTGTTTATCATACTCTAACCTAACCTAACCTATCGTAACCTAAGATTGAAATGTTTGACAAATGATAAATGTCCCAAACGTTTTGTGTCATTATATATATATATATTATATATATTTAATAGGTTTACGTATTTAAATAATATTTATTCCACAATTTTCGCTATTGCACCTACCACTGTTTGTCTCTGCATTACCCAAAGGTTGACTGGTAGAAAATGCCTATGGCATTAAGTCCGCCTCTGTACATTTGTGTGCTTAAAGTATTAAATAAATAAATAACTAAATATTTTTTTTTATTTTTTTTATTGGGACATAAAGCAGTTACACGTTACAATTTTAGTAGATAACAAACTAGGGTAGTAGAGGTAAACATGTAACCCACACCAATGTCCGCGGAGTGAACTATTGTGGAGAAATTAAACAAAACAAAAGACGCATCTACTGGAGGCGAAATAGGTTAGGAAGAATTCATAAATTATTGTGCAAGCAATTGAACAGCCATTCTTTTAAATTTTGTTTGAGATAGTGAAAATATATCAAGATCGAAAAAGTGTGTGTTATATATTTCCAAGAGACGACGGAGGGGCACCCTTGCGCCAGTATTGGTTCTGCACTGTACAGTGTGGAACAGCCGGGGCAAGCGCGCCTCTCGCCGTAATACAGTTCTGGGTACGATGTAACAAAGTTTATTGGTGATATCAGAGCAGTCAAAGTTGTTATTACATATGCCATGCAGCATCACAACCATAAGTAGGGTTCGCCTGGCCTGCAAGCCCAGGAGTTTATATGCTTTTAGTAGTAGTGCGTACGATATTTTAGAACGGTGGCATTTATAGTGAATGGAGCGTAAACATTTTTTTTGGACCATTTCAATTTATAGTGAATGGAGCGTAAACATTTTTTTTGGACCATTTCAATCCTTTGCTTATATTTATCATATAAAGGACTCCATATTGGGGCTGCGTATTCCAATTGGGAGCGTATTAAGGTTGTGTACAAGATTATAAACGTATGCGGACGTTTGAAATCAGTTGAGGAGCGCATAACGAAACCATACATACTATAGGCTTTGTTAATAATGTAGTCAATGTGAAGGTTGAAATGCAATTTTGAGTCAAGTGTAACTCCTAAATCACGAATATGGTCAACTTTTTTAAGAATAGTGCCTTGTAAAGTGTAACAGTATTTAATTAGATTTTTGTTTTTTGTGAAAGATATTACATGGCACTTAGGTAAGCTAAGGTGAAGTTTATTATCTGAACAATAATTGGAAAGTCTGTTGAGGTCTTCCTGAAGGAGCAAGCAGTTTTCTGTGTTATTGCACGACTTATAAATTTTAATGTCATCGGCATACATTAAGAAATGGGAGTTAATAAAGCAGCGTTTTATGTCGTTTACGAACACGATGAAAAGCACAGTCCCCAAAATTGAGCCCTGAGGCACCCCAGAAGTAACGACAACGGAATCCGATTGAAAGCCGTTGATAGCCACTTTCTGAGTTCTGTTGTAAATGTAGGACATGAACCACCGCAATAAGTTACCCCGAATGCCTTTATAGGCGATCTTGTCCAGAAGCAGCTTGTGATCCACCTTGTCAAATGTTTTTGGAAGTCGGTGTACACAGTGTCAACTTGGGTTTGATTATTCATGTTCTCGAATAAATGGTTTGTAAATAACATAAGGTTAGTAGTAGTAGAGCAGCGTTTAACGAATCCGTGTTGTTCGGGAATTATAAGGTGGTGAATGTGAGAGTATAACTTGTCGTGCACTAGTCTCTCAAAGAGCTTTGACAAGGCGGGCAACAAGGAGATGGGACGGTAATTCTGTATGTTGTTTATGTCGCCCTTTTTGTGTATGGGCGTGATGTGTGCGCGCTTACAGATATCAGGAAATGAACCTTCACGCAGGCAATTATAATAATCAGCTTAACAATAATCCTACGAATGAAACGTTGTCAAACAAAAAATTGCTAATCGTTAGTTGTCAAAGTCTCAGACCAACAAAAAAGGAAAGACGTATTACGCCGTACATCAAAAGTGAAGCCACAAAACCATGATCCAGCAAGAAAACACACAGGCTCACGCACACACCTACACTAAAACCATGCTCATCGCTCCTAGTACGTCACGAGTGGTCGTCTAGTTAACATCACCAAAACAAATATAATTATGCCTTCCTATGTAGTGAAAACGTGTAAAAACAATAGTAAATCACAGAAAAAGTCTCACGGAATCACTTTTCACTTGTAAGTACGTACTTCAAATAACATCATTTTTTAATTTAGATAACTATGAATTTTAGGTTACTTGGAACAAAAAACCTGAACGAATGAACGAACGAAAACAGTGACATTTAAAGAGCGAGGGTTGCCATAATATGATTTCAAATTTCCCCATTCGATATTTTTTACTTCGAGTAATTATATGTCTGTTTTTTTATGCATTTAATATTTTAGATTTCCAAGTAATAGGTACTGAAAATAAAAATAAATGGATAGTAGCTAATTTACTAACCTATTTATATACATATACCGGATGATTTTTTTTACCGTCTCGACAAACATAGGGTGTAGTAGGTGAACGGAGTAGAAGCCAATGGCATAGTCAACTAAATTTTTTTTTTTTTTTTATACCCTTTAAACAAATTGATTTATCTAAAAATACTACCCATTTGAAGTAAACTTTTAATACAAAAACAATAAAAACAGAAATATTTTTTTTTTTTAATAAATCCATGAAAAAATATCGAAATTCAAATCATACGCACCCTACTAAATGCACGGAATTTATCAATGAATTAGATACGTTCCTTTGCGGCCGATAGGTACTCGCCGCACTTGCCGTCGGCTTCTTTGATATCACCAGGCGCTTGAGCCGCCGCCGCCGCGCCGGAGCTGCTCGCTCGCGCATCCCCCCGCCCGCCCGCGTCCCGAGCTTCAGTCACGTGCGATTAGTCACGGCGGCGTGACGTCGCGCTGTTTGTTTCCACGTATGCATCGTGCACCCGGTCATATTTGTCGTATCTAAACATGTAAGAATATTCTAACGTAGAGTATCTTGTTTGGTGAAAACAGCCAGTGCAAGGCGAATGTACGCAGAAGAAGAAAATCTTCAGTCGCTGCGAAGGAACGGTATGCGTTCTCCTCAAATTCCCCCTCGGACCCCGCATGGAGTTTTGTCACTGGGTGCAGAACCGTTCTGTCATTGACACCATGTTGCAAGACGTTCCTGATCCCTATCTGCAAGACATGTACTTCCAGCATGACGGATGTCCAGCTCACTACAAACGATCTGTGCGCGCGTATCTCGATGGTCAATTTGGTGATAAGTAGATAGGTCGCGGTGCACCTGTGAACTGGCGGCCGAGGTCACCAGACCTACATAACACCCCTTGACTTTTATTTGTGGGCCGACCTAAAACGTTTAGTCTGACGTTTAGTGTATACCGAAGAAGCTCAAAGAGTTAGTGATTTAAAACAGCGAATAATTTAAAACGCTTTTAATGTTTTGAAAAGTGATAGAGACACGCCTCGAAGTTTACCGAACAATATGCAAAGACGTGCTAGTTTATGTTTAGAACGAAACATTGTGAACAATAATTACCTACTGCGATATCGCTAAAAAGGTAGGTACAGACCTAAGTTCATTTTTTGTAAAATGCGCGCAATGCGCGTGCGCGTCTGTCGGTCGTGTCGCCCGCGCGCGAGTACCGCTCAGCTGCTCGGCTCTCGTACGTGAACCCCGGTAAGTGAACTCTCACGCACACATCAAGTTTCTATGTACGTGTGTGTGCGTAGGCGCGCCGACGTTACTTAGCAACGGGTCGACCGAACAACATTCTGTCAATGTTCTCGCTCCCGCATGTATGCACGTCTTTTTCATTTTGAATGAAGTACAGTCGAGTATTCTTGCTTATTCAAGTATTTATTGTTTCGAATTATTTAAAAAAGATTACTTAGATTGTTTTAAAAGTTCGTTCCGAGTCTTTGTTACTGTTTTCGTTTTATTTGTAAGGATAGGTTTACTTATTATTTTATCTTTTTAATTGGTAAATTGGTGGGGTTTTTATTTGTACTTACGTAAGTATTTGTTGTGTTTTATTATTTTAGGTAGGTTAAGTTTTCTTACTTGTGTTAAGTTATTACCTATTTACTACTTATTCTTTTGGTGTGAGGCTTATTTGGTCAATTGGGTATTTGTATTGTATGTTTGAGAATTTTTGGGTATTGTGTTCATTTTATTTGTAGATCAGGTTTGTCTTAGTTTATTAGTAAGTGGACTATAAATGTTATTGCGTTGATTTTGGAAACGTTTTCAACACGACTGTACCATGCGAGGGGCGGCCGCTTACTAGGTTTCTACGCAAAAGAAATGTGCGTGCGTTTCGCTCGCACACACGTACAACTATCATTCATGCGCCATCGCAGCCTACGCCGTTTACTATCTCCTATTTTGGCTATTATTCGTTTTTACGCACGGGCCGTAGGATGGATAGTTTTCATGATTTTTGAAGGAAATTCCGAACCTGTACAATCTCAATGGTACTAAGCAAATATTCTCGGGTATGGCTTCTGTTCCACTTACACAACACACCTGATTATGCTCGAGACGGTAAAAAATGTCATCCGGTATAATATATTTTTAACACTCAATTGAAAATTAATGGATAATTCTAAGTGAAAGAGCGGAGCCTCCTAACACAAGCAATTCTTGCATAAAAGGTGATCTCCTAAATGCACTTTGTACTTAATTGTTTTTTTTTATTTTATTTTGCGATGTAAAAAAAAATGTTTTTGTTTCGGAATTCTTCCTAACAATTGAGGTACAATACCATACTCAACAATATCTTACTCGTACAATATTAGCCTACCCAAAATATTATTCCCCAAGTAAAAACTTTAACAACTGACAACCCTTTTTACACACACATAGATAAAAAGGTGGCTTCACTTTTGAAGTACGGCGTGCTCTGTCTTTCCTTTTTTGTTGGTCTGAGATCAAAGTGAAACATCGGCGAAACGTTGGTTGGCAAGTGATAATCGGCCAAACAATTTTCGGCGAAAAGGCAGGATACCGTCTCCCAGACAGTTTCCGTATTGGCGACTTATTTTTAAGGATATTGCCTAAAATATTCGTAAAAATCAGCTTGGAGAATTTACGTCAGGTAAGTAATGTTTTTATGTACCTTGATTACCTGATACCTGAAAACTGGCCGTCTAAGCAAGCTAGCAGGTAGGCAAGCGTTCTTAGTACTTACTAACACTACTCAATCGTCCACATTTCCTTCGTCAGAAAATACGTGACGTCTGGAGGCCCTGGGATCTTACTCTATATGAGTAGCAGAGTTAGTACAAGCGGTATATAATGCCGAATTGAGCTTTCTCCCGGAAAATTGCGCAAAAAGTGCATAAAAGTGTACCTACAATATTTGTTCTATGCATGGAGTCATGGAGTCATGTTCTATGCATGCCATTTTCCTCGCTGTAAGGAGGTGAAAAGTTGTGTGTTGCGCTCGGCAAGCAAAGTTATTCTGCGTCTCGTACCTTTGAAACCTTCGCATCGCTCAGGAAGTCAAGATTCATTCAATACAAGTACTCGCGCCAAAAAACAACTTTGCAGCCTTGCATAACAAATAACTATTGATTTAATTTCGAGACCTAACGACTTAACTTCTTAACTTAGTGACTGACTGAAAGAAGAAACCATTGAATGAAACATTTTTAGATAAAATCAATTTTGTATGAGTCTGTCATACATAAAAAATAGTAACGTGCAAATCGCAATACACAATGCACAAGACAATGTATGTATATGGTGGCCATATAATTCATCCCACTGACTTTGTTAGTGGGACGAATGATTGATTTAATGATTTAGTAATTATATTTTGAATTCCCATTGGTCCCATTGAATAATTTGAGTCTGGTTTTTGTTCAGTTAAGGCCAACGCAGACCGGGACGGGATGGCAAAGGATTTTGCCGTCAGTCAGCGCACACTAGCCGCTTAGATACCGCGGCATTCCAGCACCTTGCCACGGCGCGCGCGCCCCGCTGTGACACAACCAGGGCCGGCGTCCTCGGCATGCCGTTGCCTACCGCAGCACACCACGGCATCCCGCCGCGGGAGCCCGTGGCGCGTCTTTCAATGCCGTGCAATGAAATCTCTTGCGATGCCATGGCATCATTTTAAAGCATAGCAATTTATGTCGTATTTCTATATCGATACGTTGAAATGTCCATTGGTAAAAATTTAAATCCCTTGCCATGCCGTCCTGGTCTGCATAGGCCTTTATACACTTATTTATCCTAACTAATACTATACTATACATGCGAATGTGAGTTTGTTTATTTATTTATTTATTTGTTAGATACACTTTCACGCTAAAATGGCTGAAATGATTTAGATTCAATTTGGCACATGGGAAGATCGTGATCTGGGTTGACCATGACCTGGGGTAAGACATAGGATACTTTTTATTATTTCTGTAGTACGTTATATGCATACAAGACGGTATTCTGTGCAAATCACTTTCTGCACAATTTATGAGCAGTACCTAACCTAACAAAAAGTTCTAGGCTTGCATGAATTCAGGATAGTATTTCAATCATTCATTATAGTTTTTTATTAATAATATGTTAGTTTTATCTAACTTATAGAATTTGCGAATACCGTCTTGTATGCATGCAACGTACTACACAAATAATAAAAAGTATCCTATATCTCAGCCTAGGTCAAGGTCTACCCATGTGCCAAATTGCATCTAAATCATTTCAGCCGTTTTAGCGTGAAAGTTTACCTTTTTTTTCCGTGGGGAATTCCTTATAGATTTTATGTCGGACTCTTACCGACTAAAACCCCACTGTTCCTATTTCTACCAAGAGTCAGAGGCCCGGGAGATACTTGTACATGCGCCGCAACCCCAACTGGTATCAGCCCGCCATGCCTAGGGGGCCTCATCACAAAGTGCGGCCGATCCCACGACCGCACGTCCTCCTATAAAGGCACGCATGATGTTTTGCGTGCCACCTTTGGACCTGACTGTTCTTACCTAACAAATAAACAAACAAAATCACTTTCGCATGTATAGTATTAGTTACGATAAATAAGTGTATAATTGATCAACAACCAGGCTCAAATTATTCAGTGGGACCAATGGGAATTCAAAATAAAATTACTAAATCATTCCCGTTCGTCCCACTAGCAAAGTCAGTGGGACGAGCGGGAATAAATTTAATATAATTTATTAAATTCCCGTTCGTCCCACCAGTGGGATGACGCCAGTGGGACGAACGGGAATACACGGTTTGTTTATTTGGCTAATCCTTAATAATTCTGACTTCCTTACTAATATAAGAAAATTCGAAAGTAACTCTGTCTGTAGTTAACTTTTCACGCCTAAACCACTGAACGGATTTCGATAAAATTAAACCGACGAAAAAATATAACTGTTTTTATTCCGTAACTGAAAGAAAAGTGGATTAATGCAGTTCTAAGGCAAAATTTGTTTCCAAATAAATATAGCGATAGCGTTATTTGTCCAAGGCATTTCACAGCAGATTAAAAATAAGTAATAGCAATGTCAATCCCTGTCGGTTAGAAAAATAAATTCTCATAAGTGAAATTCAAATTCAATTAAAATTGTTCAACTAGGATATTAGACGTCGATTTTATCGATATCGATATTATCGTTGAAAAAGTGACTCGTGCATCATTATGTTTGGAACTTTCGTCCTGAAATTGTTGCATCGGCCAATCACAACAGCTGTAATTTCTTCGTCCCCCGGCCCGCAGTGGTGATTCGTGTGCCTAGACGAAATCGGTCTATCAGCTCTTAAGTGGTTTAATTCTCTTTGCTCCCCACCATGGCATACATAGGCGAGAAAAAGAAACATTCCCACTAAGCTTAGGGGAGGCACACTAAAAAAATTCTTTTTTCATTTTACCTCTTTTCAGCGTGATTTATACCTAAATATGTACGTATACGAGGCATGCCTTTTAAGTTCTGTCGTTTCCATATTTCCCGGAAATTTTGAATTTGGAATCTCAAAACAGTTGAAAGTATTAGGATTAATGCTATTGTTTAGCCACAGCGTTGATTGGAATCTGTCAGGTTACGTACGTAAATGAATCTTTCTAAGGAAAATGTTCGTGCAATAATTTTCTACAACTTTAGAAGAGGCCTGACACGGCTTCAGTGCTTTGAAGCTGCAGCTAACATCTGTTTTCAGTGATGAAGCCCCATGTCTGCGGACTGTCGAACGCTGGTATTTAGAATTCCAGCGTGGACATACTAGTGTTAGTGACAAATCTCGCGAAGGACGCGCAAAATCCGTCTTCACTGAAGATAACATCCTTGCTGTGAGACAACTAATTCTCCAAGATCGTCATGTGACGTATCGAGAGATAGAGGCTCTATTAGGCATCTCGGGGACAACCATTCAGAAGATCTTGCATGAAGCGCTTGGTGTGAGAAAACTAGTTTGCCGTTGGATACCGCATCTGCTTTCCGACAATCACAAGGCGGCCCGCGTCAGATGGTGTAAGAAACCTCTGCAAAGGTTCAACCGAGGACAGTCAAATCACGTCTACGATATCATCAGTGGTGACGAATCCTGATTCCAAACAACAATCTCCAATCTGGGTCTTTCAAGACGAGCCAAAGCCGACTAAAGTTGTTCGTTCTCGAAGCACTTCAAAGAAAATGGTGGCCACGTTCGTTGGAAAAACCGGCCTTGTTGCGACTATTGCACTTGAAGATCGTAGAACGGTTAACGCAGAGTGGTATACCACAGTTTGTTTACCACAAGTCATCGCCGAACTTCGAAATTCTAACTTAAAGCGACGCATCATCCTGCACCACGACAACGTAAGCTCACACAGCGCTCGTCAAACGATTGAGTATTTGAAGCAGGAAAAAGTAGAAATTCTTGACCATCCTCCATACAGTCCTGACCTAAGCCCTAACGATTTCTTTACATTTCCTAAAATTAAGAAAAGTCTTCGTGGTCAAAGGTTCCAGTCCGGTGAAGAAGCAGTCGACGCTTTCAAGTCAGCCATTTTAAACACCCCCACTTTAGAGTGGAATAAATGTTATAATAAATGGTAAAGTGTATTAAGCTACGTGGTGAATACTTTGAAAAACAATAAAAAGTACTATAAGGTTCTAGTTGTGTTTTTTTTTCTTCAAACGACAAAACTTAAAAGGCATGCCTCGTACCCATACCAAATTTACAGCTTTCTAGTACCAACAGTCCTTGAGCTAAGCCGCGGACAAACGGACAGACAGACAGACGGATATGGCGAAAGAATATAAGGGTTCCTTGTTGACTACGGAACCTTAAAAGATCCCACATCTACTTATGGGGCCGGACCGGTGCGTAAAACATCTGCCAGGGGATAAGTAGCCGTCGCAACACGTTCGCCACTCACACCACTGAAATTTCGGCTGTCGCTACTCCCTGCCTCAATGGCTATGGCTGCAAAGCTGCAATTGATGAATTGACCAAAGCGGCGCCGGTCGCTAGTGTCGGGCGGCAAAGCAAAAGGACCGCGGCGGCGCACGGTAGGCTGAAATCGGACGTCGATGGACTTAGGGATGCATGAAAATCAACATGCAATTCTTTAATTTTTTATTAGATATTCGGGTTCTATCATCAAATACAAGACATTTTTATAAATGTACATTTTTCCTCAAATTAACTATTTTCGAAGATAAAGCAAATTATATTTTTTTTTGTATGAAAGAAAACATATTTATATGAATTTCTTCCAATTCTCAAGACATCTCAAAATATGGTTTGCAGATATGAATTACATGATTTTTTTTCTAAATTTTCAGCTATATGTCGGGCTGCGATTTTCTGCGATTTCAGAGAATTTTAATTTTTCATTCTCATTTCCACACCACCCCTGAGGTAAAGAAGAAAGCGCGTTTTTTTTAATAAGTGGTTTCCCCAAGAGCCCTAATCCACTGACACCCACTTACACAAACACACTAGTTATATATTATATAGTTTGTTATATATTTAGAATAATTAATCATCATCCGTTTCGCATTCGGCTACTATTTCTATGTTTTCTACATTTACAAATTCAATGTTTTCTCGCTCATTATCTTCGTCAAAATCATCATGTATTAATAAACCTTTTGCCTCTTCCGAAAGTTCTTTATGTTTACGAATCATTTTGTGTCTCTTTGTTGAAATGTAAGGGTCAGAACTAATCAACAAATTATTTAGTATATCCTGATTACAAGCTGTCCTGCTGAACTTTCGTGAATGGTTTTCGCGGTATCTTCTAAAGTCCTTGTTTCTAGATTCAGCAGCCTCTTCTGACAATTTTCCAATAGGAATTAATCCGAAGTTCTCAATTATATCTGCTCCGTGAGCAAGAACTTTATGTACGCTGGAGGGCATGTAAAACCACTTGTACAAATCTATATACAGCTTCATTGTGGCATCTGTGTAGTCCTTGAACTTAACAGGGTCAATAGGGAATATGCATTTGATTCAAATATGGGTCAAATATTTTTTTTTATAAACTATGTTACTTCAGAATTATGCCTCCATCAATATTTTTGAATAAAATTTCTTTTTAAGCGAGAAATTTTTTTTTTTAAAGTCCCAAAATACTGTTGGTAATTCAAATACTTGAAAAGGCTAAGAGCGGATGTGACGTAACAATCCGATATAACAATCAAAATGTCAATGTCAAGTCAATCAACAAGTGTCAAGTCAATGTCAAACGCTCATAGAAAAAGGAGTGTTTGACGTTGACTTGACAGTTGCTTGTCTGTTTTTACGGACTGTGACGTCACCACACCAAGCGCGCCAAATGGAGGGCGTTTAAATAGCCCGGATCGGTTGGACATTTTTAAACATTTTTTTAACTACTTTAAATTGCTTTTACGCCGTCGAATTTTTTTTTACTATTATTTGACGATGTAAACTATCGAATAAAAATATTAAAAAAATACATGCATATTCCCTATTCTCTGGCCTGAAGACATAGTTTCTAAAATAGTTGCAAATCTTTTAATTAAATTTTTATCGACACCTGTAATTGAAGCAGTAATATCTGTGTTTGTGAAAAATCTTCGAGCAGTATTACCGTCATTGGTTGTTCCGTGTCCTTGTTTTACCACATCTATTAAAAGACCAGTTTGGTTTTTGAAAGCTTCTTGTATTACTCTTTTTTTGTTTTCCATCATAGCTTTATTTTCGCCTTTTGCAACCCAGGTTTTTAATTCTAATCTATAGGCAATATGAAGGACACATTCCATAAAACGTATCCACATATGTAATGATGATATGCCGTATTTGTATAAATCAGTATCGACTTCTTTTTCCAGAATTAAAGGCAAGTTATTCATTTCGGTTGGAGTTGCTTTACAAATATCACATCGTTGTGCTGAAGTGTCACATAAGACTGAGGTTGCTTTGCCATCTATCATAGTTAGTAATACGGAATGTGAAATTTTTATTTCTGCTATTTCCGTTGCTATTAAATTCTTTATCTCTGCTTCTGTCTCATTCTTTTGATTTTTGATAGTGGTTTTATCTTCCTTTTGAAACTTGAAAAACATAGGACGACACCAAAATGCTGAATTTGGTGAATCGTTCTCCCAGACGAGTTGGTCCCCGGACACAATTTTGATTGGTACTAAACTTCCCATAAATATGCTTGAATCATCAATTTCCTCTGCATTTTCTGAAAATATTCTTTGTTTGTAATTTGCCTGATTCGAAGCACCATCAAATCCACACTTACTAATGAGGGTCAATTCTTTAAACTTAGTGCTATCTATTGTAATAGTTTTGAGTATTCTCTTAGTCGTTACATCTAAAAGTGACTGTAATTTTATTTTAGCTGCTGTATCTGTCACTATCATGTCATTTTTAGGTGGATAACATTCTTCCTTTGCCATTTGGACCTTGTAGTAAGAAGGCAACAAATCAATATTCTTTTCTTTAATACTTTGTTTTAAAGTATTGTATTGCCACTTGGACAACTTAAGGGACAACACAAGCCCCAAAGCTTCATCTGCAGTAAATTCTGACTTTTTATTTTTATCTGCAAGACTATTTTTTACTTTTTGTACGTCTTGTGGATTCTTAAGTAAGTGATCCAGTATATCAGCAATATCCTTATTTCCACTTTCTCGTAAATTAATCATATGTGCATGAGATATCTCATCTGAAGTCATCGTTTTATGAATATTCTCAGTGCGTCTCTTTTTTTGCTTAGGGCCTAATTCTGAAAAAGGTTTTCTTGGACTAACATTGGTTGAAGTAGCGACTGACACTTTTTTAGGAGTCACAAATTCAGTTGATGTACTCGCTCCAGAGCAATCGTCATTTGTTTTTAGAACTTTTAAAATAAAATCTGGCCACATTATTTCCGATGTCAACCATTCAATATTAGTATTTCTAAAAATTTCTTCTTTACGATTAGCACTTTTCCACCTTCTTTGAAGATTATAACAGTACTTAGCACAGAAAACTTTTAAAATTTGTTCGTCTTCATCGTTTAATACCATAGTATTTGGTAATCTAGATTTTATAGCATTAAAGAGGACATCATTATTTTTTAAACTACCAGTTTCTTTCAATATCACAACCAAATCAATATTTGAACCTAAATCATTAAACATTGTCACGAAATTTAAATATCTGTTACCGAACGAAAATAAAATATATGGGGTAGTGCAGTGATTACGGGGTGTAACAACGTACTAAAAGGGTTGTGTTCAAATGTAACCGTCATGTTTTTCTACCTGTTTTTAAGTGTCCAATCATGTAATGACGCGTCATAATTTGCTGCGCTCTGATTGGCAGACGCGTTCATCAAGGTCATCGTGCTAATGAGTTTTTATCGTAAACAAGTGACGTCACAGGAGTGATGTGGAATATTGGTAATATTTGGGAATAACAAAATATTTGCTTCATATAACACATTATTTTTCATACAAAGTTTAGGAGCCTATATCTCTTAAATTACGAGGAATATCAAAAAAAATTAAATTACATAAAATGCTTGAATTTATGCGTAAAATCCAATAAGATGTATTAAAAGCCTTAAGTCCCTACTTCGCGATTTCAGCCCACTGTGCGGCGGCATGGGAGTGGGAGTGGGTGCGGGGCGCCGCGAACCGGTCGCAGCCCGCGTCGCTTACCAAAACCTATGCCTCGACAAATAGCACGCTCAGCCTGCGTCGAACTATCGCACAGCTGATTACACGTGATACCATACCGGCACCCAGGTGCTTTCTTAACAACTAGCTTAAGTACATTATTTGTAGTACCCATACTTCCCATTTAAGGTGGATGCGCTAAGGTAGCCCGCGAAATTCAAATTTTCTTACGTTTTTTGCAATTTGCAGGTCAGTATCAGGTTGTATGTTGATCTAAATATTATTTGCGACCGTAACAAATATGTATTTACAGAATTATAATAATTAGAATCAGCAATACAATAGAATTAATAAGTGTTCCACAGAACGGTTGGTCCTAATGAAAAATCAATCACTACGAAATCATTCAATCAACAGTCTTCGCAATCGCAGACTAAAGTCTGATTAAATCGTTTGCAGCCAAAAATCCATACTAATCCATACTAATATTATAAATTCGAAAGTAACTCTCTCTGCCTGTCTGTATGTGACCTTTTCACGCCTAAACCACTGAACGGAATGGGAAAGACAGAGGCTACTTTGTATCGAGACCGACATACCGCGCGCGCGCGGGCGAAGCCGCGGGCGGAAGATAATAAAATATAAATTGAAAAAAAAAAACTGACATAATTCTAGTCCATAGAATAGACATTAATAATAGTCTCCAGTTTATCTACTTTAATAGTATCCGTTAATTTATTTAAACATAATATATTATATCTTACTTAATCTAGTTTTAAAATAATATACCAATATTTTACTACTTAGTAGTTACTCGAAAATATTATATAATGGTGCCGATTCTCTTGTCACAAAATTCTCTAAACTAAAAATCACTAAAATTTAGTTTAGTCCTGTCAAACGACCAAACTCATTCTGAAATAGACTATATTGACACAACTTAACTATAATTTATTTTGACAGCACTAAGATGGCACTGAGATATTAGTTTAGTGAAAATGCTATTCTGAATTTGACGATTTAACCTAAAAAACTTCCTATACCGTATCTAAAATCCTCTAACTAAATCTAACTATTTTTAATCACGATTAAAAATGTTTGGAATATTAACCCTCCATTTGGACCCCCTTTAGGAAGCCCATAAGCCCCCGAGGTCGGTACGTCGGTATTTTTTTTCTATGTTTTCCATACAAAAAGTGAACAATTCCTTAAAAAACCACGTCGAAGATGCTGACACTGCGCGCCTCCGGCAGTCCGGCATCGGCACTAAAAACAATTCACGGGGTAGGGAAAACCAAGTGCCAAGAGTAGGCGCGATTGTCAAATTCGATTTTAGTTGTGTCAAAATAGTTTTTAAATTTAGAGAATTTTTTATCCTATCCTAACTACTTAATATATATGCGAAAGTGAGTTTGTTCGTTTGTTTGTTACGCTTTCCGGCTATAACGGCTGACCGGATTTAGATGAAAATTGGCATATGAGTAGACCATGACCTGCAGGCGTAGCATGAGCACCGTTTTGTCGACGGAAGAATAGACAAAAATGACGTTTCCTGTAGACAGTAGATAGTACGAGACGGCAGCAAAGTAGAAAGAGTCAACTGCACTTTTTACGAAATTCACTCTTATTTATAATTGACACTGACAACCGATAAATCCTATGACAAATCATAGGATTTATCGGTTGTCAGTGTGATTTTGACAGTCAGGATAGAAAACTTTCTTCCGAAATAGTCTACCTACAAAATGACGTAGACAAAGATCGTTAGAAATGAAAGACAAAATGACAGATTGTAGAAACATTTCTACGGTGGATGCCAAAAATGAAGAAACGAACTGTCACTTTGTATAGAAAAAGCTATGTCTATTCTTCGTAGAGATAGAAAGCGCCATGCTACGCCTGCTGGAATAGGACATAGGATGAAATAGGCGTTGTAGATAATTATGTTTACATAAAAACCTGGAATAAAAAAAAACTAGGATGAAATAGGCGTTGTAGATGTTTAGATAATAACTTTTTACAAAAAAAAACTACCGACTTCGTTTTTAGCCACTGACTTCCGAAATTAAACTTATTTTTACCCGACTACGGCGAAGAAAAAAGGAGGGTTATGATTTTGACCGGTATGTATGTATGTATGTATGTAAGTATGTATGTTCATCTGTTCCCTCCTATCTTCCAAACCACTTATCACAATTTGACAAATGAGGTATCGTTAGAAGCGTCGTGATTGTCCGCTGGTTATAGGCTATGTGAAGTCACATTAAATTAAAAATGGCGCCCTCTAGAGGACATAAAGTGAGGAACTTAAAAAAAAATATGGTTTAATCGTACCATGTTGGGTATCAAATGAAAGGGCTTAATGAGCATATTTCAAAAATATATATGTATATTATAACCCCAAAAATTTTAAAAAAAAAATCAAGTAATAAAAACTAAAACCCAACTACGACTTAAAAGGTATAAACAAGACACTACAGACAGACAAATTAAAAATCCGGAGTCACACGTAATCTCTACGATTTATGCCCTAACACGTGTGACTCCGGATTTTTAATTTTTCTGTCTGTGGTGTCTTGTTTATACCTTTTAAGTCGTAGTTGGGTTTTAGTTTTTATTACTTGATTTTTTTCACATATAGATTCTGTAAGTTGTACGATACGAACACCAAGTTTAGTGTTTTTTGATAATAAATCGATTGAAAATGCATTCAAGTGATGAAGAAGATGTGGTAACACCTGCACGCGTAGCATGACCACCGTAGAAACGGGTTTTGTCGACGGAAGAGTAGACAAAATGACAGATAAACAATCGCAATCTGTCAGTTTGTCTATTCTTCCGTCGACAAAATCCGTTTCTACGGTGGTCA
This sequence comes from Lithophane semibrunnea, assembly GCA_947363905.1. Taxonomy (NCBI): domain Eukaryota; kingdom Metazoa; phylum Arthropoda; class Insecta; order Lepidoptera; family Noctuidae; genus Lithophane; species Lithophane semibrunnea. The sequence continues at coordinate 17,918,017 of OX376198.1, read as the reverse complement.
TGCTACGCGTGCTGAGTTTATGAAAGAGAGGGCGGCCGATATAGTAGAAAACTTGCTACCCAACAAATCACGGCTGGTTTACATCAAAGCCTACGATGAGTTTTGCAAATGGAAAAATGAAAATCAAGCTTCTGGCACATTTTCAGAGTCAGTTTTCCTAACTTATATTAATGAGTTGTCGAAGAAAAAGAAGTCATCGAAATGATCGAATATGTATTCTATGTTACGGTGTAGGTTCTATAAAAACAAGGCATAACATTGACATAACAACATACACGAAGTTGCAAGTTCTTTTTCTTGTAATCATGGTATAAAGTATAGTATGCAACTCTTGAATAAAACGGATTTATATCGATGGCCATGAATCAATCGCGTCGCTCAGGATTCTAGAATGTTAGAATCCTGAATCATCATGAATCACTCCCTACAGTCGTGATTCAGTCGTAAGAATCCTTCACTTGCTCTTGATTCATCTATGGCCCTCGCTTTAAATCCGTGCTTTATTCACTAATTGCATAATATTGGTACTATTTTTTCATTATAATATTATTATACCCCTTTGTCGGCGTGATTTTGAAAGAAAAGTAGATTACGCACCTTGCTAAAGTGAGTAATTGATGCACTCGTGTTAATTTAGTGCCCTCGCGTACGCTCGGGCACCAACATAACCAAAGAGTAGGCATTGAGTCATTGAACATAACCCTCATGCATCAATAACTCACTTTGCGCTCGATGCAGCAATCTACTATTGGTTAGCAAGTCAGCTGGCATTTCCCGAGTTGAAATGTATTCAATATTAATTTATTTATTTCTGACTGCATCTCTAACATAATGAAATCGAACATCCATTATGTTTTGATCTAGTGTGTGCCTAATGAGTTGTTGCTAACTTTAATGCACTTTGATTATCACACTTCAATTTAACTATACATTCATTGGTGCCAATTCTGTTGTACACCGAACTAAACTAACAAAACTATCACAAAAATTTAATTTTGGCTATGAGAATCATAACGCTATTCTGACAAAAAAAAACTAAATTAAAAAAATATTTTGACACAACTAAAATCGAATTTGATAATCGCGTCTTGTACTTGTTTTCCCTACCTCGTGAATTTTTTAGAGCCGGAGGCGCGCAGAGACACCACCTTCGACGTGATTTTTTATGGAATTGTTCACATTTTGTAAGGAAAATAGGCAAAAAAAAATAAAAAATATCACCAAAATGTTGAGCCTCAGAGGTTTAAGGGTTTCCTAAAGACGCGCGCGCTCTGCAGCAGGTCATCGCGCAGTGCGCGCCGCGTCAGGCACACCACGGTCCACGATGCGCCGCCCGCGCGCTGTCGCCGCCACTGTTTCCACTAAGCTCGTTCTGCCTAGCCGGGCTCACGGCGCCCGCAGAGCTTGTCTGCACCTCTCGCTCCGCTCGCAGGCCCACTCGTTGCGCAAACACGATGTCCCGTTCGTCGTCACCCCCAGCTTTGTCGCCACCAGTCCGACGGTGTGCATCACATTCTCACCAGGAATCTCCGGGATGTTGGTGATCTCTAGATCGGAGCCTAGTAAGTCCTGCTCGCGGTCGTTAAGCTCGAGCTGCAACTGAAGCGCAATTTGCTCGAGACGGCCCACTTTGCCGTCTGGCACTGCAGCACTCTGCCTACATTCAAGAGCCTCGATCCTGGCCTCCAGGCTGTCAACCCGCTCGGTATAGACTCTCATCGACGAGTGCAGGCCAGCCATCTCCCGAATTCTCGCATCTCATCCCGAACCTCCCGCAACTCAGATCGGAAGAGCCTTATTTCTTCCCGAGGTGTCAGTACCTATCAGGCGAGGGTTCTCCATCAGTACCCTGTTCGCTCCCCGCCCGTGACAGGACCTTACACGTAGCGCCCCCTTTCGCAGACAGAAAATTTCCGCACGCTGCACACTTGACCATTTTAATACGGCTAAGAACAGCTAGATGGCGCACACCTCTCTTAAGCCTCTTTTGACGGCGCTAGATGACGGACGCCGACTACACGAAAATTATTGATTGCAGCATACAGATCTGTGGTATTGTTATAGACACTGGCCAAAATTATCAAAAGTGACACTTTTGGAGGTACCGGGAGCACCAAAATACTTCAAGTCACTTCAAAGTCGGGAAAGTTGGGATTTTTTTTTTTTTTTTTTTTTATTTATTTATTCGTTAACATAGGTAATGAAATACAGATCTTATTAATGATAACAGAGCGCTATGTTATGCCTGGAGGCGTACAAATATGGTGTGTAAATCTAGCTGAGTAGGTACTGCAAATTAAAATTTAATAAAAATATTTGAAAAATCATGCATAATTATGGTATTACATTAGAAAATAAATTGAACAATTACATACTTTAAAGAACTTCATTTATGTCAGACCTCCCCTAAATGAGGAATTACAAAATGTCAAAAAAAAAAATTAATTAAAAAAAGCAAAAACCTATTTCAAAATAATTAAAATGTCAAATCCTGTCAATAATTGTAATTCTAAATTAATTCGTCATTTAAGTATTCTTCAATAGTATAATAACATTTATCAATTAAGAACAATTTCATTTTTTTCTTAAATTGTGTAAAGTTTAATTCCTTTACGGCGCCTGGAATTTTATTATAAATGCGTGGAGCCATACCCAGGACACTTTTATTTACTAATGCTGTTTTACATTTATAATTATTCAATGAGTTTTTGTACTGACTACGAATTGGAACATTTCGTACCATAGCAATTTTTTCAAAAAGGTTGGGATTTGTTTTGACGAAGATTCTAATTTCTAATATGTATATCGCCGGTAGCGTTAGTATTTTTAATGATTTGAAGTACGGTGCACAGCTGTCATCTGTTCTCAGACCACACATGGCTCTAATGCACCTTTTTTGTGCCTTGAATAGTAATCCCTTATCCGGGGAATTACCCCAAAAAATTATTCCGTATCGTAGAAGTGAGGCGACTAGACCATGATAGGCAACAAGTAACGCGTCTATATTTACTTTTCTAGCCAATTGAAAAAGTGCATAGGCAGATTTTTTTTTTTTTTACATAACTGTTCTATATGAGCTTTCCAATTAAGCTTATTGTCAATATGGATACCTAAAAACACACTTACTTTTACTTCTTCTATTTCGTTGCCATTGTAATTGACACAAATTTTTGGGATTTCATTTCTTTGGTGAAAATGCATTACTTTGGTTTTCTTGAGGTTGATTATTAAATTATTCATATTAAGCCAATTAATTATGTCACTAAGAGTATTATTTATGTCAATTTGATAAGTACTTAAGTTCTTACATTTTACTATAGCAGTGCTGTCGTCTGCAAACAAAATCATTTTTTGTTGTGTCACTTTTGGCAAATCATTTATGTAAATGAGAAATAAAGGTGGCCCAAGCACGCTACCTTGAGGCACTCCATATTTTATGTTCCTGAAATTCGACACATACGTCCGTTCCATTTTTGTTTTTGTGCACACTCTAGTGATTTCAGTACATTGTAATCTATTACTTAGATATGATTCTAGTAATTTTAAAATGTTTCCTCTGATGCCATAGCAATGCAATTTGTCTAGAAGGATTTTGTGATCAACATAATCAAAGGCTTTAGTCATGTCTGTGTAAATAGCGCAGATGGGAGTCTTTTTATCAACAGCAGACATAACATTATTTAAAAGGTCGAAAATAGCCATGTTAATTGTTTTATTTCTCCGGAAACCGTTTTGTTCTTTGCACAAAATATTATATTTGTGAAGATATTGGTATAGTGAGTTATAAATAACTCTTTCAAAGTTATTTATAACTCTTTAAACTCTTTTAGGGTTCCGTACCCAAAGGGTAAAACAGGACCTTATTTCTAGGCTCCGCTGTCTGTCTGATAATGGTACGGAACCCTTCGTGCGCGAGTCCGACTCGCACTTGGCCGGTTTTTTATTTTAAATTTGTATTTACGGATTTACACTACCGAAATGTTGTATATTTGCCTTGCAAACGATCACACAAGTAAGTTACACTACTGTGCTAACGTAAACACGAATTTCACGCGAAAAGATTAAAGACTGGTGTTTTTATTTTACACTAGTGTAGACAAGAACAGCTGATGCGTACCGTCCGTGACGTCACCCTAGTAAGTAAAGAACTACTTACTGTTTTTTTTTTTCAAAATTTTAGGCTTATTAGTTTTGGAGGTAAAGGGCATCGTCGATTTTCGTCTATGTTCTTAAATATCTTTGAAAGTATTTATTACAAAATTATATAAAATATATCTGAGATCCTCACAACAAGCCCTTTCATTTGATATTATGTTACACGGTACAGTTTGATTTATCACAGAAACTTTTATTTTTATTTATCATTTTGCCCCCGAAAACTTACCCCCAAATTCAAAATTCGTTTATTTTCGTTATATGTCCGTGTTTGGGTCACAGAAATTCACATTGGTTCGTAGGAAATTGGCTGTGACCTGTGACAAACAGACTGACTGATGGAAAGACAAACAGACACACGAGTGATCCTTCATCCAAAAAACTAGCTTAAAATCACTTGGTTGGTTGAAACTCGTTTTAAGTCATTTTTGAGTCTTCAGTTAGGTTCTGTGATACGGGGCCTAAGAGACAACCAAAAGTCAAAGTGCATAATATTTTATTTATTTATTTATTTATAGTTGCACCACACATATAAGTTAAATATTGCGTGACAGCAACACTACTCGCCTAGTAGCAGTGAGAGAATCGCACAGCAGCAGTGCGGGAGTTAAGTGCCTGCTACACGGTCGTCAACCGTGTCCTGAACACCCGACAAAGGTAACCTTGGTGGTTTACAACCGTGTAGATGATGGTTTACTACCAAATTTGAAACAGCTCTGCCGGTCGCCAAACAAGGTCACTTATGTCGGGGACGCAGTTGGCAACCGTGTAGCAGGCACTTTACATACGTGCGCGGCTCATTAGCTTGCGACAAGGCGCGCGCGCCGGAAGCCCGAGCTAAGCGCACGCATCGATTGTTTACGCCAGCCGCGTCGCGTCTGCCGCGCTCCGGCCGCCCAGCACCAACGACTATTGATTGAATTCATTACCTACACATTTCGTATTACTTCCTAGATCGAAATAAATTTAAAAAAAAATAATCTAACTAATCTGTAGGTACAGTCACGGACTTTAATTGATAAGCCACCTGGCACTGTTCGTATATTAGCCGTGTAATGCAAATCGGGTTTATTCGGTTCTCGGCACGCAAAGTCATTTATTATGTCTTCGTATTTAGAAGAAGAAAATTATATTTCATATCTTTATCGGTTGGATAACCTGAGAGCCAGAACTACAAACTTGACAGCAGAGTGACTACACAAAGTCAACCAATTGCAGTCAGTTCTAGCAACAGTAACCTTGTTTAGCAACGATTGTTTATCGTTGCTAGGTTACTGTTGCGATAGTAACGTTAGCGTAAGGAGAAATATTATTAGTCAGTTCGACAAATTCGAAAGTAACGTCTCTGACATCGATAATTATTTCAACTGTCACTGGCTTCAGTTAGGTTTTCAGAATTATCGAGATGATTCAAAGGAGGTTGGTATCAAATAGGTTGGATAAACTTAATGCAACATTGTATTTATTTTTATCATTGAGAACTTATTAGTCAACCTCTATGGATAAGACTATTTCCGATTAAAAGTAATTTATTTGTCATCTTGTTTACGAGCGTGCGATTTGAGTTCCTGTTTAATCGTGTAATCTCGTGAATGTATGAAACTACTAAATTCAAAAGTTTGAAGGTGGCTCATCAATTAAACTGAAATAAAATCCGTGACTGTACATACGGTTCTTTCCTCAAAAGACCATTTCAGACGCAAATCTACGTGGTCCGCAAATGATCTGACACAAATTTATTTCCGGATGTTTTATATTCACATTGACATTAATGAATTTTATATATATTTACAGGGTGGCGCATAAGTCACGAAGGGATCGCAACTACTTTTTTTGTAAGTCGGTTGTTTTTTTTTTGGAAAAAGTTTTTATTTTTCACTTTTTAGTTGTGGTACCTACCTCACACAAATTCGAATACCACTACCTGTTATGTAAATAACAGTGACGGGAGTCACTTAGAACGTCGCGGTCGTCATAGGAAAAACACGTAATATAATCAAAAACCGGCCAAGTGCGTTTATTGTTTTTTAGTATTTGTTCTTATAGCGGCAACAGAAATACAATCATCTGTGAAAATTTCAACTGTCTAACTATCACGGTTCATGAGATACAGCCTGGTGACAGACGGACAGACAGACAGACCGACAGACCGACAGACAGACAGCGGAGCCTTAGTAATAGGGTCCCGTTTTACCCTTTGGGTACGGAACCCAAAAACTATGCAAGCAAAGTTTATAAAATTTATATGGGACCACTTCGGGAGTATACGCTTTCGAAATAATTTTTTTTTTTTTAAATCCGTTCACAATTAGCGAAAATATCGATGAAAATACACAAAAAAATACTTACACACAGACGAACATAGCACCTCCTGCATTTTGGTAGTCGGTTAAAAAAGGACTCACGTTAAGTTACACTTAGAGGTAAGTACTAAACTAAATAGCAAATATCGCAAAACCGCAAAACGCATCCCTTCCACATTATAATACGAACTTAGCAAGAGACATACATACGAACTTAGCGAGAGACATACAGTATGCATCTGGTTAGACTGGAAGCCGACCCCAACATAGTTGGGAAAAGGCTAGGCAGGCAGATTGATTGACTAGTGCGGTAATGTGCGCCACAGATTACTATTTGCTACACGGAGTAATGACATGGCAGTAGGTATGGAGTTAGTAAGTACTATCATAGCAGCACGGAATTTGTATCCAATTGAAATTGTTTTTGGTGAAGCTTTTTACCAAAGACAAGCGCTCAAAAACAAGTATTTATTTTAAAAAAAAACCATAAGCAAAGAGTTTAGTTATGGTAAAAAAAAATCCCATGCCCGTAGTAACTGGGAAATACGATACCCAAACTCAAACTCAAAGCATTTATTTCAAATAAACCAATTACAGGCTCTTTTGAATTGTCAAAGGGTCGGTCAGTCAGAAAATATGAAGCTAGTTGCCCATTCCAAAGCTTAGTAGGTTCCTATGGAGAAAAACGGGCAAGAAACTCCACGGACACTTTTTTAAATCAGAATATTGTTACAATATGTTGTTTACATCATTCATGTTGGAATCATACATGTGAGTACAATGTAGAAAAATGTGCAGGTTAAAAGCGTCCGTAAATAAAAGATAAAAAAGATACAAAACAATTAAAAAATTAAAATAAATCAAAATAAGCCGTGGCAGCTAAGAGATGACCAGTCCCTACTGATGGCGCCCGTTCACGAGCATGACGCATGGATCAGCACCATTCAGCTCAACCATTTTGAAGGGAACCTAATGATCCAACACACACGCCACCACCAGCGAGACATTAAAGTGAGCATGACATGCTTTCAGCCGCCAGGGCACATTCAAGTCAATGAAAGACGTACCTAGTAAATGGTAGCTTTAAAGTACTTAGGTAAGTACATAGTGCTCACACACATGTGCTATGCAGTTATACAATACTAGGAGATTGAATTTATACAATGTAAAGATAGTTTTTACAATCTTCAGCAGCTCCAACAATATTTTCGTATGCTAATCAATTAGTTGTTGCGCCCTGTGGAGCCGGACCAGCGCTGAGCCAAGCATTTTTGTCAGTGATGTAATCCCCGTCGTGATGCAATTTATAATATGCTTGGCGGCATAGTGTGCGTTTTATACAAGATTTAAATTTTGTTTCATTCAGTTGGAGTATGTGGGGAGGTATTTTATTATAACATTTTAAACAGTACCCCATGAAGGATGAGTCTACTTTAGCCAGTCTGAAGCCCGGTTGAACTAATTGGTCCCTATTCCTAGTCCTATAATTGTGTTTTTCACCTCTTTTACTAAAAAGACTTAGATTTTTCCTTACGTACATGATGTTTTCGTAGATATACAGACAAGGTACCGTCATGATGTTAATATCTTTAAACAGATCCCTTAGAGAATCGCACATACGGAGGCCATATATTGCTCTGATAGCTCTTTTCTGCAGAATAAAAATAAACTCAATATCTGCAGCTCGTCCCCATAGTAAAATACTATAAGACATGATACTATGAAAGTAACTGAAATAGACTAGCCTCGCGGTATCTACATCAGTGAATTAACGGATTTTCCTCACAGCATATGCTGCAGAACTTAGCCGTCCTGAAAGAGATGTTAAATGAGGACCCCATTGCAGCCTTGAGTCGAGTGTGATCCCCAGGAAAACAGTCTTATCGACGAATTCTAGTTTCTCCCTATTCAATATTATGTCACAATCACTACTTTTAACATTCGGTAAAGCAAATCTCATGCATTTAGTTTTTTCCCATTTAATACTAAATTATTAGCAGTGAACCAATTTTGGACCTGCAGTAGTTATTACCTACAGTAGCGTTATTTACGTCGTTAAAATTTGATGCACGTCTATTTATTTTAAAAATTAAGGAAGTATCGTCAGCAAATAACACCATTTGTGGTTGGTTTTTTAATAAATGGGGTAGATCATTAATATATACTAAAAAAGAGGAAAGGACCCAATATCGAGCCTTGTGGAACACCCATTTTTACATTTAAACCGAGTGAATTGACACCATTTATTTGAACTTGCTGTTGTCTATCATTTAAATAAGATTTTACTAAACTGAGCGCAAGTTTACCTAGTCCGTAATGCTCAAGTTTTAAGAGTAAGGTTTTGTGATTTACGCAGTCAAATGCCTTGGAGAGGTCACAAAAGATTTCTATGGCATCTTGGGCCTCCTCCCACGCAGTAAAAATGTGTTTTAATAAGGTGACACCGGCGTCAGTCGTACAACGTCCTTTGGTGAAACCATACTGCTGATCGTGTAAGATTTGGTTGTTGTTAAAATGATTAAGCATTTGATTGAGCATTACCTTTTCGAAGACCTTGCTGAACACCGGCAGAACAGATACTGGTCTATAATTGTTGGTGTCTTTACTGTCTCCAGATTTAAAAAGTGGTATAACCTTACTGTATTTCATTAAATCCGGAAAGACTCCTTGATCCACACATAAATTAAATATTAAAGCCAAGTATGGTGCTATAGTCTCGATTATGGATGTACAAACTTTGATAGATAATCCCCATAGATCTTCGGTTAATTTTATTTTGATTTGTCGAAAAGCTTTTATAACTATCATAGGGTTTATATGCTTAAATTGAAATTCAACCGGGCAGCCTGGAACGTTCGCTCTTAATAAATCAATTGAGAGATCGGGTGAGGAATTTAAAACTTCCGTCGTTTTAGCTGGTATGTTAGTAAAGAAGTGTACAAATTCTTGAGCTACTTCTAAATTAGAGCTTATGGCACCACCTGAAGTCTCCAATGTGTAATTAGTGTTTCATATTTTATTCTTATTAGTTTCACTATTTATAACTTTCCAAACTGATTTTATTTTATTTTCTGCTGGTTTCTTGTTGCTAATAATCAGGGCTTTAGCTATCTTGCAGGTATTTCGAAAAATTTTGGAATATGTAGCAACATACTTATTGAAAGTTCCAGTGTTAATGTAAGGCTTAAGGCCATACAGCTCGAACAGTCTTTCCCTACTTATCCTAATACCTCTAGTTGCCCAGTCACTATAAATAAAATTAGGGCAAATATTTTTTTCAAAAGTTTTATTGAATTCAGTGTGCACTACTGAAAAGAAATCCTCATACAATTTATTTGCATCGTCCATATTCTGGCCCAGGGCATTTAACTTATTATTTAGGGTACTATTGAATCTATTTAATTTGCCTGTTGTAATCGGTCTAAATTGTATTTGCATTTTTTGCATTGGTGTTTTAGACTTAAAATTTACCGTTTGTCCACTATGATCAGACGGCAAATAGTTTACGATGGCTTTATCTAAATAATCACAATCGCAGAAGACATTATCGATACAAGTAGCAGAAGTTGGAGTTACTCTAGTCGGTTCTGTAAAAAAACATTCGATAAATTGAACGATTTAAAATGGCTTAACATTCTACAGCTATTTGAATTATTTTCCAGAATATTAGTATTAAAATCACCACAAATAGTTGAGGGCCTTAGTGATCCTAATGATATCGCCAACCTATTCAGCAGAGCCTTTATGGTTGGGTCTCCCCTAGGTACGTCGTCTGGCGGGCCGGAGGTGTTGGGGGGGTCCGAAGACATGCCTATTAGGTTTGCGGCCAGGGAGGTAGCTACTGTCATACGCAACTTAAAGAGAGGCAAGTCGCCAGGTCACGACAGCCTAAGTATAGAGCATTTACTTTATGCTGGTAAGCACTTACCGCGAGTACTAGCAATGTTTTTTAGCTTGTGCCTGAGTCACTCGTATCTTCTAGTTGATTTACTTAAAACTATTGTTGTGCCCATTGTTAAAAATAAGACTGGAGATGCGAGTGACAAGAGCAACTACAGGCCTATATCCCTGGCTACCATCATTGCAAAGGTGTTGGACAGTCTGATTGATCAGCAGCTGGATAAGCACTTAACACTCAACGACGCGCAGTTTGGGTTTAAGCCACGTTTAGCCACGGAAACAGCTATACTATGCCTCAAACAGACTGTTCAATACTATGCAAGTAGGAAAACACCTGTGTATGCATGTTTTCTGGACCTCTCCAAGGCCTTCGACCTCGTATCTTATGACTGCCTATGGAAGAAACTGTCAAATGTTGAGAACCTCCCAAGCGATATCATTAGGATGCTAAAGTATTGGTATAAAAACCAATACAATTATGTTAAGTGGGCGGGTGTCCTGTCGGATGCATACGGGTTGGAGTGCGGTGTGAGGCAGGGGGGAATCAGCTCACCCAAGCTATTCAACCTGTATGTAAACGAGCTGATCTGTTAGCTCAGCAATACCAATATCGGGTGCTCCATTAACGGGTACTGCGTCAATAACATCAGCTACGCGGATGATATGGTATTGCTGAGCCCATCGATCAGTGCACTTAGGAGGCGTCTTCGCATCTGTGAAGACTATGCGGTGGCTCACGGCCTCAGGTACAATGCGACCAAGAGCGAGCTACTGGTTTTCAAAGCGGGTAACAAATGTTATGATACTGTCCCACCGGTCACCTTGGGGGGCGCTCAGCTTTCCAGGGTCACAAAGTTCAAGTACCTGGGGCATTGGGTCACTGATAGTCTGTCCGACGATGCGGACGTGGAGAGGGAACGCAGAGCATTGGCAGTTCGATGTAACATGCTGGCTCGTAGGTTTGCACGTTGTACTAGGGAGGTGAAAATTACACTCTTTAGAGCGTATTGCCAATCTATGTACACGTGTGCCCTATGGATCAGCTATACAAAAAGCTCGTACAATGCTCTGCGAGTCCAATACAATAATGCCTTCAGAGTTATGTTGGGGCTGCCGCGCTTTTGCAGTGCATCGGGGATGTTCGCGGAGAATGGCGTGCCAGATTTTTACGCACTGATGCGGACACGGATAGCATCCCTGATGCGGCGAGTGCGCGACAGCTCCAACAACTTGGTAGCTATAGTAGCCGACAGGATGGGCAGTCCAATTATGTGGCAATGGATGACCACTCATCGTGCGTCATTCCGTTATTTAAAATAAGTTGTTTTTGTTGTTTTCTTTTTGTGTAGGTATGTGTTTACATGTATGTATGTATGTTTTGTGTATAAAATTGTAATGTGTGTTGTTTATGGACCTATGGTCTGAAATAAAATTTAATAATAAAAATAATTGCGGGTTTGTTACTGGATGCAACTTTCGCTAGGACATCTTCCATTATTGACTCAAATAAGGAAAAGTTCTGATAATTAGGGGGTCTGTACACGCACACTACGACATGCTTATCCAGCTCAACACAGGACAGTTCGATGCAATGTTCAACTGATAAACCAACTATGTCATTACGTTGCTTAGATTTTACACAATTTTTTATCAAGATCAGAGAACCTCCGCGTAGCATAGATTTACGGTTAAAACAACTACCCACACTGTAGTTCTTATAATTAATTAGCATTTGGTAATCCTTAAGCCAATGTTCAGTAAAACAAACAATCTCAAACTGTGTTTTTTTCTAAAAACATTTCAATTTCTAATAATTTGGAAGAAATACCTTGAATATTTTGATGAAATAATTTCAAGGCATTCTGCTGATCTCCTTTTTGATAATTACTTATATTAGAGCAAGAAGACACCTTGTTGTTGTTAGTTATAAGAATATTCTTACGGGTACCTTCTGTTGTCTTATAAACTAGTTTAAATGACTATCCGGAGTTAAACCAAAGACTACCTTCTGTTGTCTTATAAACTAGTTTAAATGACTATCCGGTTAAACCCAAGACTCCAATGTCATCACCAGGCAGTGAGCTCATAGTCAGTGAGGGACATGGATACTCCTTCGTACAATTTGTAAAACTATTTATAGCATTTGAGCTACATTCATTTAGATTCACCACCTTATTATTAGTATTATTACTAATCATTGTGGTGTTAATAATACAAGACTTCGACATACTATTTATGTCTGAGTTTATATAAAAAGCTAATAGTGCTATTATGTGTCTAAAACTAACAGGCAGATACACAGTACCCCTAGTCGACTTTAAAGTTTCCACAAAAGTGTTGGTGTCAAGAAATACAAGCTTGTCACTATAATGGCTAACTAAGAATTGCATATGCTTATTAAGCATATGAATATAATTGTTTTGTCTTTTTGTCAATTTTTCAAAATATGGGAATGCACACAATATTATTTTACTACAATTTAGCTTTAACAACCCAGTTACACAATCAGTTATTTCTACTATTTTGACCTTAGAACTATTAAATACAGTAATGTTGGTTTTAGGATTGAACACATTTCCTGTTACTAATGCCATTATTTGTTTGTAGGTATACCCTGGCATACAATAATTTTGAGTAGAACAACTCAGGTTATAACTAATTAATTTACCTAAACCTCTTCCAATACTATCTGAGAACATAATAACCCCTTGGTAAGACTAGTTGTCAGACTTTCGGGCTTCTGACGACCCGTAACGACTCTCGAAGATCCACAAATGACAGCCGGAACTAACGGTTTAACCTGCTTTTCGAGGCACGGAGGAGTCTCGGTATGTAAAGATGGTCACCTATCCACGGACCAACCCCGGCAAGCGTAGCTTAACCTGATGGATCGACCCGTGCGGCTGTAATTACGTAGCCACGAGCTCCTCAAGACATCGCAGACAGACAAATTAAAAATCCGGAGTCACACGTAATCTGTACGATTTTTCCCCCTAGCACGTAACACCACCGCGCAAGCTTTCTCTACCAAACGAAACATGAATTTTCAAAAACGCTCCACAATTAGTAAAAATATCGATGGAAACGTCAATTTGATTACATAGAACCTCCTCGTTTTTGGAAGTAGGTTAATAAAAGTTATCATCGTTCGGTTGCGTGCTATAAGCTGGCTGGCGATGGCGGGTTGCCCGGTTGCCGGCTAGTTAATTAGGTACAGGGCGCCTGGCGAGGGTGCGCGGCCGCCGGTGTCCCGCTCCCGGCTGTACCGACCGCGACCCCGAGTGCATGGTTCTTTTTTTATAGTAAAAACAATTTATTTTTCACTTTTATGTTGTGGTACCTACCCCACACAAATTCGTGTACCGTTATCTGATATGTAAATAACAGTGACGGAGTCACCTAAGATAATAATAATATCGTCTACATACGCAAAGTGGGAAAAACAACCGACTCCGAAAAAAAACACCAAAGTGTTTTTTTTTGAGTCGGTTGTTTTTTTTTTGTTATGTATCGTACAATAGTATGTTAACTGAGATTTCCGCTTCACGCCCTCTGGACTGCGATGCCGGCGGCGTACGAACTAGTGTTTCTTTGCTGTGGGCAGATGGCTCCGCCATGGCGGGCTAGCGGGCAGGCGGTGCATGCTAAATATAGCACCGGCGCCGCCCGCCTGTGATTCACACATAGCACGACACCAACGACTGCGCCCAAACACGATCTTAAGCGTAAGCATTCTGATTTTATTACAATGTAAAAAAGACGGATTGATCGAGGACGATTGGAAAGCAGCGATTAAAATGTTGAAGAGTTTCGGAAACTAACCTGACAAGAAAAATGTACCAGCGTGCGTAATCTCCGATTGCTGCATCGATCAACACGTCAATAGCATTGCTACATCATGATCTACTTCACTACGATTTGATATCTCCAAGCAACCGATTGACTGCCACTGAAGGGGGAGTCAGGGAAAACGATTATATTATTTTGAGCCTTCAGTGAACATTCAAACGCAGAGAAGTTTACCGTTTTAACATAAATAAATATCCTTATTGGAATAACGTCTCTCAATAGTAACGTGGACATTATTTGTAATCGCTATAAGGAAGTCTAGGCTATTTAACATACTACAGTACTGAAAAGGCTAACAATTTCGGTCAAAAACAATAGCAGTGCGATTTATTCAAATGCTGCAAGCTGACGCGTGGTCATTATATCGTATTGTAATGGCTGTCCTCCATGTTATGAGGCTACTTATTATTCATTCATTTTAACCGAAGTACTCGTACATAGCTACCTACCTGTTCGGTTCACAATAATAATAGATAGCGTGTAATAAGTTAGAATTTCACTTCCAATCGACTCGTTACTACGATGGAGCAGAATGTCGAGGTTGTTAGGAGCAGATAATGTATTAGTAATAACATCACGAAACAAGATCGCGTCATGGACATTTCGAGCATTTTCCATGAAGAGTCACAAAATATTGACGTATTCAAACAAAACACATTAATAATCATTCTCTATCGATGATCCTCATATACATCCTAACCAATATTTGCGACATATGATATATAAATGCGAAAGTGAGTTTGTTCGTTACGCTTTCACGCTAAAAAGGGCTGAACAGTATTAGATGAAATTTGGCACTTGGGTAGACCATGACCTAAAATAGGACAGGATATCCCAATATTCCCAAGAACAAACAAAAATCATTTATTTGCATAAATAAGGTACAGACGGTATTTAAGAAAAATATATCGATCGCTTATTATGCCTTTAATGTCGGCGTGCAAATACATATTTATTAATTACTAGCTGCGCCCCGCAGTTTCACCCGAGCAAGTCTCGATCCCGTGGGAATATCGGGACAAAAAGTATCCTATGTCCTATTCCCGGTCATGGTATACCCGTGTGCCAAATTTCGTAAAAATCCGTTCAGCCGTTTTAGCGTGAAAGCGTAACAAACAAACAAACTCACTTTCATATTTATATAATACTAGCTTCCGCCCGCGGCTTCACCCGCGTGGTATGTCGATAAAAAGTAGCGTATGTCCTTCCCCAGGGTGCCATCTATCTCCTTGCTAAATTTTGTCGAAATCCGTTCAGTGGTTCAGGCGTGAAAACGTAACATACAGACAGACAGACAGAGTTACTTTCGAATTTATAATATTAGTATGGATTATAAATTATAAATAAATAGTAGGGAAAGGATTATTTTATAATTATAATTATTTAACTTGACTAATGCATGCAATTAGTAATAGTACATTGGTATCACAATGTACTATTACTAATTGCATGCATTGGGTTTTTTTTACCATAACTAAACGCTTTGCTTATGGTTCTTTATTTTAAATAAAAACTTGTTTTTGAGCGCTTGTCTTTGATAAAAAGCTTCACCAAAAACAATTTCAATTGGATACAAATTGCTGCTGCTATGCTGCTATGATAGTACTTACTAACTCCATACCTACTGCCATGTCATTACTCCGAGTAGCAAATAGTAATCTGTGGCGCACATTACCGCACTATTGAATCAATCTGCCTGCCTAGCCTTTTCCTCCGATCTAACCGGATGCATACATTATTTACATTACCGCACTAGTGCGGTAATATAAAGCAAAAATCATTCTTCCATAATACACTGCATTATGAACCTAAAAGCGGTTCAATAAGAACCACTTTACGAGCAAGTGTGTTGAAATAGTACATTGTGATACGAGTGCTCTATTGGATATTACAGTCGAGGCGGTATTATACGCGCGAGCCGCAAGCGAGCACGAAGAGGTAGCCGAAAGTGTAATAATCAATGCACACGCGTTTCATACGTTTTTCAACACACTTGCGAGGAAAATCCGGAGTTTCTTTTAAAAACTTCTATGTCGCTTGGTGGCAATACTTTAGATTTTGTATTTTTGATAGGTAAAATAAACCATACAACGAAAACGATAGTAAATATTTATGGAAAATGACGCACTGGCCGCTGGCTGGTTTTGTTTTTCCATAGGTATAAATAAAGGCACAGGCAAAACCGTTAGACAGCCTATTCAAAAAAAAAAATGATTTGATTAAGAATTTTTTTTTATTATCACTAACTATCACCATGGCGGAGCCAAATCTATTTATTATTATTTACGCTCTTCTCCCCTACGTGAAATCCACATTTTTAATAATGATTACAAAAATGTTAACAAATATTTATTATAATTTATTCATATTTGGCGGCTGGTTTTGTTTTTTCCGCTAGCGATGCGCGCGCGGGTGTAAATAAAAGCACTGGTAATACCGCTGAACAGCCTATATAAAAATATAATAATGTTAATAATACATAATAAGCAAATGGGGTCAGGGTAGTGACAATATAGACTGAAATTGCCACAGACGATATAAACCCTTATTTAATAGTACAGATAGTTTTATTCCGCACGAACGCGGTGGCACACGGGCAGGCCAGCGCAGTTCGTCGGGGCGGGTCAAGTGGCCTGTGCGCGTGCCACCCGCCGCGGTCTTACTGGAAAAAAGCGCAAGTCTCTGCTCGGGTGTAAATAGAGAATGCTCATTTATTAGTAGGATAGTTCATACTAATTCAATGTATAATATCCCACAGACGTTTAGTTATGGTAAAAAAAATCCCATGGGCATGCATGGGATTTTTTTTTACCATAACCATGGGTTCCCAACTTGAACAAATTATAACTAGTCTTGAAAAAAAATCATAGATGGCAGCATAAGTAACAATGGACAAAGTCGCAGGCAAAAGCTAGTGATTATATAAAACAGTCAAAAACGTACAGTTTGTCGAATTCATAGAGAAAGTTTAGTAGGAAGTGTGTTCTGGTTCGTTTAAAATCAGTAACGACGAAGCAGCAGTTGCGCACCACATGTGGCGGGTTAGGGCGTACATACCACGGCACGGCTGCGTTGTATTGTATGTAGGTACTGCTATCAGCGAGCGCGGCGCACCCGCGCACCACACGATACACGCACGCCTATGTCACTGCATTTGTGTGCTTCGTACTAGTGCGTATATCACTTTTTTTTAATTTCTAACTTTGTACTGAAATATACATAACTAGCTGTGCCCCGCGGTTTCACTCGCGTAGGTCTCAATCCCGTGGGAATATAGGGATAAAACGTGTCCTATGTCCTATTCCAGGTCATGGTCTACCCGTGTGCCCATCCTCTCCTCTTTAGAGTAAGGAAAGTCGCGGCGGCGCGGCGCCGGCTTCGAACGGTTCGCGTATTACATGGAACCACCTGGAGCGTACACAAAAAAGTTGCTAGGGTTGCTCACACGCGAAAGAGCTACATAAAGTTGGCCGTGGGAAAAGCAACCAATACTAAGATCCACCCCCGCAACGGATAATGTCTGGCCCTGAGCTTTGTTAATGGTCATGGCGTAACACAGGCTGACGGGGAATTGCACACGCTTAAAACTAAACGGGAAATTATTGGGAATGAGAGGAATTCTTGGAATAAAAACAACATCACCGGCGCCGCAACCTGTTAAGATTTCGGCTTCGATGACGTTTTGTTGGTGATTGGTGACTATGAGTCGAGTGCCGTTGCAAAGTTTGGGAGGACTTAAATTTCTGAGAAGAATTATTGGCACTCCGACTTTTAAACAAATTTTGTGTGCTGAAAGACCGGGTGTGTTAAGGGATTCTAAGAACTCTACTGGATAGTGTGTGGCATCTTCTTCTTCGGGAACCGTATTTATCGATGTATATTGTTGACTTTCCCCAGAAACATGTGCCAATATTTGTGTATTTATTGCTGTCCGATAGTCGAACAAATCAAATCAACCATAAGGCCTCTGCCTCGAATCTTGCGGGCAGCGGGGCGGCGGCGGCGGCGGCGGCGGCGCGGGCGCAGCAGGATCTTATGCGTAAAATCAAATGGACCGGTTCTCGAAAACAGCGGCGCGGCAGCGGCGAGGCGGCGGGCAGCGAGCGGTGCACTCCATTCAAGCGGTGACCGCCCGCGCGTCTGCATTGCAGTGTTGTTGCCCACAATAAATTGAGCGTTAGGAATAAATTTGAATCAAAAAGATGTTGCCGCCATTGTTCAGACATTTCTTTCGCGAATAAAAACAAATATCTCGACGACAAAATCGTGAACACAACACTACGCGGCTATAGTGACGTGCGATCTGCCCGCTAGTTTCGAGAACGGGTCTTTGATGCCCGCCCTGCTCCCGCGCCGCCGCTGCCGCCGCCCCGCTGCCCGCAAGATTCGAGGCCGAGGCCTTACACACGCCAACAACGATCGAATCGAATGAGCGGCGGTCACGAATCATACGAACAAATTACGAAGTATAGTACAGTTCGATTCAAACTTAATGGCGGCTCGGAACATGAGGCGAGTCGCTGCGCAGTAACAATTTCATGTGACAGCGGGGGTGAGGGGTGGGGTACTGCGCAGCTAAAAGCTAACTTCCGAGCCGCCATTAAGTTTGAATCGATCTGTAACGACTCGTTTCTTGACTTCTTAATTTGAACCTAATGAACGAAACCAACCAAAATACCAAATCAAAACCAATCAGATCAATTAGGAGTGAGGCGTATTTATCGTCACAGATAGAAATCACAGATATTATAAAATAGCAGATAGCAATTGCTCCTAACGATAAAAAATATGTTACTTAAAATCACAGATCCTCAAGACTGTTACTGTTAAAACTTCGGATACGATTTTCGACTTTAACGAAAAGAAATAAAGAAGATATTCAATTGAGTCAATACGTATTTATCTTCTGTACAAAAATCACAGGCTGTGATTTTATAACAGATAGATACGATTTTCGACTTTAAATCAAAAGAAATAAAGATGATATTCGATTGAGATACGTATTTATCAAAAATCACAGGCTGTGATTTAATAACAGATATTTGGATCTGTTATTTTTTGTAGGAGTGTGGCGTATTTATCATCACAGATAGAAATCACAGATATTATAAAATAGCAGATAGCAATTGCTCCTAACGATAAAAAATATCTGTTACTTAAAATCACAGATCCTCAAGACTGTTACTGTTAAAACTTCGGATACGATTTTCGACTTTAACGGAAAGAAATAAAGAAGATATTCAATTGAGTCAATACGTATTTATCGTCTGTACAAAAATCACAGGCTGTGATTTTATAACAGATAGATACGATTTTCGACTTTAAATCAAAAGAAATAAAGATGATATTCGATTGAGATACGTATTTATCAAAAATCACAGGCTGTGATTTAATAACAGATATTTGGATCTGTTATTTTTTGTCACAGTCACAGTGGTCACAGATATCGTGTTTCACCTGTTACAACCCATCTCTAATTTTTTGTCACAGTCACAGTGATAACAAATATCGTGTTTCACCTGTTACAACCCATCTCTAAGATCAATACTTTCAACGAATGACAACCCAACCAACAATTTATTATTTATTTATTATTATTATTATATTATCGACACTAAAGAAGTCAAAAACAAAGATACCTACACTAAAAATTATTTGGGATATCTGGGCGAAAGTCATTCTTCAACGGAGACTCTTAACACCGCGATTCAGAAAATGACATTAAACGAACAACGCCATCTATCGAGCACGAAATGATACTGTCAAAATATATGGGAAAACGTTCGAACACTCTGTAAGCTAAATAAACTATGTAGAAAAGTGAAAAATTAAAGAATAAATACCTATATTTTTTAAGAAATTAACATTTGTCACTATTCTTTCATGATTATCAAGATTTGAAAGATAGGTAGCGCCACCTATCGCACTAATACTAAACTAATAAATAAACAACGCATCTGGAAAATTTTAATTAATCTTACTTTAGAGTTATATTCTATACACAATGTATCGCGTTAAGTTTCCGCGCAAAGGAAATGACGGTCATATAACAACACACGATCTCACAAACCTAGTAATTAAGAAGTAAGTATCATTTCGCGTCAATAGATGTCGCTACGTGTATGTACAGTCACGGACTTTAATTGATGAGCCACCTGGTACTGTTCGCATTTTAGCCGTGTAATGCAAATCGGGTTTATTCGGTTCCCGACACGCAAAGTCATATGTCTTCGTATTAGAAGAAGAAACTTATATTTCATATCTTTACCGGTTGGCTAACCTGAGAGCATAACTACAAACTTGACAGCAGTGACTACTCAAAGTCAACCAATTGCAGGTCTAGCAACGATAAACAATTGTTGCTAGGTTACTGCTGCATAGTAACGTTAGCGTACGGAGAAATTCTCTGACATCGATATTTCAACTGTCACTGTCTTCAGTTAAGTTTTCAGAATTATTGAGTTAATAAGCTATGATTCAAAGGAGGTCAGTATCAAATAGATTGGATAAACTTAATGCAACATTGTATTTATTTTTATCATTAAGTTTTAGTCAACTAATAAGTTTTAGTCAACCTCTATGGATAAGACTATTTCCGATTAAAAGTAATTTATTTGTCATCTTGTTTACGAGCTTGCGATTTGAGTTCGTGTTTAATCGTGTAATCTCGTGAATGTATGAAAGTAAACAAGATGACAAATAAATTACTTTTAATCGGAAATATCCATAGAGGTTAACTAATAAAGTCAACCTCTATGGATATTTCCGATTAAAAGTAATTTATTTGTCATCTTGTTTACGAGCGTGCGATTTGTTTGAGTTCGTGTTTAATCGTGTAATCTCGTGAATGTATGAAACAGCAAAATTGAAAAGTTTGAAGGTGGCTCATCAATTAAAGTCCGTGACTGTACATTACGTAATGAAAATTCCTTCTTGAACACTTTATATTCATATATCTTTTAATATTTTGAAGCGATTGCGATGAAACAAAAACTAATTGAAACATCGAGTTACACACAATATTTGAGTATAAAAGTTAACCATATTTCGTACTTTTTACGTGATAGTGGAACAATCAAACTAAAGAACATACAAACAGACAGACAGACAAACAGACAAACAGACAAAAATTCCAAAAATGGTAGAAATGGAATCTGTTGGTTATTCTTGGACAACGCACCAATTTTTTTTTTTTTTCATTGTACATAAACGCCTCGTCTACAGATTTATTATATGTATAGATATAGATAGATTGACCGAGCGAGCGTAGCGAGTGAAGCATCTCTGCATCAAGTTTGGCTAAGGACAATGCCACACTTTCGTAAATGATAAATGATAAATGATTTTATTTCTGTAAGTAGGTTTGTACAAACACTTTTACACGTCAATCAGATTTTTTAAAACTAGATGAGGTCGGCGTTTCCTATCTGACTACTCTGAGAAGAAAGGCCGAAACAAACTCAAAGGTCACAGTCTCTTTTAAAGTCCAGACATAATCTTGGTCAGATTATGTGAAGACCATGTAGATTGGTGTCTGAAATGGTCTTTTGAGGAAAGAACCACACAGATTGAGTGGACCTGTCCAGTCAGTGCACGCAATTGTCAATAATCGTGCAGCTCAACTCCGAATTTAAGGAGCTCAACGATTTGACGAACAATACCAAAGAAAGGACATTTGGTTAGGCCGCATAAATTACTCAAACTGCCAGACTATGATTAATTAAAATTAAGAAAAAATAAATAATAAAAAAGAAAAGAAAGATCCACATAATCTTCACATTCACAATAATTAAAAATAATATAATAAAGTAAATATTCATGTCAATGTAAATATAAATATAAAAATCCGGAAATAATCTTGGTCAGATCATTTGAGGACCATGTAGATTTGTGTCTGAAATGGTCTTTTGAGGAAAGAACCATACAGATTTGAGTGGACCTGTCCAGTCAGTGCACGCATTTGTCAGTAATCGTGTAGCTCAACTCAGAACTTAAGGAGCTCAACGACTCGACGAACAATACCAAAGAAAGGACATTTGGGTAGGCCGCCTATAGTACTCAAACTGCCAGATAAATAAAAAATATGATCCACATAGTCCTCAAATTCACAATAATTAAAATAATAATAATATTATACTTCACAAAGTAAATATTCATGTCACTGTGTAGGTATATAATAAAATAAAAAGTTACCAAAAATAACAAAACTCGTAATTAAGTAATTTAAAACCAAAAATAAAAAAATAAAAAATGTACAAATTGGAGCAGCTCAATCCCAAGCCTTTTTGTCCTCAATGTAATCTTTAATGGTATAAAACGCTTTTTGGCACAACTTACGTTTAATAAATGTTTTGAATTTATTAAGGCTTAGATCTTGTACGTGGCTTGGAAGCTTATTGTAAAAGCGTATACATTGACATCTGAACGAGCCACCTATTTTCTTGAGCCTCGTTGTAGGTACAACAAATTTGTGTTTGTTCCTAGTATTTATATTATGGATATCACTGTATTTTTTAAACAATTTTATATTTTTATGTGCGTATAAAAGATTTTCAAAAATATACTGTGAAGGCACAGTCATTACATTTATCTCCTTAAATTTCTCTCTGAGAGAGTGTCTCGGACTTAGTTTATAAATTGATCGAACAGCTCTTTTCTGCAAAACAAAGATAGTCTGAATGTCAGGGGCATTTCCCCACAACAGAATACCGTACGACATTACACTATGAAAATAACTAAAGTACACTAAACGGGCTGTCTCTATGTCAGTTAAATTACGAATTTTTCTAACAGCATATGCTGCGGAGCTTAGTTTTTTTGACAATTTATCTATATGTGGGCCCCACTGAAGCTTAGCATCTAAAGTTAAGCCCAAGAATACTGTTTTATCTTCGGGATTCAATTCTTCACCCTTTATCAACACATTAGTTTTCACCTGCCTAACGTGAGGTAGCGTAAACTTAATGCATTTGGTTTTTTTTTCATTAAGAAGTAAATTATTAACATTAAACCAGTGAACTACTATTGCGATCGCGCTATTTACATCGTCAGTAACCAGCTGCTGACGTTTAAGTTTAAACAAAAGCGAAGTGTCATCCGCAAACAACACTATCTCATGATTATCCTTTATGAGGTAAGGCAAGTCATTAATATAAATAAGAAACAAGAAAGGACCAAGAATTGAGCCCTGTGGGACACCCATTGTTACTATAGATCCGGGAGATCTTTTCCCATTAACGTCAACGCTCTGAATCCTATTACTCAAGTATGAAGTAAGAAGATCCAGAGCGGTGTTCCGGATTCCGTAGTGGCGGAGTTTCCTGATTAATGTTGCATGAAGAACGCAATCGAATGCCTTAGACAAATCACAAAAGATGCCCAAGGCATCGCATTTATCTTCCCATGCATTATAAATATGTCCTAAGAGTTCAACACCGGCATCAGTTGTTGAACGACCCCTTGTGAAACCGAACTGCTTGTTATGTAACAATCTATGTCTATTAAAAAATCTTTGCAATTGCTCTAAAATTAGCTTCTCAAATATTTTACTAAAGGTAGGTAGTACTGAAATAGGTCTATAATTTGTGGGGTCTGATGTACTACCTGATTTAAACAAAGGTATTATTTTACTATTTTTCATAAGGTCAGGAAACTCCCCACAGTCGATACAATTATTAAAGATAAGAGCTAAAGTAGGTGCTACAATGTCAATAATAGACTTAGCAACTTCTACAGAATTACCCCACAGATCTGCAGTCTTTTTTACATTTAAAGTGTGAAAGGTTTTAATTACGTCTCTACAGGTAATATGTTCAAAAAGAAATTCCGATTCGCAAACATTAACATTTTCCTTAAGCAAAGACTCAGCAACAGAAGGTGATGAGTTTAGGGATTTAGTAGTAGAAACGGGAATATCTGAAAAGAAATTCTCAAAGGCCTCGGCGACTTGTGAGTCTGATTTTATTATGTTGTCATTAATAGACAGGCTGTAGTCAGTATTTCGGTTACTAGACCTTCCCGTTTCACTATTAATAATATTCCAAGTCGTTTTAATTACATTACTACTGTTTTTAATCTTCGAACTCAAATAACGTGACTTGGCCATACAACAAACTTTTTTAAATAATTTTGAATAATTTTTAACATATAAATTAAATTCAACAGTGTTTACATAGGTCCTTTCACTGTACAGCTCATAAAGCCGTGTTCTACTTTTATGAATACCAATGGTAGCCCAATCACTGAAAGATACATTACTATTAACCGAGATAGTCTTGGGAATAAAGGTGGAATTAAATTGTTTACAGTATAAATTAAAAAAATCATCATATAGATGACTAGGATCAGTATGATTTGACAAAACTGGTAATGTATTAATAAGTTTTTCTTTAAAAACCTCCAAGCGACTTGCAGTTTTGGGGTTAAATGTTATATCCTTTTTAGCCACTTTGTTGTTTTTGATAGGGATAGTAACCCTTTGCCCGCAATGATCAGAATCTAGTAGATTTATAATTTCTTTGTGGCTTGGTATAATATCTGTATAAATATTATCTAGGCATGTGGCACTTGTAGGGGTTATTCGAGTGGGCTCCAAAAATAGGTTTACAAGATTGTAGGACTGAAACAAACTTATTATTTTACTACAAGAACCTGAATTTTCTAACAAATTAACATTAAAATCACCGCAAGTGATAATAGACTTATTGGAGTTGCAAATCTTGTGTAACACTTCATCCATTACCTTTTCGTACCAACAAAGGAGCTAGAGTGTCACAACCAAATGTATAATTCATAAAATTACTGCTATTATTTAATCAGTTATACGATTCCCGGCTTTCGGACACCAAAAATAAAAGTCTTTTTTTTACTTTTGTGGTACGTATTTTCCGCTTATGTCACTGACATTGCATTTCATTTCCGAATGTTGCTACTACGTTAAAAATATAGGTACCTACCTGTCAACGAACATTAAAATGAAGAAGACAATTGTACCAATTTGCCATTTAATCATTTAATATTAGGATAAAATATATTTTTATGTGTGTCAAAAAACATCTTTAGGTCCCGCGTTACATAGTAATTTTTTTTTTTTTTTTTATACATTTGTATTTAATGAAAAGAGGAACTATTCAAAAAAGTAAAATGTCATTTGAACTGTGACGTATTGCAATAATTATTCTGTGGCGCCGTCATGGATGACGTTACTTTCAATATTGGTTTCATCTGAACTATTTGAATAATAATTTATAATACTTATTAACAAAAACGGGGGTTCAGGTGCTTTTTCATAACGTAGTCTTTGTGTGATAATCCTTAGCGATGCCTCCATCTAGAGTAAGACATCGGCCAGCAAGTCAGCGTAGCCGATGTATCCTAAACTGTTCACTAGTATTGTTAGAACAATTTAGAATATATTACATAGAAAATATATCCGTGGATATGATCGTGTTTTAACATCATAGATTGTACCGACGCGACGCCTGTAAGTATTACCTCACCTAGTAGAAGCATGTTTATTATAGTTAGCTTTTAAAGTACCTACCCACTTCCGGGACTATTCATTCAATTTAAGGATTAAAAAACAGTTTTTATGCTTTCAGATCAATCCTGGTAGTTCCTAATTCCATAATGTTACAAATGTTTCGCATTGATACAAGAAAAACTCCCTGAGATTCCGAACTGATACCTGAACTAACACTTGGTCACAATGTGGAGTGATGTGTGCTTTGGATGTGGATAGTCCATGCTACGTGTTGCAACAGTTGCAAGGCGTTCCCGAGAACCACCCAATTGTCCTACCTATTGTTTTATTTGTACATTTCTTTTCTCTGTCCTGGTAGCGGTCGAGGTCATATACGTTATGTAAATATGAATATATCTTAACTGCGTTTTTCATTTTTTATATAAGTCCCTTATTAGGTACTAACTACATTATAACCTTATTATTATTTACTAACATGTGAAGTTCGAGAAGTGGGTATACTATACAAACTCTGCCTAACTCTTCTGGGAAAACAGGCCTGTTGTTATGTTAAGATTTCAAGATATTAGGAATCAGTAAACGCAGTACTAAATTGATTACTTATTCAGACTACCAGCTGCACATACTATGAGTACCTACCTACATGATTATTGATATCCATTATCATTATACGTATATAAAAACTGACACCAAGAAATAATGACTATCAGTGATATATTGTATAATCATCCATCAGGAAACAAGCGCCAAATCAAGAATAAAAAGCAACCGATATTAGGTACCGCCTCATTTGTCACCAACTTCACCATTTCGAGTCGGTCACTTTCTCGAACTTAACCTCAAAATATGAAGTAGGTAAATGGTAAATAAATACGAATTGCGGAAATCCATGTAAAAAATAGTTAGCAATATAGGAAAAGCATTGAATTCTCCTCCAAATACACTAGGTTTGGTTGTGACAGCGAACTTTTTGGCTTGGTACAGGGTGCCCTATATTACGAGGCATTCTCCTTTGCGATTTTGTCAGTTTGTACACACGGCTACACATCAAGCTCTACATTTCCAGTTAATGCTGATCTCGCATTGTATAGGATTTCAGTACAATGTGAGGTCAGCTTAAACTGGAAATGTATAGCTTGATGCGGAGCCGTGTGTACGTACTCGTCAGGTCGTATTTTACAACCGATCTGGACGACAGGTTTAACGATTTTTTTTTTTAATTTTTTATCGCCGGGGAATTTTAATTGGAGGAGTACTTCCTCCAAAATGGGGCAGAAAGGGGGCTTCTGAATATCTCCGCCTTATGAGATCCGATAACGATGGTACGGAACTAGAGATGGGCAATGTGTTTCTGCCCGGCAGGAAAATATGGAATTTTGGGCATTTTATAACTTTCCAATAAATGCGCAATCGCAGGGCATAAAAATATGGGGTCATTAAACATGATTTCATATTATGTAGTTCTTCATGTAACATAGTACTTATTAAAATAATAAAAGAAGAAATGGTGCCGATTCTGTTGTACACCGAACAAAAACTACCACTGAAATTCCTTACTTTTGGCTATGAACATCTTAACGCTATTCTGACAAAAAAAATCACCAACATGTTTAGCCTCAGGGGTTTATGGGTTTCCTAAAGGAAGTCAAAATTTTCATTATTTTTGCGATAGGATCGGACACACCATTTTCGAGATATAAGCAAAAAAAAAAAAAAAGATAAGTACTGTTTTGCAACTGAAGTCGAGGTGTTGGGTTTGCATTTTAGTTCATGACATCTAATTTTATTCCACACATTTTTAATCGCGATTAAAAATAGTCAGATTTAGTTAGAGGACAAAATTTTATGTTAAATCGTCAAATTCAGGATAGGTTTTACCTCAACCCTATGCCTCAACATGTTGGTATTTTTTTTTTCGTTATTTTCCATATCCATGAAAACACACGTCGACGCTGCCGGCCCTGCGCGCCTCTGGCTCTAAAAAAAAAACACGGGGTAGGGAAAACAAGTACCAAGTGGAGGCGCGGTTGTTAAATTCGATTTTAGTTGTGGCAAAATAAGTTTTAAATTTAGAGAATTTATTTGGCAGAATAGCTCCAAGATTCTCATAGCCAAAAGTAAGGAATTTTAGCGATACTTTAGTTCGGTGTACAAGAGAATCGGCACCATTATCAATTTTGAAACAAAAAATATATGCCCAGATAAATGCCCAAGTTAACTAAATGAATGAATAATTAACTATTCAAACAGAAAAGTAAATAAAATTTTCACCTTTCGCCTTTGTGACGGTAGCGAAACGGCCAAGCCACATATTTTGACTAAGGTGTAGAGTTTGTGAAGTTAGGGCTTGTAGAGTTAGAAGCTTGGCTCTACATGAGATCTGATAACTTTTTGACAGTGCGAGCCATTATGGTCTCGTCTTGGGGTTTATTCCCAGTCGCCCCCGCGGGGATTGCCACCGGAGGCAAATGGGAATAAAAATTCCCAGTTGCCACCGGTGGTGACTGGGAAGTCTTTGCCCCCACTTCCGTTTCGCTGTACATTGCTTTCTCCATCGTAGAGAATAAAAGGATGAGGCAACTTATCCTAAACCTGCCTCTAATCTCTAAAAAAAAGACAAATTATTTATTTTACCTTTTAAATCATGCGTATCTTAATGTTAAACGGAAATATAAAAATAATGTAAGTATATATTAGGTCTTTACCTATGAAATTGCCGTTTTGTATGAAAAAATTTAAACGAATTTTTTTCATGTATTTTTTATTTGTATTAATCGAAGTAATCACTCATGCAATCAATGCATCTTTGCCAACGCAGTGGCAGTTTATTGATGCCCTTCATAAAGAAATCAGCTGGACGGGAGGCAAAAAATTCTTCAAAGGCATTTTGTACTGCCTCTCGGGTATTGAATTTTTTTCCCGCCAAGAAGTTATCCAAATTCTGGAAAAAGTAGTAGTCTGTAGGCGCAAGGTCTGGTGAGTAGGGCGGATGACGGAGAGCTTCCAACCCCAGTTCTTGCAACTTGGAGACCGTCTGCTGTGCAGTATGAGGTCGCGCATTGTCGTGCAGGAGCAGCGGAGACGAGCGATTGACCAATGCTGGTTGGAGATGTGCCAGCTTCTCCATCATTGTGTTCAGTTCTTCACAGTACACATCTGCAGTAATGCTCACCCCGTTTGGTAAGAAGCTGTGATGAATCACACCGGCGCTAGACCACCAAACAGTGACCATCACTTTTCTAGGGGTAAGTTTTCGTTTAGAGCATTGTTTAGGTACTGAACCAGGATCCAACCAACTTGCTGAGCGCTTGCGGTTATCAAACAGAATCCATTTTTCATCGCAGGTAACAATGCGGTTCAAAATTCCTTCATTTGTGTGTCTGTTGAGCAGTGCAAGGCACGCCTCGACGCGTACTTCGCGCTGGCGATCATTGAGTTCGTGGGGCACCCATTTGTCAAGCTTTTTTACCTTGCCAATTCGACGCAAATGGACCAATATTGTTTTGACGCTAACGTCGAACGCTGCTGCTAATTCAGCCGTAGATTGTGTATCATCAGCTTCCACAATCGCCTTTAATTCGTCATTGTCGACCAAAGTCTTCGGCGCGACCGACGACCGCGAGGTTCATTTTTCAGGTCGAAATTTCCAGAACGGAAGCGAGCAAACCACTAACAGGTGGTGCGTTGGTTTGTAGTGTTAGCTCCGTAAACGTCGTTGATGTTGCGTGCCGCTTGTGCTGCGTTGCTGCCACGACGGTACTCATATTCCATAATTACTCGAATTTTTAACGTATCCATGATGACGAAAAAGATTGAAATACGATGAAAATGTAACACTAATCATTAAACAAATTACTTCTTTTGAAAAAAGAATTCCATGTTTTTAAAATAAAATTAATTTGAAATTACAATTCTTAGCCAAACAAAAATTATTTTGATTTGAAATGGCCAGTACTGCAGAACGGCAATTTCATAGGTAAAGACCTATTATTATGAATAAACTCTTTTTATACTCTTGAGTACAATGACTCCTTGAGAGGTTGTTGGTGTTTTACCAATTACCCTGTATGGTTCATTCGGTATTTTCTAGATTTTGAGATTTTGTGTAATTTAATTACACGATTACACATTACGTCAAAATAAAAAAATATATCAATGCACTTTGTCTTTTTACCCGACTGCCCCATAAGGAGTGTAATGAGGGTTTTGTTAGAGATTAGAGGCAGGTTTAGGATAAGTTGCCTCATCCTTTTATTCTCTACGATGGAGAAAGCAATGTACAGCGAAACGGAAGTGGGGGCAAAGACTTCCCAGTCACCACCGGTGGCAACTGGGAACTTTCATTCCCATTTGCCTCCGGTGGCAATCCCCGCGGGGGCGACTGGGAATAAACGCGTCTTGGCAGCATTTTACATGAACATGTTTTTGGTGGGATTGATTTATTAAAAAATGAGTTGAATAATCGAAAATTAAAAACAACCAAGTTCTGCATTCAAATAAGACGTTATTGTTATTAATTAAAATACCAACGTACGTTGATATTTAATACAGATATTTTGGAGTAGAAGTGAAGGTAAAAGGTTAGTTTATATAGAGATTTTTTTTCAAAAAGTTTTTTGGTATCAACCAAGTGCTGAGATATACGAGTATGTTCAAGAGTACAAACTATAGATTTGGCATTTTTTTGTTTAAGTCAAGCCTACTTCTATACCTTGCCTATTGTCAGCGCCTTAAATAAAAACCAGGCACCTGCTACTTCACTATAGGTACTATTCCTTTCCGTTATTTCTGACTGTCGACCTTTAAAAACCTGGCCAAGTGCGTGTCAGAACTGTCAGACCACGCGCAATGAAGGGTTCCGTATTTGAGATGAATATATCTCGAGAAAAAAAGTTGAAAAACATGTTCTCCCATACATTCCACCTGCAAATGTAAGTATGTATTTACGCACAATATGGAGGTAAATAACATTTAAATAAATCTTTTGTCAAGTTTTAACAACCGTGAGAAGCAGGGGCGCTTGTTTGTAAATAAATAAATACCGTAGTATTTAAATTATATTTGCCATCGACACGCTAATTAATAAGAAGAAGAAGTACCGTAGTTGATGAACGTTCTGAATAAATCAAATGCGTAGGTTCTTGAATAAATAAGTATGTTACATTATGTATTTTAAAGGGTTACATTACGGTTACAATATAACAAACATTTTGTTTGCATCATTAGCATTACTGTTATACTGTAACAGTTTTGCTTCTATAATTAGTGAAGGAAAATAGATAAAACAATGCACTTTAACCAGAACGAACCGAACTATCAGTAAACAATGTGTAGAGCCTCGCGGTGGCGCAAGGCGGTCGCTCGCGGCGGACAGGTTGCCAGTTACCCGGTACTGCGTTCATTAATAAAAACTTTTTACAAAAAAAAAACAACCGACTTCCGAAATAAAAGTTATTTTCCACTTTTTTAGTGTGTTTTTTGGAAGTTGGTTGTTTTTTTTTTTATAAATAGTTTTTATTTGTCACTTTTTAGTCGTGGTACCTACCCCACACAAATTCGTATACCACTACCTGCTATGTAAATAACAGGGACGGAGTCAACTAATAATTATGTTGTCTACATACGCAAAGTGGGAAAAATACGTAATTATTGAAGCTAACTCAAAAACTACGCAAGCAAAATTAATAAAATTTATATGGGACCACCTCTGAAGTATGACCTACCAAACAAAAAAGAATCATCAAAATCGATTCATAATTGGCGGAGTATTCGCGTAACATACACACACAAAAAAAAAACATACAGACGAATTGAAACTAAACGAAATGAACTATCGGAATCGGCCCAGCCGTTCTCAAGTTTTGCAACACTTTCGGAATATTTTTTTATTAAATAGATTTGTCAGAAAGAAAAACGAAAAATAGATGTAAGTATCCTTTTATTAAATTGTCAATCACTATTAAAATAATATAAAAAATATAAAATCGTTATTTACTTTAGAAAACTAAAAATACTTATTATTAATGTGAATGTGACTTCACCCCGATTCACCTTCACCCAAAAACACAAAGAACAGGAGCTACTCTGGAACAGCAGCAACGACGCAGCAGTCATTCATAGTATGGTCAAATTCAGAAGAGGTTGGAATAATAAAAATTAGTGTTAGTTTAGTTAATTAGTGAAGAGTGTAACCGCCATTGGCTTGGGACCCCTTTTTTTCGCATAATGTTTTTTTCTCTAATATTCTTTGACATAACGGTTTTGGCATATTTTTTTTTGGTCTAATAATTATTCGCCATTATTTTTAATGCTGTATGCCATGTTATATTATGTCTTAAAATGTTATGGAAATGGATAGGAAACCAAGTATCGATTATGTAATGTGTTATTTATAAAAAGTAATGATTATGACACATGTTATTATAGCAACTTACTTTTAAAGAACTTGCCACAGAAGGCGATAGTCTAGCTGTTTTGGTCTGAGCTATTTCCCAAACATCTGGAAAAATGCTAAAACAATTCCCCTTAAAAAACCCGGAAAAGACAGCACTTTACCCATAAGTTACCGCCCCATAAGTCTGCTACCTGCTGCCGGTAAGCTTGCTTTGCTGACGATACGGCCTCTTATACCTCTTCGGATGATACCGATTTAATCATAGGTCGACTACAATATTCTATCGATTTACTTCTGGACTACTTTAAGAAATGGAAACTCAAAATAAATGAGGATAAAACGGAAGCTATATTTTTCTCCTGTGCTAGGCAACCCCCCTCAAGAACTTTTAAAATAGCTGGGCTTACAGTGCCTTGGAAAACCTATGTGCGCTATCTTGGGATCAAAATGGATAGTCGTCTATATTGGTCCAAACATATTGCTGACTTGCGTTTGAAGGGCGCCCAAGCTCTTGGTGCTTTAAACCCTATATTGAATCGTAAAAGCAAATTAAGTAGCAGTACTAAACTAAGAATTTATACTACGCTTGTCCGTCCGTGTATAACATACGCCTGTCCTGTCTGGAGTAGCACATGTATTTCTAACCATCAACTTCTGCAAGTTGTCCAAAATAAAGCTGTTAAAATATCCTATAAAACCAAATTTAAAACACACATTACGAATTTACATAAAAAAATTAAACTTCCTTTATTATTTAATCACGTACTTAGAATAACATCAAGATTTTATAATAAAAACCAAATTAATACCACTAACCCATTCGATATTGATCCAGCCTGTCCCATCTTGCTGTCCTCCCGTCAGTAAGCCCTAAGCCGAGGTTCGTACCCCACAGGGGGTGCCCTTAGCGAGCGTTCACTTAGTTTTAATTTAGAATAGTTATATGCCCCTGGCTGGAGGGCCTGAGTGTAGTAGCTTAAGACAGCCACAGGAAAGTCCGGTTAAATAGTTACGATTTTCTTCTAAAATCAACTAAGAGATGCCCTAGTTAAAAAAAAAAAACTAACCCATTAATTTCAAATCTATGTTCATCAAACTTAGACAATTTACCATATATCTATAGATATGGCACTTTTCCCACCACCCGAACGACCAGCGGCTTGACCCCTGAAAGGCTTACTGCCGCCCCGGTCCCGGCGGCAGTGTCACCGGAGCGCGGGCGGCAGGGAGGCTCTGTCCGCTGATCATTGACTGGTCACACGGGTGTTAGTGTTTACTTACATATACCGTGCGATCAACTAATTTAAAATATTTCTTCTTTTTCTTTTTGTCATACCTACATCATCATCTGCCTAGCCTTTTCCCAACTATGCTGGGGTCGGCTTCCAGTCTAACCGGATGCAGCTGAATACCAGTATTTTACATGGAGCGACTGCCTATCTGATCTCCACAACCCAGTAACTGGGGAATACGATACCTTGGTCATACCTACATGCAATCAGTAAATTATAACTAGCTAAATAATTTGCGAAACTGTCATCATGTACCCTTGATTATTGTGTGTTATGTTTATGTTGTTAACAGTAATTATAAAATACCTCTTTTAAGCTTTGAATCGAATCGCTAGTCTCATAAAGTGTTTGAATTATATTGAGTTAATGTAACTTAGGATAAGTGCATTTTGTTAATTGTACCGTTTTAATAAAGATATTTGAAAATGAAAAAAAAAGATTATAGCAACTAATTTTATGGCAAATAAAAGTTATGACTAATAAGTTGATATGACACACGTTATAAGTATAAATGATAATAGGGCAAGTAAATATTATGACTAAGGACGATTATGGAAAACAATATTATGGCAAATGAAAATATGGCAAACAAGACAATACCCTATTTTATCAATTCTTAATTCCTTACTAATATTATAAATGCGAAAGTAACTCTGTCTGTCTGTCACGCCAAAACTACTGAACCGATTTAAATGAAATTTGGTACACAGATAGTCTAGAGCCTGAGAAAGTACATAGGCTACTTTTTATCGACATCCCAGGTGGGCGTAGCCGCGGGCGGAAGCTAGTAAAAAATATTCTACATGTGGGGTCGGAAGTTCGGAACCCAAACCTGCACTTTATAACTGAAGACTTAAGAACCCAAACTTTAACTGACACTGCCATTCAAGGGAATGGCAGTTTCAGTTATAAAGTAAAAGGAGAACGGCAGATTTCGTACCGCCAACTTTAGTTGGTGTTTCGTTATAAGACATTCAGCATTTATAAAGGACCTTAAAGTAATTCTTTTTACGTATTTATTATATTTTTAGAACTTTGGAAACGTTTAAAAAAAGGGATTTTAAAAATGATAACAATTAAATAACTAAACGTTAATTTATTGACAACAAAACGCAATGTACATTTTCAAAACTAGCCATGTGTAAAATAAAACCATATAATGGTTGATGAAATGATATTTCAAGAAAATCATCTGTCACTTGTCAATGGCTTCTTTGCTGTTTTATTGAATTGCTGTGTGTGAATCCGTTTATGCATTTTTAAGTCTTTTTGATTACGTTGATACGCTGAGTTGAGCATTTTTCCTCCATAGCGATTGATATTGTTGGCGTTACTTTGCGAATGGATGCTTAATAAGTGGTATTGTTGTGACAATAGGGAATATGCATGTATTTTTTAAATATTTTTATTCCATAGTTTACATCGTCAAATAATAGTTTAAAAAAAATTCAACGGCAAAAAAACAATTTAAAGTAGTTAAAAAAATGTTTAAAAATATCCAACCGATCCGGGCTATTTAAACGCCCTCCATTTGGCGCGCTGGGTGTGGTGACGTCACACTCCGTGAAAACAGACAAGCAACTGTCAAGTCTACGTCTTTTTCTATGAGCGTTTGATATTGACTTGACACTTGTTGATTGACTTGACATTGACATTTTGATTGTTATTCCGGATTGTTACGTCACATCCGCTCTTAGCCTTTTCAAGTATTTGAATTACCCACAGGTTTTTGGGACTTTAAAAAAATTAATTTCTCGCTCAATAAGAAATTTTATTCAAAAATATTGATGGAGGCATAATTCTGAAGTAACATAGTTTATTAAAAAAAATATTTGACCCATATTTGAATCACATGCATATTCCCTATTGTGAAAGGACGCTCAATTTCATTCTTGTGCATAGTGTGTTGGATTTCGACGAGATGTCGAGTGTACAGTACACATTAATTGCAACCTGAGTTTGTCTCGCATGAGACGGCACGCTCTAGGAGACGAGAGTGAGGGCCTGGTCAACACTATCCGATTGTGGAAATAATATGAATGGTCGGGAAGCAATATTAAGTTATTGTTGTAATTGTATCGTTGGCTTAAGAACTGTGGGGTGCTGCTCGCATGTACTGAGTATCATTTGGTACTTGAGTTATGCTCGCCATGAGGGTATGACGCGACCTGCTCCCTTCTTAGATGAAGTGATTTTGCGAACATTTTGAATGCATTAAAATAAAAGCTTTTTTAAACAAAACTATTGTTTTATTTTACTGAAAACTATACAACATATTCTTAAAAAAAGGTTTAGATAGTATGCACCTTATTTACGTAAAATATGAATGCATTTTCGAGGTACCCATGAATAATGATAAGGGATTATTAGCAATAGTCTATAAAACTCGGTGAGCATCTTGGCTGTTCTTAACGTCGACAGGATCAACCACAGACTAAATATGAGGAATAAAAGGAATAATAGTGACTAAGTAGGTTTTAGTTTGTAAACAATCACATTTGACAATCAACTGTCATGTTACAATATACCTACTTATCTACCTCAAAATGTAACCTCTCATACTTACATAAAATAAAGTAAAATAACTTTTGAACCCTAACTTCTAAAAATCGGATAATTTATAATCTATTTATTGATGATATTATCTATCGACTAAATATAAAAACAATACAAAACACGAAAATTAACAGCGGTACAAAACTTCCATACTAGCCTGCCATTCTTCTTTTTGGTTATAGGCTCGTGCAAACTGGCGCGATAACGCGGGCGCGACAGGCAGCGCGGCCCTTGTCGCGCACGCGATACAAAATATTGTAAAACATTTTTAAAAGAGTAACGGTGGAGTTTCTTGCCCATTCTTCTCCATACGAAAACTAACTTTTGGAAGGGGCAACTAGAATCAGTTCTATTTCTTTGTTTTTGACGTTCAAAAGTGCGTTGTATGTGCCTATTTGAAATAAATTATTTGACTTTTGATATCGCGCCTGTTTGTGGGAGCCTTATTACAGTGATTTAATTGAAAATATTGTAATGGATTTATATAGAGGCAATCGGTAAGCTTTTGGTACCGAGTATACTGAGCATCATACAGTAAAAGTCGTGACGTCACGCGCTACCGAAACGATCCCCCCCGGCTCTCGCGTATACCGAGCACTCCGAGCAGTCAGTAAACGCTCATTGAAATATAGGCGGTCGGCAAGCTTTCGGTACCTAGCATACCTATCCCGCACCGATACCGTACCGACCAGTGACGAAAGGGCCTTAGGTTGAGCAGTTTTGTTTACAAAGAGGTACACTTTGAGAGCAAAATGAAGCCAACAAATCTTGCGTGGGTGCCGGCGACTGCCGCCGGCCGAAGGAAGTCGCCAATGAACAAGGCGCTCGCGTGACGACACAGCATTAATGTGCCGCATTACATCATTATCTTAACCACTGCAGAGGAAATGCTCCTCACGACGGAAATATAAGCCTCTTGAGACAATGGCCCGCTCGCGTCCTCCCTCAGCCTCACACAAGACAACGTCATTCACTCCACCGTCAGTTTGTTAATCATCTGCCTAGCTTATTCCTAACTATGTTGGAGTTGGCTTCCAGTCTAATCGGGTGCAGCTAATAATATCAGTGTTTTACATGGAGGGACATCGACAGCCTGACCTCCACAACCAGGTACAACTAACACTTATACTCTACGATACTCCTTGGTACGGTAGACTGGTTATCAGACTTTCGGGCTTCTGACTGCAGTCTTTTCACAGTTATTTTTAGCACCCTTATAGCAACGAGAATAAAGATAACTGTGATGCAACATCTGAGGAAATAAATACTGGGAAAGAATAGACTATGTCAGCGTAGCCCGGGTGACCGTCCATTACCCCTCCGACCTCTCCGACACTCCGTGACTCGCGCACTCGCGTCACACGTGGCTAATATGCATGCTTTAAGAATAGTTACCTATTAATTTATTTAGTTATATTTATTTATGCAGTTTTTATTTATTTAGTGGCATATACTATACGATGGTTTACAACGAAAACGAACGCGTACAATTTCATGAACCGACCTTTGGGCGTATTGATACTATGGAAAAACTACTAGATATATCTATTCAAAATGAAATTATTTGAACTTTTCAAAAATTATATTTTGCCATTTTCATCCTACTTATGTTATTTATTTACATCCAAAGATGAGTTAAAATTAGTGTTGAAACATTTAAGTTTCGACGCTCATTACTTCCAAACCTTTAATGTATACAGGATGTAAGTGTAAACACTCTTGTCATTCAAACCATGGGTAGTTGACTTAAATATAAAAATAAATGACCTAACACAACAAAAAAAAAACGTTATTTTCATTAAAAGATTTTAAAAACTTTCTATCTGACACCGTGCTTGCTAGCGAAACAGCTGACTAACTAAGGGAGGGATCGCGCTCGCTGCCGGTCAGGTACATCCTGTACCCCCCGCCCGTGTTGAGACGCAAGTTCGTTGCCCTACCGCATAGGGCAATGAACTTGCGTCTCTTGTGGTAAAATTTAGATCTAAAAAAATAAATTTGTACTTTTCCATTGATTCTACGTTCTATAAATGAAACCAAACCACAGGTTGCAAGGATAACGGTGTTTACCCTAACACCCTGTATTTTTAACCGACTTCTAAAGGGAGGAGGTTATCAATTCGGATGTTAATATATTTTTTTAAGGGCAGGACTCTCAGCATCGACCTATTTTTGATTCAAAATTTCAAAATCAAATATTATTTGTTTTGATCTGATAAAAATACATGTTGTAGTTTAATAAATATTCTTGATTATTCTATAGTTCAAAACACGATTTATACAACTTCACTCGATCAAAAAAAATCGAGAAAACTCCCTTTTTTCGCGATTTTTTGATCGTTTTTTTATTTTTACTTGTAGTAGAACCAACTTTTACTCCCGAAAAACATGTCAAAAAATAGGCAATGAAATTACGAAGAATATTGTATGGTTTATTTTTCTCAAAACATTTTTTTATTGTTTTAACAAGATATTATATAACAAGGTGGCCCGCGCGCTTCGTTTCAGTAGCCGGCCAGGCGTCTTTGAGGTAGGACCTGTGTCGCTGTTGCTAGCTCGCTGCGTTCCCCGCAAAATATACGAGAAATTATTGTTATTTTCCGTATGTGTTAGTTTTAAAAATCAAAAATCAAAAATAAGGTGAGTTTGATTATAATTTTTCTACGTATATTATAACTACCTACTCGTTTTTAATATTACAGTTTACAGAAAGAACAGTAGCACAACTACACCAAAGATCATTTTTGCAAATAAAACTTTTTATCTTTGCAGTTGAACTGACCTACAACTCGATTTTCGAATGGGATTTAGAATGGCGACGCGACGATGCGACGGCAGAATTTGCTTCTCGCTCAGGCGCAATAGGTAGATTCTATTACGTGAGTGTCAGCATGTACCTAGTGTACCTACTGCATCAATCCAACTCGCGCGCCTACTGTAGGTAGGTATCTATTGTACAAATTATAATAATAATGCAAGGTTGTTGATGTTGTTGTACTTTCACACAAAATAGTGAT
The DNA here is from genome assembly GCA_947363905.1 of Lithophane semibrunnea. Taxonomy (NCBI): domain Eukaryota; kingdom Metazoa; phylum Arthropoda; class Insecta; order Lepidoptera; family Noctuidae; genus Lithophane; species Lithophane semibrunnea. The sequence goes on along the minus strand of OX376198.1, from coordinate 17,879,069 downwards.
TAGATATCTGTTATCTCATAATTTACCGACTGACTTACCGGCTGCGGCTGACTTACCGACTGCGGCTGACATACCGGCTGCGGCTGACTTACCGGCTGCGGCTGACTTACCGGCTGCGGCTGACTTACCAGCTGCGGCTGACTTACCGACTTACTGGCTGACTTCCTGCGGGAAATTGCCTGTCATACCAAAATTCTATAGATTATAATGCTTGTTTTTAGGGTTCCATTCCCAATGGGTAAAACGGGACCCTATTACTAAGGCTCCGCTGTCTGTCTGTCACCAGGCTGTATCTCATGAACCGTGATAGCTAGACAGTTGAAATTTTCACAGGTGATGTATATCTGTAGCCGTCATAACAACAAATACTAAAAACCAGAATAAAATAAATATTTAAGGGTACGTTTGTTATATGGGAGCCCATACAACAAACGTGAGTTTTTTGCTCGATATTGAAAACGACAACAGGTGAACGCTTCACTTTCAAAATAAATAATTAAATTAAAATAAAACAAATAGTTAAGCGTGGCTCCCATACAACAAACGTGATTTTTTGCCGTTTTTATAGATAATGGTACGGAACCCTTCGTGCGCGAGTTCGACTCGCATTTGGCCGGTTTTCTCTTTTCAGTTATGTTTTTGCAATCGTGTTTTTTGTTTTTTTAAATAATTTGTTTTTATACTTCGTTTTTTAGGGTTCCGTACCCAAAGGGTAAAACGGGGCCCTATTACTAAGGCTCTGCAGTCTGTCTGTCTGTCCGTCTGTCACCAGGCTGTATCTCATGAACCGTGATACCTAGACAGTTGAAATTTTCACAGATGATGTATTTCTGTTGCCGCTATAACAACAAATACTAAAAACCAGAATAAAATAAATATTTAAGGGGGCTCCCATACAATAAACGTATTTTTTTTTGCCGTTTTTATAGATAATGGTACGGAACCCTTCGTGCGCGAGTCCGACTCGCACTTGGCCGGTTCTTTTCACTCCGGTCTGAACTGTGTAAAAAATGACATCTTGGCCGGTTTTATTATTATAAGTAAGCGTAGTGCGGAAGCGCTGTAACAGTCATGAAAGAAAAGGAAACTGTTAGTGACATTAAAAAAAAGCAATGGTAGGTAGGTAATAAAATAAATTGTGTTGCTTATATTTCCCTAAAAACTAAACACCCGAAACATTAACATGAATTCCGTAAAACAAAGTTAATTGTAATTACTGCTACAATTTTATACTGTGACGCAAAATTTTTGCACAGCGGGGTCATCGAGTTCATTTAAACTACGTGTTCGCGCGACTGGCTCGCAGGGATTGAAGTAGCGCTAAATGCCTACTACGCTCGAATATGGTGGCCTTAAATGTTTTTTCATCCCTAACTCCGTCTTATAACAACTACGGATTTGCAAAATTCTTTTTTTCTTTTAAAGGGCATACTTCCGAGATGGTCCCATTATCATCAGGTCAGGATCTGATGACGGGATCTTGGAGAAACCGAGGGAACTCTTCAAATATTATAGGCACACCTATAGCGATTTGGGTATTTTTTTATAGTAACTCGTGCAGTTGCTCTCGAAGCACCATTTGGCGAAGTGAGACTTATGATGAAGACCACAGATGGCCACCGGAACTACTCAATAATAAGGATTGGGTTGCGATTCGATTACTTTAATATGGTTGCCAAGCAATTTATGCTCGACACAATGATTAAGGGGAAGTGGAGCTGATGGAGAAGTACCAGGAGTACCCTCAACGATTAACGTCCCTGGATCGGGAAAAGACTATTTTTGTAAGTGATGAGCAGTTGGCTATTGTAACTAAGATAAATTACAAACCCACTTAGGCTGATTTTAGAGTCACGCTGAGCGTCGCTGAGCGTCGGCGCTGACGGCCCAATATGTATGATTATATATCATCATCCTGCTCAGCGCTGACGGCCGTGCCGTGCGATAATCATACATATTGGGCCGTCAGCGCCGACGCTCAGCGACGCTCAGCGTGACTCTAAAATCAGCCTAAAACGTTTTTATTTTGTTAAACGATTTTATTTACCACTTTTTTGTTGTGGTACCTACCTACTACTAATAAAACTATATAGGTACCAAAAAACTAATACTTGCTATGTAAATAACAGTCACGGAGTAAAGGCTCTAACATACTAGCACGATTCGTCGCACGTATGTAAGAGCCTTAAGTCAACATATTTTATACTAAGTGGGAAAAATACGTAGTATTGAATCTAACTCAAAAACTCCGCAGCGTTTATTCTGCAAGTGGGCATCGTCGCAAATAGATGTCAAATATTTCGCTGTTTTGATTAATTTGGCAATATTACTGTATGGAAATATTAAATATGGCTAGACAAGACAACTGTCTAAAATAGTGATTATACAAAAATACAAAAAAAAAAAAAACATACAGATGAATTGAGAACCTCCTCCTTTTTGAAGTCGGTTAAAAATGCAATACGCGAACCGATCCACGCTGCCGCAACGTTCCCTACTCTAGCTAGAGAGGATGAAATGCATGAGGATGGCATATGGGTAGACCATGACCTGGAATAGGATATGTTTTATCCCTATACTCCCACGGGATCAAGACCTACGCGGGTGAAACCGCTATCGCTAGCACCGCTAGCAACCGCGGGGCACAGCTAGTATTATCTATACACAGATTGTCGACATACAAAAACCGTTATACATCTTGATAACATCATGATTTTTTGCTGAAATACAGCTATATATATGCTATGGCTATATATATGCTGCAGTTATGTATGGGGTTTTCGTAAGTCGACCGTACCTATGAATCATAAGCGCGTGGAATTCAACTGAAATTAGGGTTCCGACGCGACGGCACTTGCTATAGGTACGGTTATTTTATGATTATGACAACTATGTCTTGAGGTCATTGGATATGGATAATTATGGATATGGCAAACACCGTAGGTAAGTTTATGCCTCAATATCGCGCTATTGTACAAACTGGTGAAAAATGTTGAACCAGACCATTTCATCCAATACTTCTTTTAAGGCAGTAAGATTTTGTGGATACTTTACCAACAAATTATTTAAAAAACAAAAAACCCGACTGCAAAAACCTATAACCAAAATGAGAAAAACAAGTATTGCGGGCGGGGACAAACAAAAGTTACACCATATTTAAGGTTATTAGTTTGTCCCCGCCTGCAATACCTTACAAAAAACCAAGTTCAATGCTTGTTTTTCTCTTTTCGGTTATAGGTTTTTGCAGTCAAGTTTTTTGTTTTTTAAATAATTTTTTTTATTTCAAGCTTTGTTGTTTTATATTTGGAATTAACTCATTACTAGCTTTTATTACCTGACTGCCCCAGAAGAAGGGTAATGTTTTTTGATACCAGTAGTACTGGTGTAATTTATTTAAAAAAAAAAAACTTAGAACTTTGTTTTTTGTAAGGTATTGCAGGCAAGAGACAAAGAATAGTTACACCGTATTTCAGGTTATTGGTTTGTCCCCGTCTGCAATACCTTACAAAAATCAAAGTTCAATGCTTGTTTTTCTCTTTTCGGTTATAGGTTTTTGCAGTCGGGTTTTTTAAATAATTTGTTTTATTTCAAGCTTTTTAGTTTACATAACACTTGTGCATTAATAACTCACTTTGCACTCGATGCAACAATCTACTATATTTGCTTAGATTACGCCCACTTGGTTGTGATTGACTCATCATTAACGTCATGAATTGAATTTCCAAAATCAGTGTGTGACAATCACAATGACTTTGGAAGTTGAATAATGATGAGTGATGAGAGTATAATATGTGCAGTAAAGATCCCACAAATAAGTTAATAATTTTGAAATACCTAAGTTGCAATAAACAATACAGAAATATTGTACTTTTTAACATAATTATAGGCCAAAAAGTTGAGATCACACATCAATATCCCAATGTTCTTACGGTTAGAACAAATAAAGTATGAAACTGCGATGTGATCCTGAAATTATACAATGTAATATTGTACTGATTATTTATTGTGTAGACCAGGGCAAGATTTTTACCATTTGAGAGCTTTTACATAAGGTTCTTTGAAAAGTCCAGAAATAATAATAATAAATTATTTATGGGTGAAATGCAAGAATTGTCAGCAAAATTGATGTAAATTATGCAATGAAATAAGGAAAATCATTATATATAATTTTGTCTGCCATAATGTAACTGGCATGTTTAAGAGAGAATTGTCTTCGTTATTAAACCTGGCGAGTCAGGCTACAGAGGCCGTAGCGTAAGTATGAGAGTGTTGGTCGCTCGTCTTATGTCGGTAGCTTGGTACTCACTGTTGAAGGCTGCCAGCTTCCTGGTGGAGCCGAGGCGCTTCATCGGCGTACGCGGCTCCACGTCGCGGTCGTCGAGCGCCGCAGGCGCCTCAGTCGTCGTCGGCGTCGTCGCTCCCGACATCGCTGCTGCTGAATCACGCACTCCGACACACCATTTTAATATCCATCCGACGACTACTCTTCAGGCGTTCAGAGTTTCTTTTTTTTAGGCTTGTTCTAATTATATTTAGGTATATATATGTGTAAAATCTAGTAGAAATTCAGCACCCAAATGCCGTATTTGATTACGTCCGGCATCAACGAAACAAAAATAACGTTCGTTCACTGCACTCAACTCGTGATTTTGAGAGTTCACCTTTTCATTTCAATTTATTACCTACATTCTAAATCAATTTTTATAAATCACTTTCAAGTAATAATATAAAAATAACTTCGTTTATGAAATCAACAAAAAAAAACAATCGGTGGATAGAGATTGTTATTTCGTAATGAATAATAAAATTGAGGAACAACTTTCCGAGTTTCCGACACACAAGTAAACTCAAACCACAGAACACTCTCGTAACGGACGGAGCTCAAACTGCACAGTCAAACTGGCTTTGTTATTTGTTTGTCAATTTTGAAATTGTCAAGCATTGTCAAATTTGTCAGTTGAGCAGATTTTTTTTTTTTTACAGACGATCTTTTGAGCTTGAGCTTAAGTTTGCTTGTCGAAAAATATCGAGTAATCGATACTATGTATCGAGTATCGAAAACGTTTCCTCAAATGACTTCTCAGTCAGTTCCAGTTGCCTATTGCCAAGGTCCCGGTATCCCTTTCTTTATCATTGACTTATAAATCATATGGACTTGAAATTTAATTAAATATCGATTTTTAATTAAATAATTAACCCTCGATCATTTTCCTTTTAGAAACTTCGCATCAAAAATATGAATTATGGTGAATAAAACCATTAAAAAAAAAGTTTTTCACTGGTTATCCGTGAAATTCAAATTTTCATACATTTTTTGCAAATTGCAGCTCTGTATTAGGTCGATTGTACTAATATTGTGTATACAATGGAGTGAAATCCGTTATAGAATACTACGTCGATATAAAGCAGCGTATATCTGTCCTCCAGTTCTACGGTTTAGCCTTGAAAGAAGGACGATCTACTCTCGGTCTCGGATCTGATCGGCGCGGTACTCTATCGGTTAAATGAAAGACTCATGCATGTTAAAGAACTTGGGGTATTTTTACCCGTACATATTGTACCGTGACATTATCAAAACATTTCACAATCTTTTATCGATGTTATTTTAAAGAAGTATCGATAAGGGCTGCTCTAGTAACCGCCATTTTATCCTCTCGGTAGTGCGTAGGTATACACGTTTTTCTTGCAGGTATGCCAAGTCCATAGGATTTATTAGTCATTGATGTTTATAAGTATTTTTATGATTTTGGCGTCGATATGCCTCATATTTGTATAACTGTTTTTTCTATAGTCAAACATTTCAAGTCCATATGATTTATGTGCATTGACCATCATAAAAATATTGCCATCTCTTTTTAACTTTCATAATTTTGCGTAAGTGAAAAAGGACAATAGTGTTTTTGACAGTTACTTTATTGGCAACCCTACATTTCTAGAGTCATTGAATACCTATTTGCGGCCGAGTCGCCATTTTATCCTCTCGCTGTTTGGTATTTGGTACCAAACTTGAGTACGTCAACTGTCACTCTTGAGCTGTGGTTATAATTGTAAATTTTGGAGTAATTTGCAGTGATAATGCGTTTAAACTCGGTCCTCTAGTAGAAATCGTCAATAGCAAGGTGCCCAATTGCAATATAATCGGATGTGGCATCAAAAGAAGCGGAAATCTCCCGAACATAACTTTGCACCAGTACGTACATAATTTCAGCTGAAATATCTTAAGATTTATATGATAAACAAAAGATTCTGCATTTGTTGAAGAGCTTTAACAGTAAAGCATTCTTATTTTCCCTTTTGCCTTCATTTTTAATAGTTTTTCAACATGAAATGATTTTGTTGTTATTGAAGGGATAGAGTAGTGCATTTAGACATTTCTATATTTATCGATAATGCTATTTTATGATTCTTTATTGGTTTTATGTTTTATTTTCAAGGCTGCCTGATGAACGAAAAAGAAAATTTGGCTGGAAACAATCAGTGTTGAAAATTTAAAGATGTCAACAAAAACAATTCACATATTTTGTTCTCTTCACTTTGAAGAATCATGTTTTGGACACTGAATAAAGTAACATTACGTGACGATGCTTTACTATCACGAACCTTATTGGTAAGTAACATTGCATGTTATAAATTTTTCCAACATGATTGTGTAGTGGCTGATAAATGATGGTGATGTCCTCAATTGCAACAGTTGTCTAATGTACACAAAGAGTGATGTAAAGAATGTGTTGGAAGAATTAATATTAATTAAAAATCCTATTAATAAAATCAAGAAACATCAAGAATACTCATCATTTTATTGCTTGTTTACAGCGTAAGATTCGAACAAATATGTCTGGCATTTTAATTGAGAATGATCAAAATCAGACAAACTCACAATCAATATCTGGATGTGGTGCTCCTAATACGGTAATTGATTTTTGTAATTATAAACAGTAGGATCATTACTTTCTTGAAAAGTCATAAAATTTTTAAGTAGGTATTTACTATTCAATTTTTATTAATATTTATGTTAATGATAAAGAGTGGTTTTCAGGTCCAAGCTGTTTGTGTGCCTACCACTCAAAATCAACCTGGAGAAATTTCAAAGAGGAGTGGCATACATTTAGCCACACATCCGCTACACTAGATTTAGTCTCCGTTGCACTACATTTAGCTGCTAGCACCTACGTTGCGCCAGATTTAGCTGCTAGCACCTCCGCTACGCCAGATTTACCGGTATGACCAGTTCCGTTTTTTTTTTATCTAATTGATAACATCTCATTGATTGAATTGAGACTGGCTGGGAGATATCTCTCGCTTCTTGTCTTCAATATCTATTAAAGCTTAATTTTATTTGATTTCAGGTACACACATTTAAAATGATAAAGAAATTAAAGGACAAATGTCAAAAACAGTCCAAGAAAATAAAGAGACGGAGAAAGTTAGAAGACAGACGAAAGAAATTGCTCATTTTAGTAATATTATCAAAGATTTTAAAGGATATAATAATATTTATTCATTAAAAGTGTAATAGAGGTATACATGAATTTGAGATACAAATATTATGGGAAGAAATCTACTGAGAGAATATCCCATAGAAATTACCCAAACTAAATTGTATTGTTCAGAAATTAATAAAATTGATTTCTTTAATATAACTTTATTATAATTATTGTTGATTTTTAATTAAATAATTAACCCTCGATCATTTTCCTTTTAGAAACTTAGCATCAAAAATATGAATTATGGTGAATAAAACCATTAAAAAAAAAGTTTATCACTGGTTATCCGTGAAATTCAAATTTTCATACATTTTTTGCAAATTGCAGCTCTGTATGAGGTCGATTGTACTATTATAACGGATTTCACTCCATTGTATACACAATGGAGTGAAATCCGTTATAGAATACTACGTCGATATAAAGCAGCGTATATCTGTCCTCCAGTTCTACGGTTTAGCCTTGAAAGAAGGACGATCCAACAAACAACTTAACGGCGCGGTATGAAAGACTCATGCATGTTAAAGAACTTGGGGTATTTTTACCCGTACATATTGTACCGTGACATTATGAAAACATTTATTTTCACAATCTTTTATCGATGTTATTTTAAAGAAGTATCGATAAGGGCTGCTCTAGTAACCGCCATTTTATCCTCTCAGTAGAGCGTAGGTATGCACGTTTTTCTTGTAGGTATGCCCAGTCCATATGATTTATAGGTCAATGGTCAATGCTTTCGGACTTTCCCGAAACTGACAGTTGGAGGTATAAACGTCAAATTCGTTATTCGTCCCGCCATTTACGCCTTGGTCTAACGCGATGCCCTTGGGCGTTTTCAGGTAGGTACCCGTGTTGTGGTGGTCATAGCTCACAATGCATCCGACATGCGGCAAACGTTTCCGGCCAGTCCCATTTATGCAAAATCAATACGTTTAAAAAATATAAATCCAATCGATATTTCTTGACACCTTCGACGGAAGGTGGTCACAAAAAAAAAGCAATGCTTTTCTGTGAGCATAGTGTGCCTTTATAATTTTTTTATTAATGTTAATGCTTGATACACAGGGTGACCTAGTTCAGGCATATAAAACTGTTGGATTTTTCGTAGATTTAAGCAAATTTGTATTTAGTGTTTACCTTTTTACCAGAATAAACTTTTATTTATTATTTTATTAATACGCAAATGGGGTTAGGGTAGTGGATAATATAAAAAAATGCCACAGACGATATAAACCCTTATTTGATGGTATGTACAGATAGAGTTTTATTCCGCGCAAACGCAGGCCAGCGCGGTTCGTCGGGGCGGGTCAAGCGGTCTGCGCGCGTGCCACCCGGGCGGTCTTATCGGAAAAAAGCGCAAGTCTCTGCTCGGGTGTAAATAGAGAATGCTCAAAACGCCACTGGTTTCAGTGTTGTTATCGTAAAAATCTGGGTTGCTGTGTGTCACATTCTGATTTGCCGTATTTTAAAAGATAAAATACTAAAATGCAGTATAAAATTTAAAAATATTTATTCCTCATTTGTTTGTTCTCCAAAAAGGTTTCTTATCGTTTCTATAACTTCAGATTCATGTTTATCTATTGTGTAGGTATATATAGCTATTCGTAATTCGACTCATAGAGTCTGGCCAACGAAAGTTGATCCTGAAAACACACGCGAAATTAAATTTTTAGTAAATTAAATTTAACTTAAGTAAATTAAATTAAACTTCAATTATCAACACGTGTTAGCGCACTATGTGGACAAACAGTCTTGATGTTTTTTTCGCGCGTGTTTTCATGATCAACTTTCGTTAGCCAGACTCTAGATAGCACAATTTACTTTACTTTCGTGAGGCGCACACTATTGTTTTCAAATTGTTTATTTTTTTTTATTTTGTTATTTGTATTTTGTGTTTCACGAACTGTGTCCAAATAAACGTTATTCTTTCTTTCTTTTCTTTCTTTAGTTCAGTATGTTGTCTCATTCATTTTTAACTGAGGCGAAAGAGATGGCTCTATACGGCGATATGAACTCTGTTTTTAGTCGCGAGTCGGGATTTCCCGGAAGTGGTACGTTTCGCTGCGATAGGAAAACGTTTCGTTTCACTTACAGCCTATTGCCGTATTTTTTGATACGGCATTGAAAGGCCTGCCTTATACCGTATTTTCTGAAAAATAAACGTGGATTACCGTATATTACGGTAATTGCCGTATCAATAAAAACACTGACTGGTTTGCTTATGGTTCTTTAAAAAAAAAAAAACTTGCCTTTGAGCTCAGAACAATATTAGTTATTGTTCTGAGCTTTTAAGCGCTTGTCTTTGGTAAAAAGCTTCACCAAATACAAATTCCATGCTGCCATGATAGTACTTACTAGTTCCATACTGCCATGTCATTTCTGCGACTAGTACGTAGACAGACCTCCGTGAATTTAGCCGAACGATTTCATTATTATGAACTTTTGTTAATGCTAATCGTTAGAGAATCGTTAGAGAGGGTTAGAGAGAAAAGAAAAATCGTTAGAGAGTAATTAGTTTATATGTAAAAACAATTTTAATTTTTCGTGTGAAGTTGGCCCCCCTTCCCGCAAAAATGGACTTAGACGTAATTTTATTTTTTTAATCGTTTGCGAATCATTAGAGAGAGATTGAGAGTTACACAAAATCGTTAGAGAGTTAATATTTTATTTGATATTAAATAATTTCTGAGAGCGTGACATTAGCCCACCTCTGTGAATTTTGCTCCCGATATAATTATTCTCAACTTTTGGTAATGCTAATGGTTAGAGAATCGTTAGAGAGAGTTAGAGAGTAAAGAAAAATCGTTAGAGAGTAATTAGTTTTATTTATCAACGATTTTAATTACTTTTGTGAAATTGGCCCCCATTCCCGCAAAAATGGACGTAGATGTAATTTTTTTTTTTTTATCATTTGAGTATCGTTAGAGAGAGAGATAGAGAGTTAAAAAACATCATTAGAGAGTTCATATTTTAATTGATATTAAATTATTATATTTCTGAGAACGCGTTTTAGATTAAACAGGCTCGCTCTTATTATGGACAACATATTCAGCCGAACGTTACTTTTACTGTACCTAGAAGTTAGTGAAGATACCAGGCATTTCGTCATCACATGAGACAGCTTTGATCAGAGGACTCACACCACTATAGTTATAGAGTGTATTACATTATTGTCTGGTATCTTGGATGGGCCGGCATCAAAATTATATATCTCCACCTGCTCAGTTTCTCGACAGTATTTTATTAAGAGAAGACATTGAAAATGAAGAAAATCATTATTTAAAACTAAAAAAAAAAAGTTTTATTTCATAAAAAATCTGTAACACTTGCATTCAAAGCATATTATTCAGTTTTAAATATCATAATATTGTCTTTGCTTTTCATCCACTTCAGATCTCGATTCTAAGTCATAAAACAGGAATTCTCCATCGTAATTAAAAAAATGTTCTTGATCAGTAGGTAGGTACTATTATCATTTTACTCCTGCTAAGCCTGTGGACACCTCGGTGAAGTTAGCCGCACGATTTCATTATTATGAACTTTTGTTAGTGCTAATCGTTAGAGAGGGTTAGAGAGAAAAGAAAAATCGTTAGAGAGTAATTAGTTTTTATGTAAAAACAATTTAAATTTTTCGTGTGAAGTTGGCCCCCCTTCCCGCAAAAATGGACTTAGACGTAATTTTATTTTTTTAATCGTTTGCGAATCGTTAGAGAGAGATTGAGAGTTACACAAAATCGTTAGAGAGTTAATATTTTATTTGATATTAAATCATTTCTAAGAGCGTGACGTTAGCCCACCTCTGTGAATTTTGCCCCCGATATAATTATTCTCAACTTTTGTTAATGCTAATCGATAGAGAATCGTTGGAGAGAGTTAGAGAGAAAAGAAAAATCGTTAGAGAGTAATTAGTTTTATTTATCAACGATTTTAATTACTTTTGTGACATTGGCCCCCATTCTCGCAAAAATGGACGTAGACGTAATTTTTTTTTTTATAGGTTGGGAATCGTTAGAGAGAGATAGAGTTAAAAAAATCATTAGTGTTAATATTTTAATTAAAATTAAATTATTTCTGAGAACGCGTTTTACCCTAGGACCTGAGCAGGTTAAAAATTAGAAACGTGCCGCCTCGATAAGGGATAGGGGAGGAAGGAGAAGGGGAAAGGGTTAGTAGATCCCCCACTCCCCCCTGCCGAAGATACATAGTTTTTTTTTAATATGACAAATCTCTTATATGCTGGGGCCACACCAACGGACTATCGCGATAGACGTTAACCGTTGGTGTACTACACCACGACTTACCTCGAGAATTTGTCAACGGCATTTACATTGGCGTTTGAAGTTGGGTGATTGATAACTCTGGTGGCGGCATTTTAGGCAGATCAAAGAGATTTACCGCGAGAATTATTGCATTGAATGAAGCGGCCACACTTACATTTCTCTCTGTGCACCGTGAGCGCGAGTAGTACCGTGAGTAGTAGGTACTACTGATACATGACATGATGCAGAGGAACGATAAAGTTATGAGTGGTAAAGTTGTGTATTTGATCAACGATCATTTCACAGTGATGATAAGAATACGAAATATTGTTGGTAGTTTCAATTTGATTCGGTACTTATAGTGCATCATTTATGCTCAAAACACACAAAAATGGGTGCTTGTCGTTTTTAACCCACAGACGGAAAAAGAGGGGTGTTATAAGTTTAACGTGTGTGTCTGTATGTGACATCGAAGCTGCCAAACGGCTGAACCGATTCTGATATTTTTTATTTTGTTTGAAAGGTGACTTGATAGAGTGTTCTTAGCTATGATTTATGAAAATCGGTTCAGCCGTTTGAAGATTATCAGCTCTTTTCAAGTTGATGAATGGATGTGAGCATCTTCCATAGGTCACATCGATTCGAAAGGACATGTTCAAAAATGGTATTTTATTATTCAATCATTCTAACCAGGATAAGTTAAATATATTTGGATAGACATCCCAAAAATTAGTAGCTCTAACTGTATCATGCAGTAGCTGTACCCTGCGCTTTCACCCGCGTAGGTCTCGATCCCGTGTAAATGTAGGGATAAAACGTATCCTATGTCATTCCAGATCATGGTCTACCCGTGTGCCCATCCTCTCCTCTCTATCTATAGTAGGGAACGTCGCGATGGCGCGGCTTCGGCCGGCGTCGAACGGTTCGCGTATTGCATTTTTATACTCGTGATAACTTCGAAATTAAATGTCCGATTCGAATGAATTAAAAATTATTTTACTGCTACACAAATACCCTTGATGTTAAAACTATTTATTTGAATAAGAATTAATATAATGTTGATAAAACTCCTTCGCAAATAATGCATTAATTTCTAACAAATTTGATTATCATAAAAATGGTTATAGTGAGTCAATCTTAAAAGATAGACATATGCTGTCGCGGACTTTTTTTTTATAACTTTTAAAGAGGAACAAATCCATGATACATGATATTTGCGTAACTTAAACCGGTTATGAAACGCACGCAACAGAAGCTCTCAAAAAGGAATAATTTTTCCCGATTTTGCAACATTTTTCATTTCTTCTCCGCTTCTATTGGTCGTAGCGTGATGTTATATAGCCTATAGCCTTCCTCGATAAATGGACTATCCAACACAAAAATATTTTTTCAATTCCAACCAGTAGTTCCTGAGATTAGCGCGTTCAAACAAACAAACAAACTCTTCAGCTTTATAATATTAGTATAGATTTTTGAGGATTACCAATTTTGAGAAAAATCGTTTTTTAATTTTTTTATTTATTCTAATCTTATGTACACACAGTAAAATACAAAATAGATACGACATAGTTAAAGTATGAGTACAAAGGTACTGCTTATTTCTTAAGAAATAATTAATTTAGTGTTAATTTACTCCTAAAACGAACAAACTTTTCTAATTATCTAGGGTAATAAAGTAACACACCCCAGAAAATAACAAACTTTTCAAAATTGACACATGGTAGGGTACTGTCATTACAGTCAATCAATATTTTGTTGTTAAGAATATGACAATGCAAACAAAAATTCTAATCAAGTTGTTTACTTTATGTACCATATTCTGAAATAAGATGAAATGCGATATTTTCAGTCAAAAATGTGTAGCATAATTCTTTTAGACCGCTCTTTAGATTATAGCTACTAAGAATCTATAAGTGCAAGAAGTGCATGTTTCAGCATAGTCCACAGGCTTAGCAGGAGTAAAATGATAATAGTACCTACTGATCAAGAACATTTTTTTAATTACGATGGAGAATTCCTATTTTATGACTTAGAATCGAGATCGGAAGTGAATGAAAAGCCTTTCGACAATATTATGATATTTAAAAACTGAATAATATGCTTTGAATGAAAGTGTTACAGATTTTTTATGAAATAAAACTATTTTTTTTAGTTTTCTTATTAAAATACTGTCGAGAAACTGAACAGGTGGAGATATATAATTTTGATGCCAGCCCATCCAAGATACCAGACAATAATGTAATACACTCTATAACTATAGTGGTGTGAGTCCTCTGATCAAAGCTGTCTTATGTGATGACGAAATGCCTGGTATCTTCACTAACTTCTAAGTACAGTACTTTTACTGTATCGTTCGGTTGAATATGTTGCCCATAATAAGAGCGAGCCTGTTTAATCTAAAACGTGTTCTCAGAAATAATTTAATATCAATTAAAATATTAACTCTCTAATGAGTTTTTTCTACCCTCTATCTCTCTCTAACGATTCTCAAATTATACAAATAAAAAAAATTACATCTACGTCCATTTTTGTGGGAATGGGAACAAATTTCACAAAAGTAAATAAAATCGTTGATAAATAAAACTAACGATTTTTCTTTTCTCTCTTACTCTCTCTAACGATTCTCTATCGATTGGCATTAACAAAAGTTGAGAATAATTATATCGGGGGCAAAATTCACAGAGGTAGGCTAACGTCACGCTCTTAGAAATTATTTAATATCAAATAAAATATTAACTCTCTAACGATTTTGTGTAACTCTCAATCTCTCTCTAACGATTCGCAAACGATTAAAAAAATAAAATTACGTCTAAGTCCATTTTTGCGGGAAGGGAGGCCAACATCACACGAAAAATTAAAATTGTTTTTACATAAAAACTAATTACTCTCTAACGATTTTTCTTTTCTCTCTAACCCTCTCTAACGATTCTCTAACGATTAGCATTAACAAAAGTTCATAATAATGAAATCGTTCGGCTAAATTCACGGAGGTGTCGGAGTGGCCTATTTTTGTTACTACCACCAATTTCGACGTAGCGCTCGCCGGCAGCTGCCGCGGCACCACTCTCTTCGCTCGCTCGGCTCGCGCGTAGTTGGTCACAGTTCAAACCTAACCTAACCCAATTGGTCGAAGTGCCCTAGTGCCATAGATTATTATAAAATTATGATTTCATAATAATTATTTAAAAAAACAGTTGATTGTGAACATGTGGTTTTTTTTTCCTGTAAGAAGCATGCAAACAAGCATACACCATGCATGTAGCAAGAATGCAGCATGCAAGCAAGCATGCAGCATTCAAGCGAGCATGCAGCATACAAGCAAGCATGCAGCATTCAAGCGAGCATGCAAGCAAGCATGCAGCATACAAGTGAGCATGCAACAGGCAGCAAGCATGCAGCATACAAGTGAGCATGCAACAGGCAGCAAGCATGGTTTCTGTCACGGCTCCGGCGCGGCGCTGCGGGGCTCCGGCGGTCCCACGGGAGCTTATCGTCGCAGATGGTTTCACCAACGCAGCTTCGTCTTGCTGGCGCCAGCCTCAGCTGCGGCGGCGAGAATTACAACCACCTGCTACTCAACTCGCGGGCCGCCTCGCCGCTCCGCGCCTACGCGATTTTAAATTACACTCTAGGGGTAGGGCATACAAGACTGCGTGGAGTCGGATTTACAGCGATTCGTTTGTGTCACTAAAACCTAATTTTAGCAAATGTTTTAGGACTAACATTTTTTTTATAAATGAACATTCGGAATAATACACCTTCCATAAATAATAAAATACTTAGGACATATGACTTTAGTTCATGCAAAATTAGGAGATTAAATTATTTTATTACTCAATATTATGACAGAATAGTTTTAGAAGTAAAGATAATTAAGTAAAACTAAATTCCGAATTTTTGAACATTATGGTTACTGAGGTTTATATCAAACGTGTTATGGATAATGATTTTCGGACAAACAATATTCGTTAAAAAATAATTCTACTGTTTGAAAAATTTGTTAAATAAATAAATGTGATTATAAAATTCATTGAATTGTGTTTCTGTGAAGTATGTTTCATTCAAGTAAATAGACGTTAAAACAATAATATTCGAAATAAAAATACAAGGACCAAATATTATAGGAAACATTTTCTGCGAAACGAAATTCTGTGAAATTTCTGTCTGCGAAACAAGGGAACACCCACAATGTACTATTGATTTTAATTTGATTCGAAGTGCGTTGGTGGAATTTGTGTTTTGATCGTATACCTACTTTTTTAGATGGAAGCCCCATCTAAAAAAGTACAATCAAAACTCAAATGACACATTTCATGGAAGCCCCATCTAAAAAAGTCAGTCTATTGTGAGTCCTAATCGCGTAGTCGTACTTCAATTATTGTTTCGTTTGTTGTGAAATTTTTAATGTAGGTATAGTCCAAGGAGTAGATCGAAGGTGGAACTCTTCGATAGCTCTTGGACTAGTTTAAAAAATTGAACTCAATATTATCTTCTAAATTAAGGCCTCATTTACGTAGATGCGGGGCGTTGCGCGTCGCGTGCAGCGTGGCGTTTCGCGGCGCGTCGGACGTTTTTTCTGTGTACCGTGCGGCGGCGCGTGAAGCGGCACTTACCATCGCATGCATAAACACCTAAACACAAACATATGGCAATGTACGATGTTGTTCATTGAGATGCGAGACGAGACGGGAAGAGTGGCGGTGCCCGCCGCGAAACGTCAAGCGTGTAATGAAGCACGCGGCGGGCAACGCGGCAGCGCATGCGGGGTACCTACTACTCAATAAAACCTAGTTTTAGGTTAGCGAGAGATGGGAGCGCACGTGTCGCAACTTGTAAAGTTGATCATATCGTACTCCATAGCGGCGGTGACTACGTCTCCGTTGTCCGATTTCCAAATAAGACTCGCAGAAGGTTCCGCCCGCGGGTATCGCTTCATCGAAATTGGCCGCTGCGTGCGCCGCCGCGATAAACGACGCGTGTGACGCGGCGATGCTATCCGCGGGCTCCGGCTCCGCCGCAAAAAACGCTCCATTTCAAGCAAATGCTTGAAAAAACGCTTCTCCGTAAATGCACTCATACAATGCCATATGTTTGAATTCAGTGCGGGCCGCGCCGCCCAATGCCACGCTCGACGACCCGCGTCTCCGTAAATGAGGCCTAACTTGTGACTTGGCGAAAAATTTGGGAGAAAACAGAACTTCGCTAGGTGCTTTTGAGATTCAAATTGGGCCAAGCCGAGAAATGCCCTTATAACTTTTTAACCTTTTGAACGCCACGGTCGGGTATAGACGACAAATGAAAACGTGCCCAATACGCCACCGTCGTCTACAGCCGACAAGAAAACGATATTTTTTAAGTGCAAAATAAATGTACTAAATTAAGTGTTCTGTGTTTCTTTTTACTATTATTAAAAACTATATTAATGATATATTGTAAAATGGCATAAAGATATATCAATTAATTACATTTCACTAGACAAAACAATCATCGAAAATTGCTAATCGGAATCCGTAAAAAGTGTTCTTCGTCACGCCACAGTCGGCAAGACACGACAGCTAGTGATGGGTAAGTAAGGTAGATTATATTTCAAATCTATGAAATATTTTATTAAAAATAGTTTACTATTACTTCGACAATTATTTTTTAATGACAAACATTCGTATCTGAATATTCCTAATGCATAATATTTATAAAATTTTAGAAAAAAATCATTATTGATATCTATCGATCGATATTTTTCTGTCCACTCTCGCGCATCCCTACGCAATAGCGCATAAACAGTAACTGTACGCCACAGTCGGGAAGACACGTCAAGCGGTGACGTCATTAGCGCTACGGGAGACTGCTAGTGATTTCGTTTAGAAATGGGTTGTAACAGGTGAAACACGATATCTGTTATCACTGTGACTGTGACAAAAAAATAACAGATCCAAATATCTGTTATTAAATCACAGCCTGTTATTTTTGTACGGACGATAAATACGTATCTCAATCGAATATCTTATTTATTTCTTCTGAAATCGTATCTATCTGTTATAAAATAGCAGCCTGGTATTTCTATACTGATGATAAATACCTACGTATTTAACTCAATAATTGAAGGAAAATAAAGGTCTAAAGAACAAGTTTGTGTAAAGAAAATGTACGCAACGAAAGAAACACAAGTTACTTCAGAAGACATTACGAGTGCAATCGTGTATAAACGGAGCATATGGGACGCAAATCAATTGCAGTGTGATGTTTCAAATTTACCTCCGTTAGATTTTGATCAACCAGGACCTAGCGACCCACGAAATGCGGCGTTCGGAAGACTCATCGCTTTTGAGTTAGACAGAGTGCCAGAAGAGAAGCGTTCAGTAACGTACGTGAATTAACTGAACCTAATAAGTGCGCCAGCAGAAAGACTTGAATGATATTAGTTTACCAAGTTATGTAGAGTCGGATTAAAAGTGAATTCATTAAATTGTTATTAAATACTAAGTATATGATTATTATTTATTATGTTCCACAATGTCACATCCCTACTCGCATGCGAGGAAGTTGTCAAAGGTCGTGCCAGCCACGCCACAGTCGGGACTGCCCGACAGCAGATGACGTCACGAATGGGATTAGTGATGTTCTTTATTACTATTTATTTTATTCGTTTGTGGTTCTAATGTCTGCTTTTACGTTGTTTAGAACTTTCTAACTTCTGTTTAATGATAGTATGATACGAAATAGGGTCAAATTAAATAAAAGAATGATGTAACGAGTAATGTTTTATTTAAAAAATATGGAATGAAAAGCGGTTATCGATAAGATGTTGGAATCCTTTTTTTTTTGTAGGTATTTGCGCTGAATTTGTGGCTTGGCGTGGAAGGGGCGCCGATGCGTTTACGCTCTGGCGTTCAAAAGGTTACCAGCGACACATTTCCACTAATCACCGACTAATTTTTTGTTATAAAAATTAAAATCCCTGATGGGTCAGTCACACTCAAATTTGTGCTCATCCATCCATTTTGTTGTTTTGGCATGTGGTAAGCAGAGATATACCATCTGCGAATAGGACACAATATATCTATGCTTACCACATGCCAAACTAATAGTAATATTAACAAACAACTAAGACGATATGAAATAAAACAACAAAATGGATGGATGACCACAACCTTGAGATTAATTATAGATAAAGCTCAAAACACACAAGACTGTACACAATTGTAATTCAGAAAGAAGAAAGAAAGAAGAAATGGATGTCATCACACGAAAAGCGTGCGCGGGGCGAGTCGGGAGCGGGGGCCGCGCACGCTTTTCGTACAAAGTAATACAACGAATCCGACCCGCGCCCGACACCCACCCGCTTTGTATCTTTGTTGAGCTTAATTGTATCTTTTTTTTGGGGTCGTGTGAATTAAAAGAGCATCGGTAGAATAATGTAGTCGTTTTAATTTAGGCCAGCTCATGTGTAGAGGCGCAGCGTGGCGTCGGCGCCTGCGGCCAGCAGCCAGGGCTGCGCGGGGTGCCAGGGGTGCCAGGGCTGCGCGGGGTGCCAGGGCTGCGCGGGGTGCCAGGGCTGCGCGGGGTGCCAGGGCTGCGCGGGGTGCCAGCGCAGCTCCAGCACGCACAGCTGTGCGCGCGCGCTCCCGGCCCAGCTGACAGCTCACGTGTAGAGGCGCAGCGTGGCGTCGGCGCCTGCGGCCAGCAGCCAGGGCTGCGCGGGCTGCCAGCGCAGCTCCAGCACGCACAGCTGTGCGCGCGCGCTCCCGGCCCAGCTGACAGCTCACGTGTAGAGGCGCAGCGTGGCGTCGGCGCCTGCGGCCAGCAGCCAGGGCTGCGCGGGCTGCCAGCGCAGCTCCAGCACGCACAGCTGTGCGCGCGCGCTCCCGGCCCAGCTGACAGCTCACGTGTAGAGGCGCAGCGTGGCGTCGGCGCCTGCGGCCAGCAGCCAGGGCTGCGCGGGGTGCCAGCGCAGCTCCAGCACGCACAGTTGGTCGGCGCGGGCGCCCGCCCGCAGCTGCTTCAGCGGCACCAGCAGCGGGTTCTGTAGCAGGTCGCTGGGGAGAGAGTACTCGTTACTTACCGGCTATTTCATTTTATCAACATTTATTCATTGAAATCTAATCTGCGTCAGGAATGTGAGCCCTCGAGTGTGAGAGGAGTCGGGTCCACTTACTTGTAGACCATGCCATGCGACACGACGATGTTGTCGTCGTCGCCGGCGGACGCGAACAGCGGGTAGCGCCGGTGGAAGGCCACGCCGCGCACCGCGCCGCCGTGCAGTCGCAGCGTCTGGTACGGCTTTGACGACAGCTCCAGGTCGAACCTGCGAGCCACAACCGACCGCTCGTCGTTCAACATGTTCACATTTATAATCGGAATCGTCATTTGATACGATTCGTCAAACGTCATTTGAAACAACTCTACAAGGTTATTGTGGCGGATGGCCAAAACCAGAACAAACGTCGCCATTTTTGAAACAGAATTTTAAAAAAATGGAGGTTGTCAATTCGACACCTATGTATATTATTGGAACTGCAATATACAGGGTGTTAGGGTAAACACCGTTATCCTTGCAACCAGTGGTTTAGTTTCATTTATAGAACATAAAATCAATGGAAAATTACAACTCGGAATCGCCAGTTTCGGCCTGACGTGGACAAGCTGCTCAGTAAAAAGTGTTTAAAAAAATAAATATAATTAATTCTACAATAAATATTGTTGCGAACCTCGTTGCAGGATAGTTTTATTTGAAAAAAGTAAGAAGTATTCATTTTTATTTGAGCCCAAAGCACCGCCATTTTTTTGTCGCAGGCTCGATTCTGGGTTACCAGAATGTACTTTATGTTTTCTTAAATATCGATTTCTTAGGTATAAGAAATTATTATTTTAAAACGTTTTTTTTTTCTTGAGAACGTTTACTGCTCAAGTGATATAGTACCACTTGTGGCATGGTACTAGTTATTATTACTACGTGAAGTGTGAAAAATATCTTGGCGCCAAGCCAGGCGCGGGGTGTGTGGGTCGCACTGAACGTAAAGACTGAAGTTGCAGTCCATTACCTAAAAAGTGTGTTCGTGGTGGTCGCTCTATGCGTTGTATATATAATAGCTCAATGTTTGGTACAGATTTTAACTTTAATTACATTTAAACAAACAAAACACCTATATCGAATCATTTTGTATCTGATTATTTATTCGCTTATCGAAGCCATAAATCGATTCTTAAGAAAAATAATTACATACTTATTTTTTATTACTTCTTGTCAACACCAAATGCATTATCTGTTGTCAACGCAGCACAGATAGAGCTCTGTCTAAGTGTCTACGGTTGTCAACGAGAAAAATGAACAGTTGGCTTTGCTTTCATTCGCTTTGTTCGGCTTAATACGGTTGTGAATATAACAAAAGTTTAAAAAGAAATAACCGAGACACGGTTATTTCTTTTTAAATTCGTTTCTGTTATAATGGACTCCGACAATGCTCCTTACGAAGACCCGGCCTTACTCATGGACTTACCCAATCTGCTCCTAACGTTGACCCTGGCGCTATTTTGTACATCGAACCGGCTTTAAACTACAACCTTGGCGCGAACTTGGACCCTCCTTGGCATCATCTTTTTCTCTCGAGTGGGAATGGGGAAGAAGCATATTATGCGATGTGTCAATTGTGGCATCGATGTTGTGCATCGCAGAAGACGCAATCAAGAGCTTGTTGAAATACAAACAGTGATTCGACAATGGACTGCTCCTCAAGTCGTAAGTCCTATTTTCTAACCTTAAACTGCTCCGGTAGCAGCGGATGTACCAGAGTCAACAGGAACAGTTACCCTACTGGATTTTTCAAGAGCACCAGAAAATAAATATTGTTTTTACTAGTTATTTTATAAAATAAATGCTCATAAAATAAGTTTTTTGTGACAAGATCACAATATTACGAATGCCAAAAATTACACATTTTTGCAACTTGCTGCAACCTTATTGCCTAGCCTTTTCCCAACAATGTTGGGGTCGGCTTCTAGTCTACCCGGATGCAGCTGAATACCAGTATTTTACATGGAGCGACTGTCTATCTGACCTCCACAACCCAGTTACTGAGGAACACGATACCCCTTGGTAAGACTGGTTGTCAGACTTTCGGGCTTCTGACGACCTGTAACGACTGTCGACTGACAACCAGTCTTACCACGGGGTATCTGACGGCACTGGTATTAAAATAACCTAGAAGTACGGTTAGATAATGAAAAATAAATGAAATAAACTTGTAAAGCTGACCTCGAAAAGTATTACTATGACAACAAACCACATAATCCTTTTTTTTTTTTAGCCTACGCTGTCAAAGGGCATAAGGCCTCGCAATACTGCGCTCCAAAACAACTTGCCCAACTTATATAGGACTGGGCACGATACGTGTGCCGCATGACAAACTGTGGGCCCAAATATTCCTTAAAGTAAAAAAACCGGCCAAGTGCGAGTCGGACTCGCGCACGAAGGGTGCCGTACATCTATAAAATCGGGAAAAAAAACACGTTTGTTGTATGGGAGCCCCCCGAAAATATTTGTTTTATTTTAATTTAATTAAAGTGAATATGTATCTAAATATTCTGTGAATATTTCAAGCGTCTACCAGCAGGCGTAGCATGAGCACCGTTTTGTCGACGGAAGAGTAGACAAAAATGACGTTTCCTGTAGACAGTACGACGGCAGCAAAGTAGAAAGCAAACCTATAAAAAAAAATACTCTTTGGTAGAAAGAGTCAACTGCACTTTTTACGAAATTCACTCTTTTACATAATTCGACTCAAAATTCTTTGTTTTGTCATAGGATATACCGGTTGTCAGTGTGATTTTGACAGTAAGGATAGAAAACTTTCTTACGAAATAGTCTACCTACAAAAATAACCTAGACAAAGATCGTTAGAAATGAAAGACAAAATGACAGATTGTAGAAGGATTTCTACGGTGCGATGTCAAAAATGAAGAAACGAAATGTCACTTAGTATAGAAAAAGCTATGTCTATTCTTCGTAGAGATAGAAAGCGCCATGCTACGCCAGCTGTTGTCGTTTTCAACATCGAGCAAAAAATCTCGTTTGTTGTATGGGAGCCCCCTTAAATATTTATTTTATTCTGTTTTTTTGTATTTAGCGGCAACAGATATACATCATCTGTGCAAAATTCAACTGTCTAGCTATCACGGTTCATGAGATACAGCCTGGTGACAGACGGACAGACAGACAGCGGAGCCTTAGTAATAGGGCCCCGCTCCCGTTTTACCTTTTGGGTACGGAACCCTAAAAAAACAAAAGCATATTAATGAAGTTAAAAACCAATGACTTGAAAGACTAACCTCCTGACTGACCGCCATCATGACAACATTTATGAAGGCCGGGCCGTTCAGTGGTTTCAAAAAAAAATTAACCATTATTTCAGGTCTTGCCGAGGCTTGACCTTTCGGAGATTAGCTTTCATTCCTACAGTACATTCCTACTTGATAAATGTTACAACAACGTTAGGTAGGTTTGTAATGCTGGGGCTACACTTCGCGTTATCGCGAACTTTTCTTCGTGCGCTCTCTGTTGCTCAGCGAGACATCGAGTGGTGTGCGAGAGAGAGCGCACGAAGAAAAGTTCGCGATAACGCGAAGGGTAGCCCCAGTATAAGAAAATCGCGTGCACTTTATGATGAATAACAGCGTACTAACGCACTACAGCGTACACACAACACTACGTAGGTAAGAGGATTTTGTGTGCTTTAGGAGTGAAAGCTAATCTCCGAAAGGTCAAGCCGAGGCGAGGCACAGAACTGAAATATGTGTGATTTTCTGCAACTGCAAAAATAACTTTGTTTTTATCATTATGAAAAACAAATTTATCTGCGCGATTTTTTAAATTTAAGATAAAAAATAATAATATTCTTCGATATCTTCGTCGAAATCTTCTCTTCCTGTCTACTTTAAAGATAAGAGAGGTATTATACTACTACTATTATTATGAGAGATATTATCTGCAAACAGAACCTCGTCACCGATACTCTTTGAATGGAATGGTAAGTCGTTGATATACACCTAGAATAAGAATGGACACAGAACAAAATTGAGCCTAGAAGTAAACCTAAATAATAAATAAGTAATAAATACAAAGCCGCACTGACATATGACGGGTGTTCAATAAATAGTGATAATGCGATACATTCTCCTTGCAAAGAAAAAAAATATACTGGCAGGCATAGCCCAGACATTAGTTATGACGATAATAAAAAAAAAAAAATCTCTTTTGTTTAAAAAAAAAATTGTTTGCGTCGTTTCGGAACGTGTTCTGTTGTTTGTTTGTTTCACCAAGATAACGCCCCGCGCACAAATCCAGATTGGGATGGCTACCATTCAAGAAGCTGGCTTCAAATTGATGGCACATCCTCCATAATTACCGGACTTTGCTCCAGTGATGTAGGTGCCCCAGTTTTTGAGATATAAATGTGGCCCTGCTCTGGGGAGACTCTCTCCTGATCGGCCACCTATAAACCCTTAGACTTAGAGTATACAGGGCGTCCCACGGATATGCCACATGGAGGGAAAGTACCTTGAATATTGTAGATGGAACATTTTACTGAAAGAAGACATTATTTGAATTTAAAAAGCAATTTAAACTGCATTCATAGATATGTAATATATAGATATTTAAATAATTACATGGTTAAACCGGGAATCGTTACATGAGAAAAATAATCACCCTGTAGCTTTATCATACCGATAGAAAGGCTTTATCGGGATTCAGGATTATTTTTTGCTAAATAACAGTGTCACAAATAAAAGGAAGACCATGAATTTTAACAATTGATGTGAAATTTTCTTCAGAAAAATGATAAGCTGACATTGCCGTAAGGACATACAACTGACATTCAGTTACATACATTTAGTTAACAAGAACCAGTATGAAAGTGTCCACGAGCTACAAGCAGAACTTAGACGTATTATTCTAAATATCCACCACAACAAGATCATAAATCGACAGGTCGACAGGGAGCGAAATAATCAAAAGAGTGCGACTTTGTATTCAACAGGAAGGGACTCATTTTGAGCATTTGATAAATTGATTAATTTTGTATTAAAAATGTTCAAGGTATTTTCCCTCCATGTGGCATATCCGTGGGAAGCCCTGTATCACTGGAGAAGCCTTAAAAACACTTCCCCTCTGTAATGGACCAAAAAAAAGTGGTCCAGCACGGTCATAAAAACTACTTTCAAATCGATTCTAACGCACATCGTTAATCGTTTTCGAGACGCGTGGAGCTCTGTGAAAATGTCTGACTGTGCTGTTAAATTCTATAAAAAGCGTTCAAATGCGTAAAACTTACGTAAATAACTGAATAACATTCCATATTTAAGTGTTTTTTTATAACATTTAGTCATGTTTTTATTGAAATTCAAAATCCTAACCTCATAACATAATACATTTCGATTTTTCATTCGATTCAACATAAAACATGGCATGAATCGAGTATTTTTCCCGCATTCTTTTTATGACGTCACTGAGTCACTTTTTATGTTCGTAAAGATCAAAATATTTTTCTTTTGCATTACGAAAATGTACGAAAAATCTGCAAAATTTACTTGCACTTGACAAGCAATTATGTCCTTTAGTAGAAATGATAGAGAGACTACCGTAGGGTTGAGGTCTGTTTGAAACCAAAATTAACATGTCGATAATTTCATAGTATGAATTAAGTACTTCAGTAATTTTATTTGTTTATATTTTTTTTTAACATTCTATGTTTTATATATCCATTCAAATGTTTTTTTAATAATTTGATATTTTTTTTGCAATTTTGATAATTTGTTTTTTTTTTTAACGTAACCTATTTTAATATTGAGATTATTACAAGTTTATTTAATTTTATTGAATTTTACCTAGTTATATTTTCTTCTTATTAAAATGTAAGTAACAATTTTAAGCATCAGCTGTTTTATTTCATGGATTCAAGCCAAATTCCGAATGAGCGAGCAATCTATTGTATATTTGTCCTAGAAGCTACCGCGCCCCCCGACATTCCGCCAAAAGTGACAGACTTTTTTGTCCCGAATATTCCGCATATGCGTTCTCCAGTGCTATATACTCTAAGCCCTTATATCTTTTGAACCAGTGACCGACAAATTCTAATATTTGGCGACACATTTTGACTATTTAGAGACTAATTTTTTGTGTAATCAAAATTAAAATCCCTAATGGTGGCTTTGCAGGTAAGACAGAAATAGGCCTGAAATTGTCAATGTTATGATTTAAATAAAGTTACGACTTTAATGCTCCTATTGAGGTCAGGAAAAGTTCCTAAATCAAAACATTTACTAAAAAGTAAAAGCTAGATGGGGGCTACGTTGTCTAGTTATATTAATTAAAAGTTTAATGGATATGCCCCAGTAATCACCAATGTTTTTATACTTAAGTGTGTTAAAAACATTAACTACATCATGACGCGTTACACGAAGCTAAATCAGCAACTAAATTTATTTTGGGTATTCTTGCATCTGGTGGTTATAATTTCTGTAAAGCCATATTTATTTATTTATTTGCTAGGTAGTATCATATTTTAGTCAACATACAACCTTGCAAATTGCAAAAAATGTAAGAAAATTTTAATTTCGCGGGCTACCGTGGCGCATCCCCTTCAGGTGTGTCCACACATCGAGCGGCGTTACTGCTGCGCTCTTAGCAGTAACGTGCGATGTTTGCAGGACACATTTCTGCCGCGCTCTAGTGAGGACTAAACCGACGAATGTTTGCGCGGCAGTTGCGCGGCATATCCGAGACACGCCGCGTACTTCAGTTCTAAAGGCATCGGAACTAAAATGAAAGCGGTTGCATGTGTCGGTTCGCCCAAATACAATTACTGACGAATGTTTGCTAGAAATGTTTGTGCGTGGCAGGTAGACAGAAACGTTCGCGCGCGCACTCACCATATGCACTTCCTGTCGTAGGAGGCGACGAGCAGGTTGTCTCCCGCGGGGTGCACGGCCATGTGGCTGATCCACTGCGCGCCCGTCAGCAGCTTGCGCACCAGCTCCTGCTTCACCAGGTCGTACACGCGCACAACGCGCTGCGTCTGCGCAGAAGGTGACGCGTCAGTGTTGGCGTTCGCACGGAACGCGCCGCGCGCAAGTATCGGCCCGCCGGCGTGACATATTTATGTTCGGTATTAAATAGGTAGTAAGTTTCGGTATAGAATTCGGGTATCGCTCGCCGGGCCGATCCGCGCACGACGAGAGCCGCGTCGGGCACTCACCGCGACGAACAGCAGCGGCCGGCTCGGGTGGAACAGCGCGCACTGCACGAGCCCCTTGCTGCGCGCGAAGGGCAGCTGCGAGCGGCGCCGCGACAGCTGGTGCACCAGCACGGCGCGCGCGGCCGCGTCGCCCAGCGTGGCGCACACGTAGTCGCCGCGCGCGTGCCACGCCACGTGCGCCACGCGCCGGAAGTGCGTCACGCGCAGGCGCTCGCCGCGCGCCCAGCGCGAGGGCGACACGCGCTGCCACGCGGCGCACGCGGCCGTGCGCGGGTCCGCTGCGCGTCGGGGGCGCACGGAATCGTATTAATTCATGTTTTTAAAACACGGTGGAAAAAAAAATCGGTGGCCAGTAAAGAAACGTTAGCAAATTAATACTAAATGAAACATAAGTAGCTGAAGCTTCAAAATCAATTGAAAATGAATTAAAAAGGGAAAAAAAATCGAAAGAGATTTTAAAAAATGTTCTCTGTTTCATAGCCAGTAACTCGACCTTTTGTTTAGAAACATCACCTGTATAGCACCAAGCGGAGCTGTCGCGGACATGCGCATACGCAATAATGAATGCGGATGTAGCGCGGCTCGTGCCGTATGCGAACGAAATCTTCGCTCCTATTGGTCGCCAGATTTGTTCCTAGCGAACAATTGTTCAGTAGCGCAGGTTTAATATTATGAACCTCTGCGTAACAGACTTGACCCCGAAAAGTCGGCAATATTACTTTTTATTAAATATAATGCTCCAATTTTTAACTTTACTTACTAAATCTATACATATAAAATGCTTTGTCCTGAATGACTGACTGACGAATCAACGCACAGCCAAACCGCTGATCGTAGAGACCTGGAACTTGGAGGGTGTGGTCTTTGTATGACGTAGGCATCCGATAAGAAAGGATTTTCCGAAATACAAAAAAAACGCAATCCGATTTTATTCAGAAAACGTTTTAGATGATAACATCTACTAATGTAGATAACAAGACGACAATTTTTGCAAAACTGTGTTTGTTAGTTTGTTATTCGTTAACGAAGCATCGAGATTTTCTATGAGCAATCCGTATCTATCCATACTTCCATACTAATATTATAAATTCGAAAGTAAGTCTGTCTGTCTGTCTGTATGTTTACCTTTTCACGCCTAAACCACTGAATGGATTTCGACATTTGGACGTCGCTGCCGGGTGCAGTAGTACATACCCTGCACGTCGTGCTGCGGCGGCGGCTCCTCCAGCAGCTCGTCGGTGCGCGCGCCCACGCGGTGCGCGCCGATGTCGCTGCCCGGGTTCAGCAGCAGCAGGTGCGGCCCCACGGCCGCGGCCACGAGGCTGAGGCCGGGCGAGGGGCCCCACGCCACGCGCGACACGGGCCCCTCCAGCTGCAGCGTGCGCAGGCAGCGCCCCGTCGCCGTCTCCCACACTGTGGACACGCGTGAGCCGAGCGATGAGACGATCGTTTCGACCGAAGGACGTCCACTGCTGGACGTAGGCCTCCCGCGAGGATATTATGGGAGGCCTTCCATCCGACGCTACGTCGGTTGTCACTTAAGTTGGGCAATTCTTCATGCTATTTCGATTGTTGCGGGAAAGTCCGAAAGGCCGAAGGGATACCGGGACCTTGGCAACAGGCAGCTGAAGGAACACTTGTGGGTTTTAGTCGGTAAAAGTCTGACACGCCCTTCCGCTCCACACAGAGCAGGAGAAGTCATTTGATGATTTCCCACCCTCAAAATAAAAAAAGCTAGGTCGATTGCCTTGGTTCTCTTAGGTATTTCGTCATTTCTGATTCCGTCACGTAGGGAAACTCCAAGCACATAGAACTCTCGATTGCCCTGTAAGTAACTTTCAGCCTTCTAGTGAGGCAGATGTCTCGCTGATCGTAGCGCGTGTGTTGGATCATTTACCTCCCTTCAAAATGGTTGAGCTGAATGATGCTAATCCATGCGTCATGTTCGTGAACGGGCGCCATCAGTTGTGACTGGTCATCTCTTAGCTGCCTTGGCTTATTTTAGTTTTGAATTGTATTTTTGTTTTTAACTTTTTATTACGGATGCTTTTAACGTGCTTTCTACATTTTTCTCACATGTATAATTTCAACATGAATGATGTAACCAATATTTTGTAAGATTTTTTTATTTAAAAGTTTGTTCGTAGAGTTTCTTGCCTATTCTTCTCCATAGGTACCTACTACGTTTTGGAATTGGCAACTAGCTTCATATTTCTGACTGACCGACTCCTTCACAATTCACTAGTGCCTGAGTGTAAATGGTTTAATTGAAATAAATGTTTTGAGTTTGAATTGGTCCATTGTGAACGACCACGATTCAGTTACATAGGTCATCACTGGCAACACATACTGGTCAGACTCGAGACTTGAGACACTGTGGTACCTATATAAGGAGAAGATATTACGTAGCTTCCCGAGCGCTGCGCAGCCGAGTCAGATTCGACGATCGGCTTCGTTATCGAAGTTGGACCTGTCTAACTGGACAGTTTGTCCTAGGTAACATGATGGTCCACAACCTCGAGTGTAGATACGCAAAAAACTGTCCATATTGTCAAAATCAGCGCTGCGCACGAGTCCCGTGCGGCCGCGCACGAGTCCCGTGCGGCCGCGCACGAGTCCCGTGCGGCCGCGCACGAGTCCCGTGCGGCCGCGCACCTGCAGGTTCGCTCACCTCTGACGGTGCCGTCGTCTCCGCCGGACACGATGTACTGGCCCGACACGTCGAAGTCGGCGCTGCGCACGAGCCCCACGTGGCCGCGCAGCGTCAGCGCCTCGGCCGTGGGGAAGGGCTGCAGGTCGCGCGGCGCGGGCAGCTTGGGCACCAGCTCGTCGGGCCCGATGGTCAGCTGCGGGAAGTCGACATACTTTTAGCCACTTGTACGAGCAAAAAAACTCGGAAAATTCTGTTGTTCCTAGCGTGTGGGGTTGCCATCGACGACTTCTCTTCTTTGGGGATGAATTTCCCAAATAACCATGATACAACTAACGTAAGATACATTTAAATGATTAACTGAATTTTTTGAAGTACGTCTTTCGGGGTTTTAAAAAAATCTGCTCCTAACGGGGTGTAAAAGGGTAATAAACTTTATGGGGTAAAGATCGTTAGTAAATGTTAAAAGGATCAAGTAATAAAAACTAAAACCCAACTACGACTTAAAAAGTATAAACAAGAAACCACAGACAGACAAATTAAAAATCCGTAGTCACACGTGTTAGGGCATAAATCGAACAGATTACGTGTGACTCCGGATTTTTAATTTGTCTGTCTGTGGTGTCTTGTTTATACTTTTTAAGTCGTAGTTGGGTTTTAGTTTTTATTACTTGATCTTTTTTTTTATTGTTTTGGGGTTATAATATATATTTTTTTGAAATGTGCTCATTAAGCCCTTTCATTTGATACCCAACATGGTACGATTAAACCATATTTTTTTTTAAGTTCCACACTTTATGTCCTCTAGAGGGCGCCATTTTTAATTTAATGTGACTTCACATAGCCTATAACCCGCGGACAATCACGACGCTTCTAACGATACCTCATTTGTCAAATTGTGATAAGTGGTTTGGAAGATAAGAGGGAACAGATGAATATACATACATACCGGTCAAAACCATAACCCCCCGTTTTTTTTCGCCGTAGTCGGGTAAAAATCGTAGATATTAATTTTCGAAAACTATCTTTCAAAGGATGTGGAGGGGTTGTTGAAGTTTTTAGAGAAAAGTACGAAATCCACGCGGACGAAGTTGCAGGCCAAGTGCTAGTAATATATACAGGGTGTGGCGTAAATAATAGATAACCCTGAAATTTTCGATTAGCCAGATTATCATCTATCATTTACCCTACTTATATCGCCAGATGCCCATGGATGACCAAATTATTGATATTTTTGATATCTTATAAAACAAAGTCGGGTTTGTTCAAGCACTTATAACTCGAGAACTGCTGGACCGATTTTGATGATGTTTGATTTGTTGGATTTTTCTCCGCCCAGAATAGCAGAATAACTATTAAAACATCGGAAAAATTCAGGATACTCTGGCCAATCGACAGTTTCAGGGTTATCCATTATTTACGCCACACCCTGTATATGTCGGCGCGAGACGATGGTGTCAACTCACACCTCGTTCAGTTTCTTATCAGCGTGAGACGAAGGCGTCAGTCACACCTCGTCTAACTCTCAAGATCATCCCTACTATCCCTACTAATATTATAAATGCGATAGTAACTCTGTCTGGCGCGCTTTCACGCCAAAACTACTGAACCGATTTAAATGTTTGGCACACAGATAGTCTAGAGCCTGAGAAAGGAAGGTAGACTGAAAAGTTGTATGGAAGTATCGTCATTTTTAATTTTTGTTACGCGATATTTTTTTTGTTTGGTACGTCTGTGGTGTGAAGTCACGTACATTGTTCATCAGCACATCACGTATAGTACATAGTTTAAGTTATGGTAAATAAGCTAAGTTCGTAACCATAGTATTAGCATAGTGTCACGTACTATCTATGTATTATATGCCACCAATTAAAGGAGGAGAGTAGTTGACTCTCGGAGTAGTACACATACTGTTGTTTACTTAACCCCTCCTCTCCCCCACATCGCATGGCGACCCTGCCAGTTGGCTGGACGGCGTTACAGTTCCTCGATCGGGGGCTAGTCAGAGTCGCAGTTTAGTCGAGTTCGGTCAGCTTCAAGTCAAGTTGGGTCACGGGCCATGGGGAGCACGACGTCTAAGGAAGAGGTTATTATCGCTCAGACGGCAGCGGGTGGTTCGAATGCCGCAGCGGTTACACAGGAGCAGCTGACAGCTATCAACACGGTGCTGTTGTTTATTGCTGTGTGTTTGGCGGTTGTCATCGTTGGCGGTCAGAATGTATAGAAGATGTCACAAGAAGTGGGTCGAAGAGAAGATCAATCAGCGGGAGGTTCGTAAAGCTGTGCAGATGGCCTGACCAGAGACGGACGGAGTGATGCTCCCTTGTCAAGAAGTAAGTGATTCCAGTATGAGTTTAAGTGTTGTGGCGAGCGCTTGCGGTCATCGGTAAATTTAGAGACAATAGTTTGAAATGGAAGTGGAGTTAACGTCACTGTTTATACAACTTAAATTGTTAAGGGAATCTATTGTTAAGTTAGGTCCTAGTAGGCGAAGTGGCAAAAATTTTGATGGGAAAATTAGTGACGCGAAAGCCTTATATGGTATATTTGAGGATTGACGGATCGACGCGAGACTGAGCGGACGTGTTTTTGTGTTGGTTATAGCGATATTGATTTAAGTAATTACGAATAATGTTATTGTAATAATTTGCGGAGTCAGTTTATTGTTCTTTGTGAAAGATGAACTAAATAGTTTTATAAACAATTAGCGTTTTCGGTGTTAGTAGAATGTCTAACCCAGGAGATAGCCCCTTTGGCCGCAGCCAATTAGTACGACGAAGTCCCCCACCGACGCCATCGCCTGCCGACCAAAAACAGACAAGAGTACCAGCACCGCCAGCAGCCACGGAGAACGAAGTAGCTACTGAAGTCGTCACTACGCCGGAGATTCAGAGATGGCTTGGGTCCATCGACACAATTTTGACCGAGATTTGCTCGATTGTGGCGGAGGGAAAAATGAATTCCGATCAAAAACTCCGTGTCACCAATCTCTGTAGAAATGTTAACCATGGGACGTCTCAGATGGCCGTGCTGTACCAATCCCTGAAGCAGAAGTCCATCCAGGCGCACACAACCATCCAGCACCTTCAAGTGCAGCAGAATGTTGCGGAATCTCTTAGCCAGTTCAAAGAAGTCGTGGAAACAAAGATGAGCCGACCCGAATCAGAAAATACTTCCTACGCTAACATGGTGAAGAAAGGCTCTGATAAATTTATTCGCCCAGCAAATCTCAGTTCGGTCGCTATATATCCCAGCGATAAGACCAAAACAAGTGACGACACCAAGTCGTTGGTTCAAAAAATTATCTCGCCTGAGGAATTAAAACTCCATGTACGCGGTCTAAGAAAAATTAGAAACGGAGGCGTCATCATTAGGACGGATAACAAACACGACATTAATAAATTAAAAAGCTCACAGAAGCTAGCTTCCTCGGGTCTTACAGTTGAAGAACCATCCAAACGCCGCCCTAGGATTGCTGTTATTGGTGTTCCCGTAGCCATGACTGAAAAAGAGGTATTTGATTGCATTTACGTCCAAAACTTGACAGATAAATTGCCAAACATTACTCTTAAGTCCTTTTTAGACAGTATAAAATTGAGCCATAAGTCAGGAAAGAAAGATCGTCCTACTTGCAATTATATATTGGAAGTTCCTGCTTCTATCAGGAAAATTATGATGGACCAAGGCCGAATTTTCATAAACTGGACATCATGTCCAGTAAGAGATTTTACTATTGTGACCAGGTGTTTTAACTGCCAGCAGTTCGGACACGCCGCCAAATTTTGTAGAGAGACGAGCCCTACTTGCAACCTCTGTGGCGAAACAGGACATTCTTTCAAGGAATGCAAAAATAAAGATTCTCCACCTCAATGTGCTACCTGCACACGTTTCAAGAGGAAAAATGATCATCCAACTGGTGATGTAAATTGCCCAGCACGTAAATATGCAGAGGACAATTATATTAATTCCATTGACTATGAAGGCGCCTAGGAGCGCCGCCGACTACCTAGTCAGTTAAGCACATATATAGTAGGTTAACTTTTACATATAATTGTTTTTATGGCCAATCAGCGTATCTCTGATCTAGATGGGTTTTCCGTGTCTGAAGCAAAAATCTGTAATGTTGAGGAGTGCAAAAAAATAGTCTATACTGGGGATAAAACATTGACTTTACTTACACAAAATATACGCAGTATAACCCGAAATTTTAACGGTTTCCAAGTTTTGTTGCAAAATCTAGATTTAGGCTGCGACATTATCGTTCTAACAGAATGTTGGCTATCCAACAAAACGGCCAATATACCATCTCTCGATGGCTTTAATCTTCACAAAAGCGATAGAACATTCAACCAGAATGATGGCATAGTGGTTTATATTAAAAATAATTTAAGAACATTAGTAGATGAACCCCATTTTCTAGACTGCAACTGCTTAGTAATTAAAATTTTTCCCGATACAGTAATTATGGCTATTTATAGGCCTCCATCCCAAAGTATTGATGGGTTTCTGGATTCGCTTAACAGTAACTTAGAAAAATTATCTTCGTTTAAAAATATCGTACTGGTAGGTGATATCAACATAAACATTGCTGCCGAAAAAATCGATACTCATTCACATAACTACCTTAATATTTGCTCATTTCATGGACTATTACCAGCTCATTATCACCCAACCCACCAGAGCGGCTCTTGTCTAGACCATATCCTTATAAAATCGAAAAGTCCATCCAAAACATTGGTTACTAATTCGTCACTTACCGATCATCAAGCAGTTTTACTAACACTACTAATATCTTCACCTAGAAATAAGTGCCTGCGCAGCTATACTAAACTCAATACGACGAGTCTTGAAACTGATTTTCGCGGAATTGATTTTGACCCCGTTACAATTCACATGATCCAAATGTTTCTCTACATTATTTTCTGAATTTTTTACAAGCTACGATAAGGAAAAATACATTTACTAAAGTAATACCTAGAAAGTATAGTAATATTAAACCATGGATTACGCCCGGACTTGTTCGCTGTATCAGAAATAGAGATAAACTTCACCATAAATCGAAAAAAGCACCCGATAATGAACTTCTCTCAATTACTTACAAACGATATAGGAATTTCTGTAATAATCTTTTGAAAAAGCTAAAAATCCAATATGATCAAAGTCAACTACAGAAAGCAGGTAAAAACAGTAAACTTATATGGAAATTCATAAAAACTAACACTATTACGTCAAAAAATTCCGAACCTGCTCTTGATCTTCTATCTTCTGAGCTAGGCCCTGCCGCAGCAGCAAATAAAGCTAATAACTTCTTCATTAACGTAGGAAAAAACTTAGCAGAAAAGACCTTAATAACTAATCGATGTTTTCCCATTCAAAGCCAAACTAAGACGTACGCAACTCGTAACTCTTTTGTGCTACTAGATACTGATGTTAATGAGGTAGTAAGTATAATAGATGGATTAAAGGAAGTTTGTGCCGTAGGTTGCGACGATATACCTAATAGCATTCTCAAAAGATATAAACACATCATTGCCCCTCCGTTGACTCACATTTTTCAGTTATGTCTAACAAAAGGAGTATTTCCTAAATTACTTAAAAAAGCCGTAGTCACCCCTGTGTTTAAAGCCGGAGACAAACATTGTGTAAATAACTACAGGCCAATTTCAGTTTTAACAGGCCTCTCAAAGATATTGGAAAAAATTATTAACACTAGATTAGTAAAATATCTTGAAAGCAATAAATTACTTTCTGATCATCAATTTGGTTTTAGGCCTAAAAGATCAACAAGCCAAGCTGTTCACCAACTGACAAATTTTATAAGCACAAACCTGGATAACGGCATGCACACGATAGGGATATTTTTAGACCTTGCCAAAGCGTTTGACACAATTTCTTGTACTTTGCTATTGAACAAGCTGGAAATGCTGGGAATACGGGGAACACAATTCGAACTATTATCTGATTACCTTACCGACCGCCATCAGTGTGTAAAAATAGGTCAGTGCATTAGTTCTGAAGTTAAGAATAGCTGTTACGGAATCCCACAAGGTAGTATTTTGGGTCCTACTTTGTTTTTAATTTATATAAATGACCTGTGCAATTTGACACTCCAAAAGGGTGTAATTATGTCATACGCGGATGACACAGCTCTACTGTTTGCAGCTAAATCAAAGGCCGAGGTCTATGAAGTAGCTCAGAATGGTTTTAATACCGTGTCTAATTGGCTTCATAAAAATCTCTTAACATTAAATACAGATAAAACCAAGTACCTATTATTTACAATGAGAAACACTAATCCAACACTTACTAATCCTAACATTCAAGCGCATAACAATTGTGATTTTCATTTTGCTGACATTGCATGTACTTGTCCCACTTTAGCTAAAACCGACCATATCAAATATCTAGGCGTCACGATTGACACAAACCTGAATTTCCGCAAACACATCGATTTATTATGCAACAGAGTGCGTAAACTAATGTACATTTTCAAAAATTTACGTAACATTAACGACTTTAAATTAATTAGACAGGTTTATTTGGCTTTATGTCAATCTATTATTACCTACTGCATAACGTCTTGGGGTGGTGCCGCTAAATCCATTTTACTGCACCTAGAACGCGCCCAAAGAGCAGTTTTAAAAGTTGCTACTTTTCGTCCATTTAGATTTCCAACACACCAGCTTTATATGGCATGTAAGGTGCTAACAGTACGTCAGTTATTTGTTTTGAATATAGTTCTATTCCAACACACTGAACTTTATTTTAACCCAGCACCTTCAGATAGGAGAAGAAAAGATTTGGTTTGTGCTAACACTCAGACTAAACATGCTTTTGCTCGTCGTTTTTATTTATTTTTGGGACCCTACTTGTATAACCAGTTTAACAGAGTGCTAAAGATTTATAGTTTAAGCTATATTAGGTGTAACTTACTAGTACAGGAATATTTGGCAAAACTCAATTATGCAGACACGGAAAAACAATTAGAAATATTAAAATAAAATTTCCATCTACCTACTCCAACATAAGTCTCTTCCTTAACCTAATTAATAATAGTCTCCTCTTTATTTAATTTAAT
This sequence comes from Lithophane semibrunnea, assembly GCA_947363905.1. Classification (NCBI taxonomy): domain Eukaryota; kingdom Metazoa; phylum Arthropoda; class Insecta; order Lepidoptera; family Noctuidae; genus Lithophane; species Lithophane semibrunnea. Next base: position 17,842,353 of record OX376198.1, on the reverse strand, counting down.
ATTATTTGGTAATTTGCTTAAACATAATATATTTTACTTAATCTAGTTTTAAAATAATATACAAAATAGTTACCTACTGTTTAAGTCATTGAAAATAATTATGTCTCCTTTTTAATTTAGAATCTAATAAAATTGTTGTGTTCCTTTTAAAATTTTGATGTAAATTGATGGCCTGAAACACAGGTTTTCACAAACCTAGATCAGGCAGGTCTATATTACAGCTAGAATTAAAGTTACCTCGTTTATAATTAATGTAAATCTTATTTTTACTTTTTAACTTGAATAAATTTAATTTAATTTTTATTTTTTTATTTAAGAGTATAGTTTTAAGGTCGAGCAAATTTTCGGAAGAGTTAACGCAGTTGATAGGTAAAATAGAAAATTTGTATGTAGAAACTATAAAGTTTGAAGTCGTCGGTAGAATCGAACAAGAGATGGCGGCGGAAAGGTTTTCTTTGAGGACGGCGGTTAGCTTGCTACCGAAAATGAGTGGGGATGAGCAGGTGATTTAATTGATGCCATAGGTTTATATAGTTCAATGTTAGAGGAGGCTGATAATACTCTTTCAATTAAATTCGTGTTAACCACACGGCTTACCCAGGGGGCTAGGATTCGGTTGTCCTCCAGTTACACAACGGTAGACAGTCTGTTGACTGACATGAGGAAGCATTTATTAACGGTGGAGTCGGACGTGGCTGTGCAAGCCAAACTTGCTCGCGCTAGGCAGAATAGTAAATCAGTCGCGGATTTTGGGGCCGAGATAGAGAAGTTGATGGTCAATTTGACTATTTCTCAGGCCGGGGAAAGTTCGGAAGCCTATAAGATTTGCAACCGTTGAACGAAAAATATGCGATTAGGAAGTTTGCTGACGGGCTTCGTAATCAGCGTCTTGGTACGATTATTACGGCGCGGAATTTGACTTGTTTGAAAGATGCTATCAGGGTAGCGGAAGACGAGGATTGTGCTTCATCGGCGCAGGTCATGACATACCAGCGCTGGCCTGCAAGGGGTGGTTTTTCAACGGGAAATAGAAATCGTGGAAATGATTATAGGCGGCGCACTGTAGGGAATGGACACGCGCAGCAAGGAACAGCTGTTGGGCGTACGCGTAAAAATGTCAGCGTATGGCATAGCGGTGGAATGCGCGGTCGCAGCGATAATGCTCGTCGTGGACGCCAGACTCAGCAAGGTCGGCGGCGTGTAGCGTGTTTTGAGCATGCGCGGGGCGATGCTGACTCAGGCGCGGTATCAATGCCACGGAGCGTTGAAGGCGGACAATTGAATGAGACTCAGTTTTTTCGAGACTAAGCATATTTTAGCTTGCGATAGTATTAACTGGGTTAATTTGCTAGCGGATAGTGTGGATACGGAGTGGTTAGTGGATACGGGTGCGTCAATATCAGCCGTAAAAAGCAGTTTTTTGGCGAATAACGCTTTGTGCTATAAGGTAGTTAAGGAAGAGTTAGTAATCAATGGTGTAGGAGGTAGTTTGCGAGCAGTAGGTTATGTATGTTTGAGGTTGGAGTACGGGCAGTGTTCGTTCGTGCATAGGTTTTATATATTTGATGATTTACCGTGTAAGTCGGTTGGCATATTGGGCCAGGATTTCTTGCAGAAGTATAGTGGTATTATAGATTTTCCGTTGAATAAGTTGTCTCTTAAGGGTCCTAAGGGGCAGACGGTTTCGATGCCGCTCAAGTCATATGATTACTTGTTGACTATTCCTCCACGTTGTGAAGTGGTTAGGTATTTTCCCGTTAATAGAGCGGAAGATTGTGTAGGGGTAAAGAAAGAATTGCGTGAAGGTGTTTTCTTGGCTAGTGTGATGGCTAGGCCTAGGAATGGGATGATACCCATTAGGGTTTTAAACACAAACTCTGAGGAAGTTGTGTGTAGTATGTGCGGTGTAGAAGTTTATCCGTTAAGTGATTACGATTGTTGTAGTTTTGCAGAGTCAGAGGTGGACGTTGAGCGTGTTAAGGAAATATTTTCTTTGCTTAAACTTGACTATTTGAGTGCCGAGGAGCGGTTGTCGATTGAGCAAATCTGTGCGAAGTATTCAGATATATTTCATGTTTCAGGAGATAGATTAGCCGTCACGAATGTGTATGAGCAGTCGATACGATTGAAAGAGAATGTGACTCCGGTTTATAGGAGGCAATATAGAATACCTTATGTACAGAAGAAGGAAGTTGCTAGGCAAGTGCAGGAGATGCTGGATAGTAATATTATTGAGGAGGCGGTTAGTGAGTGGTCTAGTCCTGTTTTAGTTGTACCCAAAAAAGCAGATCGTAGTGGGGAGAAGAAATGGCGCGTGGTGATAGATTACAGGCAGTTGAACGAAAGGACACAGGATGATAAATTTCCTTTGCCGAATATAACTGAAATCTTAGATTCGATGTCGGGTGCTGTTTACTTTAGTCACTGTGATTTGTCGCAATCATATTATCAATGTGCTTTAGAAGAAGGTAGTAGGAAATACACTGCTTTTACGACAGATAAGGGGCAGTATCAGATGTGTAGGTTACCAATGGGGTTGAAGATAAGTCCGAGTTCTTTTAGTAGGTTGATGTCTGTGGCCATGTCTGGGTTGAATTATGACAGATGTCTGATTTATTTAGATGATCTAATTATTTTTGGGCGGAATTTGGATGAGCATAACCGGAACCTTATATCAGTTTTCTCACGCTTGAGGGAAGTAAATCTTAAGCTAAATCCATCCAAATGTGAATTTTTGAAAAAGCAAGTGCTTTATTTGGGACACGTCATTTCGGCGGAAGGTATTTCACCAGATCCAGAGAAAGTAGAAGTCGTAAAAAGTTATCCGCGTCCATCGACGGTTGATGAGGTGAAGCGGTTTGTGGCGTTTGCGAATTATTATAGGAAATTCATACCAAATTTTGCTAATATAGTGGTACCTATGAATAGGCTATGTAAAAGGGATGTTGTGTTTAGTTGGACTCATGAGTGCGAGAGTTCTTTTCTGTTGCTTAAAGAAGCGTTAATGAATCCACCGGTGTTGGATTATCCGGATGTTTCTGATAACAACACTTTCATATCAAACGCAAACCGATAGTTCGGGATATGCTGTGGGGAGTGTGTTGTGTAATGGGAACGGGAAACCCATTGCATATGCTAGTAGGTCTTTAGGGAAGAGTGAGTTAAATTATCCAATAATAGAGAAGGAGTTATTGGCAATAGTTTGGTCGGTTAAATGTTTTAGACCGTATTTGTACGGACGGAGGTTCGTTGTAAAAACGGATCACCGGCCGTTGTTGTATTTGTTTAACATGACAGATCCATCAAGTAGGTTAACTAAGTTTCGTTTGTGTTTAGAAGAGTACGACTTTGAGGTTGAATATATTAAAGAGAAAGAAAATGTGCTAGCAGATGCGCTTTCCAGGATAGTAATTACAAGCGAGGATTTGAAAACCATACGTGAAAAGACTATATCCGTGATGACGAGGGCGCAGTACAAGCGGTTAAGAGAGCCGAATGTTTGTGATACAGACTCCATGGCATGTGGGACTGATCACCCTAGGATCGTGGAGGTTCTTAAAAAACAAGGAAATGACGTTGAGATATGTTTGAATGCGTGGGAGAAAATGTTACGTAACACTAATTATAAAAAGATATTTTCGATCGCGCAATTTAATGTATGTGCCAGGAAACTCGAGTATTTATGTAAACTATGAATCTTTATCGGCATCATCGCGAGACGAGTTGTCGAAAGACATAGTCGCTTTTTGTATTGAGAAAGGCATAAAAGAAGTTATTATTCTGAAAAATCGTTATAACATTGAATTTATTACAAGAATGGCACAATATTTGAAGGAAAATAGTAGTTCCATATGTGGAGATTTTAAAATGTGTATAGTGAAGGATTTACGGAGAGTAGAAGGAAAAGATGAGAAGAAGATTGTTTTGAATGATTTCCATATTTTACCCACGAGTGGTCATGCAGGTATACGCAGAATGGTGAATAATATAAAGAAGTATTATTATTGGCCGTCCGTTGAAAAAGATGTAATGGAATACATTGGTAAATGTGATAAGTGTAAGAAGCAAAAGTTTTCCAGACATACTAAGGAACCAATGACAATTACTACCACTGCATCTACGTCGTTTGAGAAGATTTATTTAGATATAGTAGGTCCACTTGATAGGGACGAAAAAGGTAATGTTTACATATTGACTCTTCAGTGTGAGCTTACGAAATTTGTCGAGGCATATCCATTAAAGAATAAATCCGCAAATGAGGCAGCAAAAGCGTTGGCAGAAAATTTTGTTTTGAGATATGGAATATCGCGGACAATTGCTACGGATAGGTGTTCTGAGTTCATTTCAAAAGTAATGGTAGAGCTATGTAATATCTTGGGCATCAATAAAATCTTATCGACATGATATCATCATGAGAGTATAGGATCTTTGGAAAACGTACACAAAACTTTAATAATCCATCGTCGTGGAGTTCCTGGATTCCGTATTGGTGTTTTTCTTATAACACAACAGTTAATACTGTGACCAAATATACACCTTATGAATTAGTTTTCGGTAAAATTTGCAGGTTACCCAGTAGTCTTCAAGGTGAAAGTATTGAACCTTTGTACAATTTTGATGATTATCCTTTAGAATTTAAGTACAGATTGCAAAGGGCACAAAATGATGCAAAAGAAAATTTGATAGCAATTAAGTTGGCAAGGAAACAATGTTATGATAAGAATCTTAATTCAATAACTTATAAAGAAGGTGACTTGGTATTGATAAAAAACGAAATAGGCAATAAATTAGAATGTATTTATAATGGACCATTTGAAGTTGTAAAGGACGAGTCACCAAATGTCATTGTAAAAAAAAAAAAATAAGATAGATGTAATACATAAGAATAGAAAAAAATTATATTGTAAGAGTTAGAATGAAAGTTTAAAATGTATAAAAAAAAAAAACCTAATTTAGTTTTTTTTTTTACTTTAAGAGGGGTGATGTGGTGTGAAGTCACGTACATTGTTCATCAGCACATCACGTATATTACATAGTTTAAGTTATGGTAAATAAGCTAAGTTCGTAACCATAGTATTAGCATAGTGTCACGTACTATCTATGTATTATATGCCACCAATTAAAGGAGGAGAGTAGTTGACTCTCGGAGTAGTACACATACTGTTGTTTACTTAACCCCTCCTCTCCCCCACATCGCAGGTCATGCTTCAGAGGTGGTCCCATATAAATTGTATTAACTTTGCTTGCGTAGTTTTATAGTTAGCTTCAATATTACGTATTTTTCCCACTTAGTCTATGTAGACGACATAATTATTATTTGACTCCGTCACTGTTATTTATACAATAAAAATGTGTGTTTATTTGCATTGTGGACTGGTAGTGAATACCCACTAAAAATTTACAAAGATAATGATTTCTGGAACCAGAAAATTTTGCCAAATGAATAAAGTTTTATGAGGAGAGCGTTCTTTCCGATATACTAGATAATTCAAACCAATACCTCGACTACAGTTGCAAAATAGTAGTGTATCTTTTTTAATTTTTCTTTTGCTTATATCTCGAAAATGGTGTGTCCTATCGCAAAAATAATGAAAATTTCAACCCCCTTTATAGAGAACCCATAAAGACCCAATACTCAACATGTAGGTAGTTTTTTTTTTTCATATTTTCCATACAAAAAGTGAAAAATTCCATATAAAACACGTCGCGGCGGCCGAACATGCGCGGCTCCGGCTCAAAAAAAAATCACAGGGTAGGGCAAACAAATTCGATTTAGTTGTGTCTAAATAATGTTTACATTTAGAGATTTTTTTTTGGCAGAATAGCTACTAGATTCTCATAGCCAAAAGTAAGGAATTTGTGATAGTTTAGTTCGGTGTACAAGAGAATCCGCACCATTGTCTACTTACCTGCTGAATAAATTACATACCTATAAGTAAAGAAAATTGGCAACTGCCAATACCTACTTTTCTTACAAGCGTTTCTAGGCCGCGGTAACTACATTTATTTATTAAACCAAACACTATCCTTACAGGATGACCCCAATACAATACAATAGTGCCTACCTTAAAACTTAACCTAAAATACAAAAATATATAATATTAATATTTAATAAAACTAACAAAATTCAACAAAATTCTTGCAAATTCACTCAGATGTGCGATTCACATGTTACCAGTAGCACTTACATGCTAGTTTGCCGCTTTAGTGGTATAAAATATAAATTTAAATTCACGTAAATTTTTATGACCTTATCGTAACTCAATGGATAAGTCGCTCTAGGTACATTCATCGATACAAATAATATTTCACGAACAATAAATAGTAATTTAATTGATTTCGAAAGTAAAGTGGAAAGGATCAAGTTGTTTATTCGTCGCGTCTGACGCATATTGGTTTGCATGTGTGCGTAGCGTACTACATTAGACGCACACGAGCGCATCCGCGCCGTCAAACTTACCTAAATCTGTGCATTTCGGTTTTGTAATAGCCCTCTTAAGCCTGACGCGAACCCCAATAGAGTTGAGATATATGCCAATGGAAAGATCTCTTCAAGGCTAATATTTTGTGATAGGACGCTTCTCTCGATTGTTAGTACGAAAGGAGCTACAAACTCTAAATGTGAGTATTTAAGCATAAGTGAAATTCAGGTATTTAGACAATGAAATAACTTTTATTAACTTTGAGCCTAGCAAACATAATCTTTCAAACCTATAAACGGACATTTTAAAAAGTTGGCCTCCTAGATGCCGTTTTGGGAGCAATGTTTATAAGAGTTGATCGGCCGTACAGATCGTTAAGCCTGCCGCATCCCCCAATAGAGATAAGATATATATCTGAACTCTATTGGGGGATGCGGCAGGCCAATGGAAAGATCTCTTCAAAGGAAATATTTCGTGATATGACGTTTTTTCTCGATTGTTAGTATGAAAGGAACTACAGAGCTCTAAATATGATAAATTAAGTATTATTAAAATTCATCACCTATTTAGGTCATTAACTCTGAACTGACTAATAATAGACAAAAGTCGTGTTAGTAGGAAAGGTTCCCCTTGAAAAGCTCTTTCCACTGGTATATATCTTATTTTTATTGAGCTATTCTGATGTAACATTAATTTACGGAGTCATTACAACATGTGAAAGTGAAGTTAACGCGAGTAAGAAACCTGCCAAGCACCGCGCTGTATTCAATGAGCTCTGTCGGCGTGGTTGGTACGGCGCGGTGGTGTAAGTGGGCAATATGCCCAATATACCCAAAGACACTATCCCACGCGGACGAAGTCGCGGGCACAGTTAGTAATTAAATAAAGTTAGGATTTATTCGCTGCGCGTCGATATCAGCATAAAATTGATACAATTGATGTTGTTTCATACATCTAACGCCTTTAGGTGGTGAATTTCCATAAATCATTCCTCAGGCTGAGTCCTCAGTGACGGCGCACCGCGCAGGCGGATAAAACAAATGTTCGAGATGTTCGAACTTGTCCGGAGTGCGAGCGGGCGCGCGCATTTCACGGCGCATTTGACGTTTCTCGTTATACATGCCGCGATAACTTTGTATGAACGTATACGTAAGAGATCAAAAAAATCAAATTCATAATCCTCATTAATTACTATGTTACCCATACACGATAACAATGAGTTTCATTCGAAAGCACCAAGTTTCACTTTATATTGGAAAAATGCACTCAAAAACACGAATTAATCGTTGATTAATTTTGTGACAGGACGTTATTACAATGTCATGTCTTAGGGTTCGTTGTTATAGCACTAGACACACGCGCACGCATCAACTTTCAAAATCCGCTCCGCAATCCGCCGTCACTCAGGACTCAGCCTGCCCAACTAGCACACAAGCTGCTTATATCACTTCTTTACCACCTGAATGTGCTATAATAGCTGTTCAAGGGGTTTACTATAATACTCGTGGTTCAGTAGCGTATTTAATAGTTCTTAACAGGCATGTGGTACAATAGCCATACAACAGTAAATATAATCCCCAAGGAACATACAAAGGCGTGTTACAGAGTTATTGTACGACCATTTGATATAGAGTTATAAAACCCTTTAAAAACCCCGCTAGGTCTTAAAGAGGGCTTTAATAGTTAAAAGTGTTTAAATGGAGTTATAAGCTTCCTTTAAAGCGCTTTAGGTGGTATATTGCATATTTCTAAATGTCTCTTAATAATGTAAAACCGCTAGTATCCACCACTGCAATGGTGGATACATGGATAGAATGGTTCTAGTAAACTCTGAAGGCGGTTGAAACCGAGACGCCATTATAGTTTTTAATACAAGCAATTCTCATGATTTTTTATAATTTATTTATATCATAAATATGTATAAAACCCGAATAAACGTCACTCTTTCTCACCGAGGATTCTAAAGAAACTACCTAAAAAACGAAACTATCTTATATAAACTAAATTCAAAATTCAGACCCTCTAATCAAAGGTTTTATACAAAAAAAATGCAAAAAACTGCATAAATGGCAGGTGCGTTAAAATTTTAGCTAAAATATATGCAAATATTTACAATACACTGGCACTTGCACTGGTACTTAGCATGCATAAAAGCATGCACACTTTGTTTATTTTTCAATTATTTCCAGTTGATCCATCAACTTAGACGTCATTGTTAAAATTTCAATATGTTTTGTTCGTTTCCCCAAAATATCGCTGCTGTATATCTAATACAGGTCTGTAAATTCTAATTAAGAGATACAGACGTGTCTAAATAAGATGCGAGCGCTACATTCGCGCTACAAGAACTTATTTTAGATAATGGGGTGTACACTACCGCTCGCATAGCACCTTTGTATCTCCGTACTAACACATATTTACGACCATTGTAGAGCCGTAGGCCGGATAATCGGTGCCCTATTTCGGCGATACAGCGGCGCTATAGCGGCTTGTACCTCTACTGTAGAGCTTACATAGGGAGGCTCTGCCGTTATTAAGGACCTCTAACCGGCCGGTGTACGGCTTGTTATAGAGCTTGTGTACTACTTGTGTGAGTAGGTACTTGCTCAATATAAGGAACTCTAGTGCAAACATGCTTCTAAATCCAGTGGCTCAGGCTGTGCCTTGTCTGTCAGTGAACGTGCGCTTTTATAATTTCTAACGCGACGATATTATCGAAGATGTCAACGTCCAATGGAAATACGTGCACTTTATAACTTTATCGTGGACGGATTTTAAAGCGGCTTCATATATTTCCATACATTTAACTTACCTGCGTCACATTGAAACCGCGATGTGCACGTGGGCGTCCACGACAATATCTAGCGTTATAAATCATAAAAGCGCACAATGAATCGTCAGGAGAGCCGGTACGTACGCGCATCTTGACGGCGCGCGGCGCGAGGTACAGGTCCAGGCAGCGCAGGAAGCGCTCGCGCGCGAACCGCTCGTAGGCCGGCACGGCGCGCAGGCTCGCGTGGCGCGTCGGCAGGAACGAGTGCTTGCGCTTCCACGGCGTCTCGCTCAGCTTGTTCCACTCTTTCAACTGAAACGAACCTCGATCAATATTAGTAGAGTCGGCAGCCTCACAAAAGTGACCTCTCGCTAGAAAGACACATAGCGACGGCGCGGATACCTCTTTTCGGCAAGCCTGTAATGACAAAGGCGCAGTGTTCCAATTTTAAATAACAGGAAAAACATCGAATATTACGCACACTTTTCTTTGTAAAGCTGTATTTAATCTGAACAGTACCTCCTTAGCGTCGAGCAGGTACTCGGGCGGCGGGTTGTAGCTCTCGGCGTGCGTCGGCAGCGCGCGGCGCGGCGCGGGGATGTGCTTGTGTATGCCTCGCTGGCGCGCCTCTTCCGAGCTGTCGGCCGAGCCCCACAGGTTGTAGAAATTCTTCTCCTGAAATTTTCTGGCTTAGAATCACAGTTCCACAAAAACGACTACGAGCAGCGACCAGTCCGTCGCACTCACCCTCTTCTTGCGCCGCTCGTCGGCGAGCTGCTTGCGGGTCTTGGTCCAGCCCATCTTGAGCGCGTGCACGACGCGCGCGACCCGCTGCTGCTCGGCGCGCGACGGCAGGAAGGAGCGCTTGTGCTCGGGGAAGGCGCGCAGCGGCGCGGCCAGCACCGAGCGCGAGAACCACTCCACCCACGGCTGCGACAAACACACGCTCAGCTATGCGCTGACTGACTAACATATATACGATTGAACTGTCACGTGATTGTGCAGTCGGTGGGGCAACAACTTAATAGTACATTACTGTCGCGGCATGGTACTTTTCTCACACATACGCGGAAATCCAAACTAAGTAATTTCCAGAATCAATGACGAACAACGATAATTTTTCACGCGCCAATAATGTTCATTTGTTTCTTCTTTATTTTAAACAGCTCTATTTGCAAGCCTAATCTAAATTTAAATAAAATCTTTGATGCGCTGAAGTAAAAAGTTCGTTCCATTTTTAAATAACACAACAAATATGAGTTTTCATAGTAATTTATTTGGCCGCTAAACACGACTGGGGCCTAGACAAAATCCCTTTTCTGTAAGCGTTAACGCCAACGGAAAGATCAAATTGTATGGAGTTGACAGCAGCAGTCACGTGACATCTCTAAAGCTAATGTCAACTCCATACAATTTGATATTTCCGTTGGCGTCAACGCTTACAGAAAAGGGATTTTGTCTATAGGCCATGGACTTTCATACTTACTTTGCCGGCCGCATCGTCATTTGTTTTTGAACAGTAGGGCAATTTCGATTTATCTCGAAGGAGGTTGTCAAAATAATGCTTGAATTTCCAAGCATGTTTGAGAAATGGATTTTTTTGTAATGCCTATTTGTAAAAGGTTCCGTGCCTTGAATTTGAATTGCAAACTTATAATAACACTAGCTGCGCCCCGCGGTTTCACCCGCGTAAGTCTCGATCCCGTGGGAATATCGGGATAAAAGTATCCTATGTGTTAATCCAGGTTATAAGCTATCTGTTTGCCAAATTTCATCCAAATCCATTCAGCCGTTTTTGCCTGATTGAGTAACAAACATCCAAACACACAAACACACAAACTTTCACATTTATAATATTAGTAGGATAGGATAGTAGGATAACATTTTAGTCGGCCCAGCCCATGCCACGTGTTGCGCAAGTACATACCTGATATTCATCATGCGCGGCGTCGGGCACGTGTCCCTCGCGCAGTCTGTGGATGAGCTCCAGGTCCTGCTTGCTCAGCACCACGTCCTGCCCCGTGCTGGGGTCGCGCACTGTGCGCCAGAAGTCGGGGTCTTCGCATTTCCTACAACGAAATACAATTGATGATTAGGAGGGTCCATCTCGCAGGTCACAGCTAGTCGGCGGGCGCGATGGTTACTTGAGGAACTCGTCGATCTGGTCGCGCTGCGGCGGGCGCACGATGCGCCGCGCGTCCAGGTCGTAGCCCACGTGCGGGTACTCGTTGTACCACCACATGGGCACGTCGCCCACGGTGTTGCGCCGGTCCTCCTCGTCTGACGTGTCGCCCGACTCGTACTCGTCTGCACACAACGCACACGATCCATGTCACTTGGATTTGTCGCTGTACCGCAACATCGACTTTTTCATAAAACTGCTTATTTAAATGTACAGAGAGTGACACATAGGAGAAGTAATAATAAAATTCTGACTTACCTTTTTGTCCTACAGGCTGTATATGTACACTCGCTTTCTTGATCGTATCTGCGAGGCGATCAATACTGGCATCAGTTTTGCTTTTTGTTTTGTTTAGCTTTGGTGCTTTTGTTTTTTGTTTTATTTCCTTAACAGGTTTCTGTTTTGTGTCCGTGGAAGCTTTCTGTTTAGTCTCCTTGACAGGTTTCTCTGTTTCTGAGTCACTGGCACCAGAGTGTGTGTGAGCAACGCCTGACTCTGCCCCACTGTCCACACTTTCTTCTTCATCATCAATACTCTCCTGCTTGTCATCGTCATCATCCTCCTCCGACTCATCATCAGCTTCTGAATCTGTGAGGTCCTGAAGCCAATCATTTTAATTCATAGGTAAACCACAACACTAACCTAACAATGTAGGGACACTCGAACAATGGCTCACATTATGAGTGAAGGAGCCTTTACTAAATGGTAACACAAATATGATTATTGTATGCACAGTACAAGAGAAGAAAGAAAAGTGAGCACTCACTGATGATCCTTCTGAAGCAATGTCTGCCTGGTCGTCATCTCCAAACGTGGAGTCCCCACTGTCATCAAACAGGACTTCCTGTGGAAATTAACATCCCCTTATATTATTTGACTATGTTTAAAATGTTTAGGATTACTTATCTGTTGTTACCTATTTCAAGAAAAAAAAAGAGAAAAATCTCAATTCAACTGTTTTTACAAAATTTATTTTGTGCTAGCTGTTACCCGCGACTTGGTCTGCGGACCAGGATGAAAAGTAGCCCATGTCCTTCTCCAGGTCATGGTCTACCCATGTGCCAAATTTCATCCAAATCCGTTCAGCCGTTTTAGCGTGATGGTGTGACCAAGGGAAATAGGGATTTATATATATATATATATAGATATGTTCGAAAATATTGTGAATAGATTTGATCTTTTTTTTTTCGTTAAGGCAGAAAGATAATTATTCTGAGGACTCTCCTCCCGATTCCTATAAGCTGCTGTCGTCTGTCTATGTATTATTTATGCCACACCAAACAGGAAAATAAAATAAAATAAACTTTATGAACAGTAAAAACCAACTTTAAAAAGAATAGATTATAGGAAGTTGGTGGCATTTATTTTCAACATACAAATATTTTTTTTTAAACAATAATGATTGCAATACATCTTGTTCGTGATCAGAAGCAACTCCAGCCTCATCGTCATGCTCGGAGTCAGTAGCGTCATCCGCAGCATCCAGCTCTCCAGTCAATAACTCTACATCTTCTGATCCATCCTGCGACTGAAAACATAATAATAGCTTATATACCTGTTGTTACCTGTACATGACCTGTTGACAACCTTTTATTACAAAACACGAGATAATGGTTGGGGAGCTCACAGGGTTTTGAGCAAGCATACGCAGGGCAAAAAGTTGATAATGAGCGAACACCGAAAATATATTTGAAAAGTTTTTAGATAGGAGCCTCGTGGTCAGGAGTCCACTTTCAGATTACTAAAATGGACAAAAAATTATGTGTTCTTCAGAAATGGAAATAGAAATCATTTATTTGCCAATAATGTAGGTATGATGGTTATTTTAGTGAGAGTTCCGATACAGTTTGTGTACGGCATGCAAAATTATTTAATACTAGCTGTTGCCCGCGACTTCGTATGCGGACCAGGATGAAAAGTAGCCTATGTTCTTCTGCAGGTCATGGTCTACCCATGTGCCAAATTTCATCCAAATCCGTTCAGCCGTTTTAGCGTGATGGCGAGACCAAGGGAAATAGGGATTTATTTTTATTATACCTATATAAACTAGCTTCCGCCCGCGGCTTCGCCCGCGTAGTATGTCGATAAAAAGTATAGCCTATGTCCTGTCTCAAGCTCTAGACTATCTGTGTACCAAATTTCGTTTAAATCGGTTCAGTAGTTTTGGCGTGAAAGCGCGACAGACAGACAGACAGAGTTACTTTCGCATTTATAATATTAATAAGGAAGTAAGTATAATACAATTAATAAACAAAAAAATAAAAAACATTCCTTTCACTAAGTAACATTGCACAACAACAGCGAAATATTCATAAAATTAAATTATGCATAGTTTATGAAACAAACACTATTTTTCCAAATTTTCGAAAGCAAAGTGACGTTTGTCACCCAGTGTTAATATGTACGCCGAAAAAATCCTCTCTACGTCTAAATTTAAAATTATACGCCATTTCTGGAGATACCTGCCTAGGCTGGGTATGACCTGTGCCATTGATGTAGGCTCCCTATACGTACGGCACCTCCCGCAGTCGCTACTAAACGAAACATGGAAAAAACCGACCAAGTGCGAGTCGGACAAGCGCACGAAGGGTTCCGTACCATCCTAACATTATAAAAACAAAGTTCTCCGCCGCGTCTGTCTGTCGTTCAGTTCGCGATGAACTCAAAAACTATTTCTACGATTTTCATGCTGTTTTCACCAATGGATAGAGTGGTTCTAGAGGAAGGTTTTAGTATACAGGGTGTTAGTGTAAACACCGTTATCCTTGAAACCAGTGGTTTGGTTTCATTTATAGAACGTAAAATCAATGGAAAAATACAACTTTTTTTTTTTAAAGAAAATCTACCTTTTTCCAGAAGAATATTTCACCCTACACGCAAGGGCAACGAACTTGCGTCTCAACACGTCTGTCTGTGGTGTCTTGTTTATACCTTTTAAGTCGTAGTTGGGTTTTAGTTTTTATAACTTGATTTTTTTTTAAATTATTTTGGGGTTATAATATATATATTTTTGAAATGTGCTCATTAAGCCCTTTCATTTGATACCCAACATGGTACGATTAAACCATTTTTTTTTTAAGTTCCTCACTATGTCCTCTAGAGGTCGCCATTTTTAATTTAATGTGACTTCACATAGCCTATAACCAGCGGACAATCACGACGCTTCTAACGATACCTCATTTGTCAAATTGTGATAAGTGGTTTGGAAGATAGGAGGGAACAGAAGATCATACATACATACATACCGGTCAAAATCATAACCCTCCTTTTTTTCTTCGCCGTAGTCGGGTAAAAAGTACTAAATAAAACTTACGTGAGCATAGAACTTGAATATTTTCTTAAAAGCTTGAGGCGTAAATGTCCTTCTTACACTAAACTTGAAGATAAGCCTCAAGGTTTTAAGAAAATATTAAAGTACTAGCTCACGTAAGTTTTATTTAGTACTTTTTAGTTCATAAAAAGCTTGTTTTTAAAAAGATTTTTACTTATATTTTATTAGTATATTGTATACTTATCATTTGCACCTAAGACAGCCCCATTTTATGTCAAAATGGAATGGACAGTCCATTCCAAGGTTGCCTGGAAGAGCGCGGAAAGCGATAATGCCGCCCATTGTATATTTTGTAGTGTTATTTTTTTCCTTTTTAACCGACTTCTTCAAAAAGAAGGAGGTTCCCAATTCGTCTGTATGTTTTTTTTTTTGTATGTATGTTACGCGATTACTCCGCCAATTATGAATGGATTTTGATGATTCTTTTTTTTTTTGGTAGCTCATGCTTCAGAGGTGGTCCTATATAAATTTTATTAATTTTGCTTGCGTAGTTTTTGAGTTAGCTTCAATAATTACGTATTTTTCTCACTGCGTATGTAGTTGATATCATAATCTTTATTTACAAACCAGATAACGGTATACGAATTTGTGTGGGGTAGGTACCACAACTAAAAAGTGAAAAATAAATACGTTTTACAAAAAAAAAAACAACCGGCTTCCAAAAAAAACACTACAAAAGTGAAAAATAACTTTAATTTCGGAAGTCGGTGTCTTTGCTTTTCAATTTTAGTTTTTTGCCTTGACAATTTTTTTCAATTGGGTATTTTACCTGGTTAATACACGGGGCGGGCGCGGGCGGCCGTCGTTTAAAGGGTGTCTACAAGTCATAACATTATGACCTCTGTATTTTGCTGATTTATAATCAAATTGGGGTAATTTTTAACCGACTTCTTCAAAAAGGAGGAGGTTCTCAATTCGTCTGTATGTTTATTTTTTTTTGTTTGTCTTACGCGATTTCTCCGCCAATTATGAATCGATTTTGATGGTTCTTTTTTTGTTTAGTAGGTCATACTTCAGAGATGGTCCCATATAAATTTTACTAACTTTGCTTGCGCAGTTAGCTTCGATAATGACGTCGTTACCCACTTAGTCTATGTAGATGATATTATCTTATTTGACTCCGTTCTGTTGTTTACTGTTATTTACATAGCAGGTTCGAATTTTTGTGGTGTAGGTATATAGATGCAAAACGTATTTTAACATGTTGGAATGTATGGGAGAACATGTTAAAATACGTTTTTCAACAACAATGTTAAGTTTGTTGGATAAATTCATCCCAACTACGGAACCCTTCATTGTGCGTGGTTCGACATGCACTTGGCCGGTTTTACCATTTGACTTCGGAAATTACCAAAAACTGATCCCAAACTTCGCACAAAAATATATTAAAAAAAAACACGCTCATAAACCGTCCGGCCGGCCTAAACAATGTGAATACTGATAAACTTTAGCAATAACAATGCAATCGTAGTCACACCTGCATGCCTGCTCCTTTGCTCTTCATACCTACTTTGCGATTTTGGTAGCAAAGTGCTAAATAAAAATGTGACCGTTGCCGTTCCGTAAGGAAAAATAATTTCTTTAGCAATTGTTTGTTATAATATAATATTTATGTTACATAACTTCACCTAAATTAATCAAAATGGTGAATGATTTCAATTAGCCTTTTTAAAGTAATAAGTATCAATATACGGCCCACGTGATCGTGGTTTTAAACCGTTTTAAATATATTTAAAATGGGGTTTAAACCATTGATTTTGGTGTAAAACGGTTTTTTTACAACAAAAGGTAGGTACCACAATCTATAAAAACGGCAAAAAAAATCATGTCTGTTGTATGGGAGCCCCCTTAAATATTTTATTATATAGCTGCAACAGAAATACATCATCTGTGAAAATCTGCAGACAGACAGACAGACAATAATAATAATAATTCCGACTTTTCGGGGTCAAGTCTGTTACAGAGGTTCATACATTAAACCCGCGCTACTGAACAATTGTTTGCTAGGAACACTAGCTGCTGGTGTCGATAAAAATCATTGACCAATAGGAGCAAAGATTGCGTTCACATACGGCACGCGCCAGTCGCCGGCCCCGCCCATTATCTTTCTTGCGGCGACCTGTGCTACATCCGCATCTGCATAAACATCCGCATTAATTATTGCGGATGCGGATGTCCAAATCGATGCGGAAGCTCCGCGGATGTGGATGCGGAAGCTCCGCGTTTGTGGATGTGGATGCGGAAGCTCCGCGGTTGTGGATGTGGATGTGGATGTCCGCAACATCCCTGGTAGATACATAGATAACTACTATTAGTCTCCCAGCAAGACTAAGAAACTCACATGACATATTAGTCATAAAAATTAAGAAACTATGTATAATCGATTAACAGCAATCAAGTTACTAATTTCATATTCATTATCAGTTTAAAGTAATAATTATGTTAAATTTCAATTATGTTGCTCATCTCACCTCACCTGTAATTTCACGGTTCCAGCAAAAAATTGTCAATTGGTGTGTCATGCTTGTAGTTTCGAAGAAGAAGATATGGTCAGTTGGTCGTCTTAGGGGACATACCTATTTCAGTCATTACAGGTTAGGGAACAGGATCATACCAATATCAAAGGCTCTGAATATCACATTATTTTTTGTCCATATTCGTAATCTGAAAGTTGACTCCTGATCATGGGGCTCCATTAATCCATTCCAATTTTTCAAATTTCACGCTGCTGCTTTCACGCTGTACCAACACAGCTATCAGATTTTCGCCCTGCTTATGCTATGCTCTAAAACACTATGGGCTCCCCTACCATAAAGTTATCAAGCTAGACACATACACACAAACAATTTTCTTCCCGTTTTAATTAACCCATAAAATTTCTTAAAAATGAGAAAGTGGTCCAAACCACAATGGTGGTGATGGTAATCAATCCCAAAAGATATTGGATTAAATGTGAAGATTAAAATGATAATTATTATTTAACGAGGCAGTGTAAAAAGCGTGGTGCAACAATGCGAATTCTTTAAAATTATAAACCTTACCTCGTCAGAAGCTTTTACGGAATCATTTTGTTTGGATTCTTCAGAGCCAGCTTTTCTTTTAAGAAGTCCGTTTCTGAATGGAGGCATTTTAAATAAATTGCATAATAAACTTTAAATTAAAACTACACGTGTTTTTGACTTAACATATACCAACAAACAGCTTTCTGAATTCTGACTGAACACAGAACATTAATGAACCACAGATCTGAACCAATCTGAACTGTTCAATTAACTGTCAGTCAGTGACACTGACATTAGCCACTGTAAAAAAAAATCTGGAAAACTTTATGTCCCGAAACGTCCAATAGCTTCCAATAGTGATAAACGGCGAAAGCTTCATTGTAGGCTGCGAAATTCAAATTTTCTTACGTTTTTGCAATTTGCAGGTTAGTATCAGTGGCGTATTAACCCTAAGGCAAACTCAAACTACTTAGTTGTATGAAAAATAGGTAAATTACGACCGATTTCAGACCCACCGAATTTACTTATAAAATTTCATAAAAATCGGTCAAGCCGTTTCGGAGGAGTAGGTATGGCACTGGCACTATGACAAGACAATTTTGTATTAACTTAGAAAAAGAAGAGATAAAAGTATAAAAGTCATTGCTCATTCGTTTCATCGCATCAAATCAACAAATAGTTCATACGCCGTAATGTTGGCTCTGCTGTTGTATTTGTATTGTAGGACGAACATTTTTGTACGTTATGTCCCCCTGTGCGTTTGCACTGGCGAAATCTCTAGTTCCTGTCAAAAATTGTGTGGAACATTGATAGAAAATAGAGATTTAAACATGTTTTATCGGGAATGTTTTGCCAGTGCAAACGTACAGTTAAAGAGGTGATAGACTTGCGAGCAAGTACCCGTAGTTATGGCTCGGCGATCTTACTCGCCCGTCTGTCATCGCCGCGAGCTAGGGATGCAAGAAGTCAAAGAAGTGTAAAACAGTATCGATATACATCGTATCGATATTTAAAAAAAAAATCAATATCGATTTCGATATATCGAAAAAAAAAATATCGATATATCGGAAAAATTTTCAAAAAAAATTTTACTTAACTAAAGTTCAAGTTTTATAATCATACAAATAATATAATCATACCAAACTAGGAAAAAGTACTAATAATGTTTACGGCTCTGAATTCCAGCGGTTTTAGTCAGCGGCAAAAACGGTGTTGCTATTGGAAATATATCGTTTTGATACATTTTCGATACTTGATATTTTATATCGATATATCGAAATAATAAATATCGATATATCGAACAAAAAATATCGATATTTTGATATATCGTTATTTATTCTGCAAGCCTACCGCGAGCCGCGAGCCAATTTGACAATGAAATTTTGAGCAAGCTTCACCTGTATCACCGATGGCGAGCCGAGTAAGGCCGTGAACTTAAAGACCGCGTACTTTAAGTACGCAAGTGGAATAATCTGGAATAATGATGGCGTTAAGCCATCATTATTCCAAATCATTCCACTGCGAAAACGGGATGGTGCTATCGGCTCCGTCTCTCTCTCACACTGGAAAAATGGTGGCAATAATACTTCATAATACGGCACTCGTGGTCTTTATTTATGCACACGCACAGTGAACCACAGGCTGTGACCACAGCCACAGAGAATGTAAATTTAACCACAGCAGCGTTTTGGTTTACGATCACGAGCGTTCAGCTGTCATAAACTCTTAATTATTATTGAAAGGAAAAAAAATGTTTTTGGTTGATTATTGTTACTTGTATACTTGTAAGAAGTAAATTATTTGAATGAGTGACGTGTGAGGAGGTAGCTACCGCAATCTAAATAAAAAAATGAAAACTGTTGTTTTTTTGACAATGACATTATTTTGTGTAGTTTTGGTTTTTGATTTTGTTTGATGGCTGATCTGCCTTCTCTGCCGAGTACGGAACGTATTGCATCATTTATTTTTAGTTTTCTTTTAGGTTATGGTTTTGCAAAGTTACTTCTGAAATTAGCAGGAAGAAGAGCATATTAATAGAAACGCTACGTCAAAATTATCTGTAAAATGTCATTTTATACGGAATGTATTGCACTAATTTAAAAATTATTATCATTCAATTTCTAAAAATAATAAAATCTTAAACCACAACATGTTTCGTAACTTGGTTAAGATTTTGGAACCTATCAGAAATCAGCTGGTAAGCGCTGGTGTTGTCAGGGGGTTTACCATCTGTGACCTGTGTTGATAGAACTTATGATAGAACATGAGATACTTGTGTGATTGTGTCTGCCGCTGATGTGTGTACCTATGTTGTCAGCCGCGGAAGGCGCGGGTGGGCAGCGCGGCAGACGGCGGCGGCAGCGCGTACGAGCGCAACAGTGCGTCCAAGGAACAGCAGCTGTCGGAGACGCTGAAGCGCTCGCTGCCCGGCATCACGTATATCAGCGTCGAGGACATTTCGGGGGGATGTGGCGCCATGTTTGAGGTATTCAGTATTCTGTGAGCAGAGAGCAGTATGAGTTAGTCACTTATTGCCAGCAAGCTGTACTTACCTACTCATAATCATTTATTTTTGTTCCAAGTATGCTAGGATTGGTTCACAAAGCGCAATCTCAATCACTACTTCCCTAAAGTACTACTTCTGTTTGACACTTCTTATGCCTATTATTGCCTACTCAATAAATATACTTTTCAGGTGAATTTGGAAGCTAAGGAATTTATTGGTTTATCTCGTGTCAAACAACACCGTCTGGTAACTGAAACCTTGAAGAGTGAGATTGCTGAGATGCATGGTATCCGCATACACACCGCAATACCAGGAGCTGGTGATAAATAACCTAAGGATGATATTTATTTGTAAATAGTACATGCTTACCTTGACATTAAACTTCCAAGAATTAGTTGTGATTGTAAAACATACTGCGTTATCTTGAACAGGCAAGCTTGTTTTTGTACTGGTTTTTAGCTTCCCTTCTTATTCTAGTTGAAAATAAAAATGGAATGGATTGTTTAACTATAAGACGTGATAGTTACTGTTATGTTCACCCAATTATGGGCAGTTGTTAATAATTGAATAATAATAAGTCTTCTGTGAAAACAAAAGCTTTTGTGATCCTATTGTAATTATATTTACCATGTTATCAGTACATTTTAAAAATATCCTAAGGTTTTAAACTATTAGTATAATAATTATATTGTGATGTCTCATTGGAATACTACTATATTTTATGAGTTATATCATGTAGCTTGTAGATCCTAGAAATATAAATTATAATAGAGAAGTGGAGCAATAATAACTGTTTAATTAAACTTAAATAATATTTACTTAAATCAGTATCTATGTATAAAAGTCGATACAGTCAGGCGGGGACCGCGGAAGTGGGGGCAGATGGCTCAATTTTACTGCCTGAAGGTTTCTCTGTGTCCTTCACAGAGCTTTGTTTTTTTATTTAGGGTTCTGTAGTCAATAAGGAACCCTTATAGTTTCGCCATATTAGTCTGTCTGTTTGCGGCTTAGCATGGAGACTCTTAGTACTAGAAAGCTGTAATTTGGCATGGGTTTTTTGGTCTGAAGGCATGGGTATAAGTATTTAGTGTGTGAAAACCATTGGTGAAAACCATTTTTGGATTCAGGGATCCACTTGCGAAATAAGCTACAAAGTGCTGATTTTTGTTAGTCATTCACAAGTCAGTCACAAGGAATATAACCACCACCAGTTCAATGATCGCAAACTAGAAAATGTATTATGTCACCGTGACAATACTTCTTATTATGGCATTATGGCGAAAGCTTCAGGGTAGCCTGCAAACTTAGATTATACATTTTATAATGTATATGTCACGCAACTTGACTATTGCTTGATGTTTAGTGTGGTCCAAAGAAGACACGATGAAGTATATAGACCTTTGGCGAGGTTTCCATGTTTGTGGAATACAAAATGTGTGGACTATAAAAACCGACCAAAGTGTCAAAACCAATCTTACAACATGTTACTAGGTTCATACAAATACATTTTGATACGAAATTGGATTGTAAAGACATGTGGCGAAATCGTGCGAGGGGCCGAAGCTAACTTGCAGAGGCCCCTTAGACAATTTTAAATGGAATGAGGCACCAACCGACGATTATCCCTGTATGCACTATGCAAGTGCACCCAAGGACAACCCCCAGTTGATGTAGGACTATTGCAAACTATGAAAACAAAGATATTGGATTATGGATTTGGGTGGCTTAGTGAACTGGTTATTTTGAACTATGGGAAGACTATGGTCCCTGCCCATAAAATACACAGATAAAATGGCAGGGGGTGACTTGCACAATCAATAATGGGCCCCCGAAAAACATGGGCAACATGTCCTGAGGTGCTTAAGAGGGATGGAGAGGTATTCCACGGCTATCAGGGCAATCCCGGAAGTACAGTCAAGATCCCTACCAGCATTTTACTGGAATATTTCCTTCCTCCGAGCACGTTTGCTCTTGCGAATCTCCACTCAAGCCGGCCAATCAAGCCAAGAATGAGGTGGGAGCTTTGTTCCTCGTCAGTGTTCAATTCAGCCGGCTATTTAAGGCAAGCCAGAGATGAGGAACAAGACTTCTTCCGGGAGGTAGGGTCCGTGGGGTCGCTACTGCCCAACAGCTCGCCACATGCTGCCCTGCGGGTTTTTGTATCTCTCTTGGTCTGGCTCCTCATCCTAGACCCGTTCCGGCAAAGTAAACTCTACCGGCACAGACCTAGAGTTCGGAGCGCGCAAGCCCCACCATGACGTCAACGTAGAGATACGGCGGTAGGGCGTAGAGATACGGCGGTGGGTATTATTATTATTAACGGGGTGATAGACGTGCGAACAAGTGGTACGCGTACTTATGGCTCGGCGAGCTTATTCGCCCGACTGTCATCGCCGCGAGCCGCGAGCCAATTTGACAATGAAAGGATAATGCTACGGAATGTATAGACCAAAAACCCAGAGTCGATTAAAATAATTCATGCACGGTGAGGTAGGGGAATCATAGTACATACGTCACCTATAACCTTTTATATTTCGCTAAAACTATCCCCGAGGGGCTGATCTCGAGGTTCTAGGGGTCATTCACATTTACGTAACGGAATCTTTTTCATCAACTTCTTGCTGTCATATCGAAATGAAACTTTGCAATTATATGTTACTAGCCGCGCCCCGCGGTTTCACCCGCGTAAGTCTCGATCCCGTGGGATTATTGGGATAAAAAGTATCCTCTGTCCAATTCCAGGTCATGGTTTACCCGTGTGCCCATCCTCTCCTCTCTAGAGTAGGGAACGTCGCGACATCAGCGTCGAACGGTTCGTGTATTGTATTTTTATACTCGTGATAACTTCGAAATGAAATGTCCGAATCGAATGATATAAAAAAGATTTTACTGCTAAATAAATACCCTTGATGTTAAAACTATTTATATGAATAAGAATTAATATTATGTTGATAAAACTCCTTCGCAAATAATGCATTAATTTCGAACAAATTTGATTACTATAAAAAAAGGTTATAGTCAGTCAATCTTAAAAGATAGACATATGCTGTCGCGGACTTTTTTTTAGAACCTTTAAAGAGGCTTCAATTCCATCATACATGATATTTACGTAACATAAACCGCGGTTTACTAGTACCCACTTACAAATTCCAATATCATGAGACCCTCAACATCAAGTGCAATCTATTGGATTAATTAAAATGAATCATATGAGCCCAAACTTGAGGGGTTTACTAGTAGCCACTGAAGGGTTCTACTATCCACCGCCTGGCTCCATCATCAGACCCTCAACACTAAGTGCAATCTATTGGATTCATTAAAACGAATCATATGAGCCCTAACTCGAGGGGTTTACTAGTAGCCACTGAAGAGTTCTACTGTCCACCTCCTGGCTCCATCATCAGACCCTCGACACCACGTGCAATCTATTGGACTCATTAAAACGAATCATATGAGCCTAAACTCGAGGGGTTTACTAGTAGCCACCTAAGAGTTCTACTATCCACCTGCCTCCATCATCAGATCAGCTCCAAGATTCCAAATTGTTATCCAAACTAAATATAAATGCAAAGTTTCATTTCGATACGAAAGTAAGAAGTTGCTGAAAAAGATTAAAAGATTCCGTTACTTAGATGTGAATGTGATTCTAGAACTCCGAGATCTGTCACATGGGGATTGTTTTGGCGAAAAAAAAAGCTTGTAGGTGACGTACTATGACTACTTCATCGTGCATGAATTATTTGAATCGACTCTGGGTGTTTTTGTAGCATCCTCCTTTTGAGCAAACCTCACCGACGGCGAGCCGAGTAAGGTCGCGAACTTAAAGACCGCGTACTTTAAAGTACGCATGTCTATCACCCGCTTTAGGTCGTAGAAGCATGTAAATTAATTTGAGCCAAATCTAAAAATCCATGTGGTAAAGGGTGAAAGCTATTTATCACTTTTTAGTGTTTTTTTTTGAAGTGGCTTGTTCTTTTAATTAAAAGATTTTTTCTTACAATTTTGGTGACAACTAACATTATTAGTTTTGGAACGCATTCATAAAAAAATCTTTGCAAAATCAACATGGCGCTCAACTTAAGTGTCAAGATTCACCCCGTAGTATTATTTCAAATTGTAGACGCTTACGAGCGCCGAAATGCAGACTCGCACAGAGTTATTGGTACTTTGTTGGGTAAGTATTGATTGCACATCCACTTCGCTGGTTTTAGATAACAATTTCTGCATGAAAGCGCAGTTTTATAAAGACCGATGTCTTCTGTCATGTGTTCACATTCTGAGTAGCTGTAGCTATCGGGTTTTCTGACTTGAGATTTCCATCTAGCTTGTTTAAAAACAGTATGATTTATATCAAATACAATATATTTCGGCATCAGATTAGGTATATCTTTCAAGTGCTTAACATAGTTTTGAGGTTATGTTGTTATGATGCATAGGCACCTGCGACAAGGGAATCGTGGAAGTGACGAACTGCTTCTGTGTGCCACACAAGGAACATGCCGACCAGGTGGAGGCCGAACTCAACTATGCCATGGACGTGTATGAGCTGAACAGACGAGTCAACGCGTCAGAGAACATTGTTGGTATGTTGTAATTAGTTTCTTACAACTTGTAGATAAACCTACAGTATATATAGTAAGACGGGGTGTTATTTAGTTACGTATTTTATTTTATAACACTTTAATGATTATGGTACAGCTGCATCCGGTTAGACTGAAAGCCGACCCCAACGTAGTTGGGAAAAGGCTAGGTAGATATATAACACTTTAATGATTAGGCAATTTACATTTTGCTTTAGGCATTTTACATAAGCATTTGACGACTGTAAACAGACGGCGCCGTTTGCAGTATGACGAATCACACAATCTGCCTGCGACATAGACATGCAAAATAATTTACTTTATTTGCCATATATGTCAGCCAACACACGCTAATATACCAACAAAGAACATCAAAAACTATACCTACCTACTCAAGCAGAAGTAAAAAATAAAAATGTAAACAGAACTTAATAAGTTAATTCCCAAATAAATTATTCTCCTTTGAGAGAATGCCCCTCAGTGGGAAAAACTGGACACTTATGTAAAAAAAAATCAGAAATCCCCGTTATCATTTTGGATTATTCCACTTTTCGATTTTATTAGTTGCAGTAACTAAGCCAGGACCCTAACCATATGGGTTACAGTGGCGAAGGGTGATTTTTCGGGGGTGGGAACCCGGAGCAAAAAAAAAAGAAAAAAAAAGAAAAAAAAAAAAAAAAAACTATACTGACGAATTGAAAACCTCCTCCTTTTTGAAGAAGTCGGTTAATAATACTTGTTATGATGTCACTTCGGACCTTCCTTGTGGCCGCGAAAACCTACTTCTTGTTTGTTTACCTAACAAAAGAACGGTATCAATAAACCGTTTCATTAAATTCCTATTTTGATTTACTTTTCTCAAACTTATTTATAAACTCACATTCAAAAAGCCCGCTTTCACAAACCACGCACACTCACACAGTTCAACAAGTGATTACGCTCCTAATAGCGCAACGCCATCTAACGAAAATATCAGAAAAGCAATGCATTTTGTCAGTACAAGAACGAGATATCTCCATTCAAAAAATTCACAAATAATTAAACAGAGGGCGCGTTTAACGAGAAATTTTTAGGGAGTGGCATTTTACAATTCAGAGTTTTCGCTCACGGCCACTAGAGGGAATTGGCCGCGCGGGTGTAGAGCTTCAAACGAATTAGCGAAAAATCGTCAGATTATGAATGTAAAAACCCCTTTATTACATAAACTACTAGAATCTGAGAAAAGTAAACAAGGGAAACAATACATTTTATTTTATTTACAACTGCCAGTCAGCTATTCATATTTATCGTAAAGGGAAACATTAGAATGTTTGAAAAAACTATCACGTCGTTTGTAATTTATACTTATATCTGAGCGAGCACGGCCTAACGTAATTGTGTTTCTTAATTTCAAAACTTAACCTTGGAAAGCATGTTTCCTCACAAAGAAAATAATCCTAAACAACAATGTATAGGCTACCACTAAGCTACCAGACGGGCCGCACGCGGGCCAAAAGACATTGTAGTTAATTAGAAAGTCCTTGACGAATTATTGCCGCCATCCTAATCCTACTGATAGTACTAATAACTTTTCAAATCTATTAAGAAATTTCAACTTATTAACTATCTACCTACTTACCCCAAATACATAATTACAACGTACACTTTAACTAAAGTCAAAACACTTTAATCACTGTTTTATACCAACAAACTAATACTACTACTACGATTCTCGAACTGATAAACTAATGTATTCAATAAATAATACGAACAAAATGCAAATTAACTGCAAGTGTAAACAAATTATAATGCGATTACGTCAAACAGCAACCACACAATAGCGTCCTGTCCGAACTCCGAGCCGAACGCATTACGAAATTCAACGAAAACTACCGAACCGATATCGCGGCATCTCGTTCACGCGATCGCTTTAGGTACAATAACTCGTATTTGACCGGCTTGCTCGAAGCGTATAAAACCGGGGTGTCACGTGACCGAAGTGACGTCATGACGCCTTGATTTTTGAAGGAGCGATAAGCCAGCCGCGCCGCCGAGTTATTTTAGAGAATTTTTTTTTGCTGTTGGGAGACAACAAAGACAAAACATTGAATGTAGGCGTTTTGTATAGTTTTAATTATATGGTGTATTAAATACCTATAGTGTGATTACTTAAAAGGCATTTTAAACACTACTGACTGTGTCATTTTTCAGTGACGATAGAGTGGTTTTGTTTCGAATTCCAGAAGGGAAGCCGATAGGAATCGAGTTGTACGGTAGCTGCGGCCCTGATGGGTTAGGTTAGGTTAGAACTGTGACCAACCGCTACTTCATAGTTAGATTTCTTATTGATTAATTCCGATTAGTTATCTGCATGTTCAGTTATTTTACTGCCCAATTATTTATTTTATTACCTATTTACCCATATATAAACAAAATGAGTACTCACAAATATTTAAATGTGTGATTTAAATATTTGTGAGTACTCATTTTGTTTTACTTTATGGCCCTTTTTCTACTCCCGAAATTGCTAATAAACATGCATTTTGTAATTTTGTATTTATTAAAACTACAATAAACAACTGCTGCTTTAAGTCAGTGCCATAAATAAACAACAACAACATGTCTGTCTATTTAAACTCAATTAACATAATAAATTACATTTTAATTATCTGATCGGATTTCTGGACATTAAATATTTCAATTCCAATTTTCCCCCTTAAGGGGGATTATCAGGGGGAATTCTAGAATTTATTTCTTAAAATCCAATTATCCCCCTAAAGGGGACTTTCAGGTGGGATTTGTAGAATAAGTCAGGTACAGCTGTAATTCAAAGGCATAAATGATAAACTAGCACGATTGAAGTAATAAATAAATAAAAAGTTTAAATTACTAATAACAATAACAAAACCAAGGTCAGCAAGAGGACCAGTCGCCACAGGCAGCACCTGTTCATGAGCATAACACAAAGATCAGCCAGTACCCCTGCCTTATTTGGGAGAAGGAGGCAACCTGACCCCCGACGCTACCACAAGCAGTGACATCTGAGGGAGCATGACGAACTTGCTACCGGTTGCTCAGGCAAGAATAATATGATCATTTTTCGAGGTCTCTACCTGACCATATATTGCAATACAACTCATAAAAAAATATTGTTATGAGTATATTATGTCAATAATAAATGAAGTTTTGTTTAAGTAGTTGTTGATAGAATAGTATGCATTTAAACAAAGGTGGGATTTACTTTAGCTTTATATAAATAAAAAGGCAAATCTAGCAAAGAAGAGGGTAGCTTGTTATAAAAGGTTATACCAAGCCCAGCAAATGAATTATAAACCTTATGAAGCTAGTGAAATATATCACGTAATTTGTCCTTATTTCCAGTGATTATATTGTGAATATCACTGTTTTTTGTGTATAAGTGTATATTTTGCCTAATATAAAGATTTTGGCAAAGATGAATGGTGATGCCAATGTAAAAATACCAAGATCTTTAAAAAAAATCTCTCAGAGAAACTCAGGTAACTAAGTAACGGGTAAATGGCTTGGAGCCCTTGCCGAGTAACTAAAGTGATCATAATGATAATTATGTAATACGTACCTAACATGAGAGGAGTGCATTCGCAAGCCGAAAGAACTCATTAGTCCAATTTTTATGAACATCTAAAACCTTATTTCCTATTACTAGAGCGTGAGTGTATTCATTTATTGGAGTGAGAAAGTACTTACGAAAGTTATTACTTTCAACAAGTATTAAAGGAGTCACTCCTTTAATACTTGTTTGCAATATTTGTGTGGATTACTGGAAATTAGTAGGCGAAACTTTAACAGTCAACGATACTGCATAACAAAGAAACAGTTAACAATTAAAAACGTACACAAAAAACATTTACTCTGGAAAAAAAAAAAGACGTGTGTGCCGTGCGGTCGGGGTTCGTCAGAAACGAAGACAACATTTTCGCAGCCGCCATCTTGGATTTACGTTTTGACCGCACCCTCGAAAACTATGCAAACGATACCCATGAGAAAAAAAATGTTACTACCACCCCTTTTAACCCCGTCATGGGTAGATTTTTCGAAAAACCCTGATTGTTTTTTTTTTCGGTCTTATGTATAAATACTTTATATATATATAGTTTGGAGCGCACACTTTTTAACAATTATCGAACTTATTTGAACAGACGACACGTGTATATAGGTCGCTAATAAAAATATCCATGACGCTGAGGAATCCCTTCAACGTAACTTTGACCAAATGTGTAAGTGGGCTCATGACGTTGGATTAGTAATAAACGCATCAAAAACAAAAATTGTTCACATACATTCATCACACAATAAATGCTCCACCATACCTACAGTTATAGCACACGAACACACTTGCCTACATAGCTCGCCTAAAACTTGTCAATGTCCGTTATTAGAAGTAGTTGATAAACACATGTATATCGGTCTAATGGTTGATAGCCGATTCTGTTGGGGACCGCACAAAGATTACGTATGCAACAAACTGAGGTCTATTCTAGGTAAGCTTAGTATACTTAAATATAAACTGCCTTATAAAACGCTTAGAATGTTATATATGGCCCTAGCAGACTCGGTTATAAACTACGGACTCAGCAGCTACGGGAGAACTTATCATACATACCTGACAGATATTTACAAGTTACAACTAAGAATATTAAAAGTAATTACGCCAAAACGTGTGAACAAGAAATTCAAAAACAGTGACGTTGATCTCTTTAAATACTGTAATGTGATGAATGTGTTTAATAAAGTTGAATTTTGTACTCTTGCGGAACTCAATAGACCTGAGCTGCTAACCGAAAAAACTAGACCTGATTTTCTGAGAACGATATCACTTAAAAATAAATATATCCTACCAAAGTTCAATAATGTGTAAAAGCAAAATCAAAATATTTTATTTCACATAATCCTACATGGGCACTTATGAAACGTCAGAAGCTAGGTGCACGGTTCCAATTGGTCGTTTCCTATGGAGAAGAGCCGGCAAGAAACTCCATGGTTACTCTTTTAAAAATAATTGGCTTTTACAATACTTTCAAATTACAGTTGGTAGGCATGGGGGGACAATGTAGGCCTTTCAACAAGTAAGTACCAGGTACTTAACAAAAATAGAAGATGTTCAATAAATCTACAGTCCAATAAGCCTACAATGTTCTCACATTCACAAAATAGAAAATAATCTATCTAAAAGACTAATGATAATAAAATTAGAATTCATATAAAAATAAAAACCTATTTAAACCAATTGACGTGATTGCTATTACAACTGTAACAAATTGAATAATTATAATCCTGTCCACAAAAGCCACTAAGAGTTGAAATTAATTGGAGGTATATAATGTCAAATACAATGATTATATGTCAAGGATGAATGTAAAGAAAATAAACATGGTAATTTGGGAGCAGTTAATAGACTTACATAAATATGCCGTTAATGAGGGAAGCCACATGTGCAGAAGGAATTATTGCCAAACTTCCTTGTCTTCAACGTAGTCTTTAATCTTATAATATGCTTTTTTGATAAGGACACGTTTGATGTGGGTTTTGAACTTTCCATCGCTAAGTTCTGTAACCGACTTTGGCAACTTGTTATAGAAGCGGATACTGTTTATTAGAAATGACTTGCTTGTTTTAGTTAATCTAAATTTGGCTATGACAATTTCGTGTCTACTACGTGTATTTATATTATGGAAATCGCTTCTTATTTTGAAAAGTCCTAAGTTTTTGCGAACATACAAAATACTTTCAAAGATATAGAGAGAAGACAGAGTCAGTATATCAATTTCTTTAAATTTGTTTCTAAGGGACTCGCGAGGACCCATTTTATAGATCGCGCGGATTGCCCTCTTCTGTAAAATGAAAATTGAATCTACGTCAGCTGCCGATCCCCACAGCAGAACGCCGTAAGACATAATACTGTGGAAATAAGCAAAGTACACTAACCTAGCTGTGGCTATATCAGTCAACTGCCTTATTTCTCTTACTGCATATACAGCTGAACTTAGTCTACCTGAAAGAGTTCTGATGTGGGCGCCCCATTGTAATTTTGAATCTATGGTAATTCCTAAAAAATAAGTTTCCGTGATTGCATCTAGTTTCTTGCCATCAAGTTTTAGATTTAGACCCACTTGAGGTACATTTGGTAATGAGAACCTAATACATTTAGTTTTGTTCGCATTAAGTAAAAGATTATTGGCTGCGAACCATTCCGAAAGCATAGCCAGGCTATCGTTGACATGTGAGACATCTGTATCTTTTCTATCTATTTTAAAGATAAGAGAAGTGTCGTCAGCGAATAGTATTATATCCGATAAGTTAGCCATCATGTAAGAAAGGTCATTTATATAAACTAGAAATAAGAATGGGCCGTGAATTGAACCTTGAGGCACGCCCATTTTAACTAGAGACCCCGAGGACGTCGCCCCGTTAACATTTACTTTTTGCTGTACGGGATGAGGGTTGCAGAATATTTAGTACCACTTTTCCTTAATAAACTGCCAGAAGACTTACAAACGTTATACAAAGAGAATTCGAAAAGTTTTAAGTACTAACGTTTGAGTAATCCAAACGTTTCCTTACACAAAATTTCTCCTAATGTATGTATGTACCCACAAATTACTATCATCATTATTAAAAAAAAAAAAAAAAATGGTATTATCGTAGCATGTAAGTAACATCTTTGTAAAAAAGTATGTGAACGGCTCGCCACACACAGATAAACCCTGAGAGGTTTTCGTTGTGAGGCTAAAACCAATATGTAATAGGTTAAGTTTTTTTAGAAATAAATAAAATAAAAAAATTCTTCACGAAAAGGTATAATTTCAGTGCCAGGATTGAAGTGTCAAAGCACGCTGAGATGCGCGGTGATTCGCAGTGCGTGTACCTTGTGTAGTAAATAAATTCGATATTGTAACGGATCATAAAAAGTACGCGTTGCTTCGCGTCTTGGTGTGAACTGACCCTAAGTTAGTCAGTCACACCTTCCCTTTTATATAATATACGAGTATATATTTAGACATACATAACGTTTATGTGATTTTTTTCCAGGTTGGTGGGCCACAGGCAATGAGGTGACGAATCACTCGTCGGTGATCCACGAGTACTACTCGCGCGAGTGCCGCGAGCCCGTGCACGTGACGCTGGACACGTCGCTGCAGGGCGCGCGCATGGGGCTGCGCGCCTACGTGTGCGTGGCGCTGGGCGTGCCGCGCGGCAAGCAGGGCTGCATGTTTACGCCCATCGATGTCGGCCTCACCTGCTACGAGCCTGAGGTGACTGAGAATGTCACATGTGTTTGCCATCATCACAAAAGACGCCAAAAACATATAATGATTATTATTGCTTTAATATTAGCCTGAAGGTATTTTGTGTGTGCATCCAGTTTAGTGTTATGCTTCATAAACACAAAAAGTAAAAGTGTCATTTTTTATGATTGCAGATCGTAGGACTGAACCTGTGCCAAAAGACGATGGGCGGCGGCGGGCGCTCGCGCCAGGTGCAGCCCATGCTGGACCTCGCGCAGGTCGCGGAGGCCGCGTCCAAGCTGTCCGGCCTGCTGGACCAGGTTAGAGCCGT
Organism: Lithophane semibrunnea; assembly: GCA_947363905.1. Classification (NCBI taxonomy): domain Eukaryota; kingdom Metazoa; phylum Arthropoda; class Insecta; order Lepidoptera; family Noctuidae; genus Lithophane; species Lithophane semibrunnea. The sequence goes on along the minus strand of OX376198.1, from coordinate 17,809,982 downwards.
CACAGTAGCGTGCAGCCGACTTATCGTTAGTGATAGACCAGGCTGGCAGTCCCCAGGCAGACATTTCAATCTTGCAGGCGGCCGGAGCGTCAGTCGCACGCCGGTGCGCCTGACATCTTTATCGAAAGAGGCAGCCCTGGCATTCCACGCGGCGGCGCGCAGCTACAAAGCAAAGCTCACTTTATGCTTGTAAGGTTAGGTACATTTTCGTACCCAGCGTCTAGCGACTCGAAGGTATAGGCTGTTATAGCAGTAGGTATTGAACATTTTATATGGAGGGATCTATCTGGTAATTTTTGATATTACATCCAAAGATGAAATAGTATTTTTGTTTCGTTTATATTACTGTGAAACCAATGTATAGCCAGTTTTGGCACAGTTTGAGGGTTAGGTACTTTAGAAAAAAAAATCGTACACATATTTTTGGAATGGTAGAAGTTTAGATATTTAAGAAAATGTGACAATGTATACATATTATTGCTCGTGACTGAAGCTACACCATAGCATAGAATACGTACTCTATAATGTCGATGATTTCTTTTTCTTCGACAACTCGTTAAAATAAGTTAGGAAAACAGACTGAAAATGTGCCAGAAGCTTGATTTTCATTTTTACATTAACAAAACTCATCGTAGGCTTTGATGTAACCCAGCTGTGATTTGTTGGGTAGCAAGTTTTCTGCCAGGGTTGCGGGTTAGTCCGAAAGGGATACCGGGACCTTGGCAACAGGAAACTGAAGGAACACGGGTGGGTTTTAGTCAGTAAAAGTCTGACACACCCTTCCGCTCCGCCCAGAGCAGGAGAAGTCATCGGATGATTTACCAAGCTCAAAAAAAAAAAGTGTTAACACATCTTCATCACTTGAAAACATTTTCAATCGATTTATTATTAAGTAACACTAAACTTTTGTTCGTACAAGTTACAATATTTAAAATAGCGCCAATTTACTAATGTCAGCAAAGAACACGAAATATTTTTATTCTAATGCTAAACTCCTAACGAGCGCAAAATAATTACAATATTAATAATTCAAGTAATAAAGCAAAAGCTGTATGGCAAACTATTAATGCTGCAAAGCAAAACAGGCCATTGGAATCTATCCCGTGTATTAAATCAAATAATAATTTCGTGACAAATCCGTATGAAATACCGAACGCATTTAATGATTATTTTGTAGATAAGATAACACCCATTAATACAATGCACAAAGATCAGCATAAGCAATACCTAACATCTAGACTTAACTCAATCTTTATGAAGCCATGTGTGCCAGATGATATTAAACAAATCATAAAAGGTTTAAAAAACACCATGACTGTAGGTTATGACGGCATCTGCACTAAAGTCATTAAGTTAGTAACAGAATGTATCTCGCAACCTCTTAGTTACATTCTAAACTAAACTTGTCTATTGAAACTGGTGTATTCCCTGAAACATTAAAAGTTGCAATTATTACCGATTATCGATTCATAAAAAAGAGAGTAAAGAAAACATGAATAATTATAGACCTATTGCCCTAATATCAATCTTCTCAAAATTTTTTGAGAAATATATTTATAATGAATTTGTTAAATATTTTGAAACCTACAACATTTTAGCTAAAGAACAAAAAGGATTTAGACAGAACAAAAGTATCAAAATCAGAAATCAGAAAATCAATCTTGCTATATATGATTTTTTGGAAATTATAACGTCCAATGTCGACAAGCGAATACCGACCTGCGCCATCTTTATGGATATGACTCAAGCTTTTGATTACGTGTTACATGACATCTTATTATCTAAGCTTGAGACATATGGCATAAGGGGCAACATTTTAAAATTAATTGAGACTTACCTCAGAAACCGCACTCAGTGTACTCAAATTAACAGACTTTACACTAGAACTAGGATGGAGGATACATACCTATCAAAGGGGCGTAAAATTCATTATGGTGTCACGCAAGGAAGTGTATTGGGTCCACTACTCTTTATAATATACATTAACGACCTTCCAAATTCGAATTCAAACCCAATGACACTGTTTGCTGACGACAGCACCGTTGCAATTAAGTGTAATGACAGAACATCTTATGAAAATGATATAAGTAGTGCCCTAAAGGCAATAATTAAATGGCTAGACATTAATAATCTGAAGGCAATCATAGCAAAAACTAAAATAATCCACTTTAAACAGCGTGTGAATGCAATTATGCCTCAGATTAACTATAAGGGTGAACCAGTATCTGAAGTGCAATCAACAAAATTTCTTGGTCTTACTGTGGATAACAAATTAAAATGGAAATCCCAGATTGAAGAATTATGCAAAAGAATCAATAAATCAGTATATGCGCTACATGAATTCAAAAAGATTCAAATATCAGTACCTTGTTAACGGCCTATCATGGTTTAGTTGCTCCTGTCCTGAGGTATGGTGTAATTTTTTGGGGAAATTCGACTGACATTGATTTAATCTTTAAGAGCCCCTATCAATTTCGCGGTCTAAAAACAGAAAATTCAAGTTTTTTCGGAGCCAATGTTACAATATCCTTAAGATATCTGTTTTGTTTATAAATGCAAAATTATTCATCACCTATTTAACTAGTAAGTCGACTAATAAAATTAAAACTAACTACTCAATATAAATTACGAAAAATAAAAATCTAACACACGTTTTTACGTAAGCGTGAAACACTTGGTTTTTCAATTGCTTTCATAGCTTACTGGTAGCAAACATCAATCTGAGAAAAATCCTAAATACTGGGCATATAGTATATTAGTTAGGCGACTGATCATTTTTCCAAAGTTGATTGAATTAGTACTTGAAAAAAAATGTGATCCACGCTGAAAAAACGCAATAATACCATGTTCAAAATCGGCGTCTACACGTAAGAATTTGTTACATATTAACAATAAGTCTCAAATATTTTAAAATTTTAGTTATTTATCTACCAAATTCAGTTTTTATATTTTATTTTTGACTACTAATTTAATTATAATAAAAGATCTAAATAATGCCTTATAAACCGATGCGCTCGCTCGAGGCAATCAGTCGCGCCCGAGGGCTTCTCGACGTCGGACCTGTGTCGCCTGTGACGTTCGCCGCTGCCGCCGCTCCCGACGTAATTCGCGGAATCGGGCGTACTTTTGTACTAGAGCTAACCAGTTTTGAGACTGTGAGTACCTATATAATGTATGGTGTACTCGTAACATTTTGTACTTTGCTAATGATATTTATCCATATTAATGTGTTGTATTATACTTACAGTACAATAGTGTTTAATTTTTAGAAAATGGGTCGAATAAGTGAACTTAATTGTCACGGAAGAATGAAAGGTAATAAAAAGAAAAAAGTTAAAAGAACACGGAAGGCACGTGCAGTTCTTAGGTAAATAATAATTTTTGCCATCATCTTACTAATTAAGAAAATTGTTGTAGTTTACTATTATTTCTTTAATCTAATAATGTGTTAATTATATTTGAGAAGGATCGGGACACACAGTAATTCTTTTTTACCCGACTACGGCGAAGAAAAAAGGAGGGTTATGATTTTGACCAGTATGTATGTATGTATGTTCATCTGTTCCCTCCTATCTTCTAAACCACTCGAGCGCTGGAACCAAAGTGACTTTAACTTAAGTTTTCACTTTGCATCCAGCGCTCGGTGTGGTAACACGTCGCGTTCTGGTTTGCAATTGGTCAATCGTCATCCTGAGGATGCCTCGTTGAGAGGTGAAACACGTGTCGATTTCTTACGGGGTTTTTATGACTCTTGGAGAATAGTCAAGCGGAATAGGTAACTAAATATATCTACGTCTATTGTATTTTACTTAATTTTTTTACATATTAATAATTATAGTTACATAAATGTAAATAATAAAGGATTAAATAAATAAACATAAATGTAAATAATAAAGGACTAATTAATCTAAATAATAAAGGACTACAATATTACGTGTATTTGTTTCAGACTTACCTTATATACGCTGGTGACACTTTATAGTTTGCTTTTACTTCAGTGAATGCTATACTAGGTAACCATATTTTTATAGGGTACCTAAACATAGCACGTCATAATCATAAAATAAAATCCATCCAGTATTACGGAACCTAGTAAGTAAAAACTCCTAATAATAGCAGTTACGGACCAAGATATTAGTTCGCGCTGCACCGTGCGCACAGCGCACACTACGACTGTCAGCGATACGTCGACCGCACACAGACACACTGCGCTCCGATAGTTACCTAAACTCGTAGCGCGCCGAAATTGATAGGGACTCTTAAGGCACAAAAACGATGCATAAGGGCTATGTTTGGGCTTCAAATAATTGAAACCTGTAAACCGGTTTTCCAGGAGTTCAAAATTTTAACTCTCCCAAGCCTTTATATTAATGAGGTCTCGATGTTTGTTAAGGTTAATCATAACTTATTCCCATTGGCCTCTAAAGTCAGTAATAGGCAACAACGTGACGCATTTTGCCAATGTGTGCGCCGAATCTATACCACTTTAATGTACAATAGTGTGTTTCGCATGGCTACTGTAATCTTCAATAAATTACCTAAAGAAATTAGGGCAATGAATACCGCCTTATTTAAGAAAAATCTAAAGAGCCTTTTAGTCAATAAATGTTACTATAACTTGAACGACTACTTAAATGATAAATTCAAACTCAAAGCATTTATTTCAAATAAACCAATTATAGGCACCTTTGAATTGTCAAAGGGTCGGTCAGTCAGAAAATATGAAGCTAGTTGCCCATTCCAAAGCGTAGTAGGTCCCTATGGAGAAGAACGGGCAAGAAACTCCACGGACACTCTTTTCAATCAGAATATTGTTACAATATGTTGTTTACATCATTCATGTTGGAATCATACATGTGAGTACAATGTAGAAAAACGTGCAGGTTAAAAGAGTCCGTAAATAAAAGATAAAACGATACAAAACAATTCAAAAATTTAAAAAAATCAAAATAAGCCGTAGCAGCTAAGAGATGACCAGTCCCTACTGATGGCGCCCGTTCACGAACATGACGCATGGATCAGCACCATTCAGCTCAACCATTTTGAAGGGAACTTAATGATCCAACACACACGCCACCACCAGCGAGACATTAAAGTGAGCATGACATGCTTTCAGCCGCCAGGGCACATTCAAGTCAATGAAAGACATATCTAGTAAATGGTAGCTTTAAAGTACTTAGGTAAGTACATAGTGCTCACACACATGTGCTATGCAGTCATACAATACTAGGAGATTGAATTTTTACAATGTAAAGATAGTTTTTACAATCTTCAGCAGCTCCAACAATATTTTCGTATGCTAATCAATTAGTTGTTGCGCCCTGTGGAGCTGGACCAGCGCTGAGCCAAGCATTTTTGTCAGTGATGTAATCCCCCAATTTATAATATGCTTGGCGGCATAGTGTGCGTTTTATACAAGATTTAAATTTTGTTTCATTCAGTTGGAGTATGTGGGGAGGTATTTTATTGTAACATTTTAAACAGTACCCCATGAAGGATGAGTCTACTTTAGCCAGTCTGAAGCCCGGTTGAACTAATTGGTCCCTATTCCTAGTCCTATAATTGTGTTTTTCACCTCTTTTACTAATAAGACTTAGATTTTTCCTTACGTACATGATGTTTTCGTAGATATATTGACAAGGTACCGTCATGATGTTAACATCTTTAAACAGTTCCCTTAGAGAATCGCGCATACGGAGGCCATATATTGCTCTGATAGCTCTTTTCTGCAGAATAAAAATAGACTCGATATCTGCAGCCCGTCCCCATAGTAAAATACCGTAAGACATGATACTATGAAAGTAACTGAAATAGACTAGCCTCGCGGTATCTACATCAGTGAATTGACGGATTTTCCTCACAGCATATGCTGCTGAACTTAGTCGTCCTGCAAGAGATGTTAAATGAGGACCCCATTGCAGCCTTGAGTCGAGTGTGATCCCCAGGAAAACAGTCTTATCGACGAATTCTAGTTTCTCCCTATTCAATATTATGTCACAATCACTACTTTTAACATTCGGTAAAGCAAATCTCATGCATTTAGTTTTTTTCCCATTTAATACTAAATTATTAGCAGTGAACCAATTTTGGACCTGCAGTAGGGCGTTATTTACGTCGTCAAGATTTGATGCACGTCTATTTATTTTAAAAATTAAGGAATTGGAAGTATCGTCAGCAAATAACACCATTTGTGGTTGGTTTTTTAATAAATGGGGTAGATCATTAATATATACTAAAAAGAGGAAAGGACCCAATATCGAGCCTTGTGGAACACCCATTTTTACATTTAAACCGAGTGAATTGACACCATTTATTTGAACTTGCTGTTGTCTATCATTTAAATAAGATTTTACTAAACTGAGCGCAAGTTTACCTCCGTAATGCTCAAGTTTTAAGAGTAAGGTTTTGTGATTTACGCAGTCAAATGCCTTGGAGAGGTCACAAAAGATTCCTATGGCATCTTGGGCCTCCTCCTTCGCAGTAAAAATGTGTTTTAATAAGGTGACACCGGCGTCAGTCGTACAACGTCCTTTGGTGAAACCATACTGCTGATCGTGTAAGATTTGGTTGGTGTTAAAATGATTAAGCATTTGATTGAGCATTACCTTTTCGAAGACCTTGCTGAACACCGGCAGAACAGATACTGGTCTATAATTGTTGGTGTCTTTACTGTCTCCAGATTTAAAAAGTGGTATAACCTTACTGTATTTCATTAAATCCTGAAAGACTGCTTGATCCACACATAAATTAAATATTAAAGCCAAGTATGGTGCTATAGTCACGATTATGGATGTACAAACTTTGATAGATAATCCCCATAGATCTTCGGTTAATTTTATTTTGATTATATTATTACATGTTATCGGAAAGGGGGCATGGAATGACGGGCACAAGTGATGAAATTATCTCACATCGAGATTTTCATGAAATTATTATTTAAATTAAATAAATATATTAAAATATTATTATATAAATATATTTTGATTTGTCGAAAAGCTTTTATAACTATCATAGGGTTTATATGCTTAAATTGAAATTCAACCGGGCAGCCTGGAACGTTCGCTCTTAATAAATCAATTGAGACGTCGGTTGAGGAATTTAAAACTTCCTAATAATTTTTATAAACTCAAGACCTCTCAGTAACATTAGGTAATAGAACAGTAATATTATGCATGTATCTTTAATTATTTATCTGTTAAGGTATTGTAATAATTCTAGGAATGACATTGAAATAATTTAATTACTATTAATATATAATGAATAATTAATCTTAATTAATTTGACTTTTTGAAGGACATTCCAATAATTTTTATCCCAAAATGTTTTTATCTAATTTTATTTGTCTCAATGTCAATCTAGATTCTGATTAACCATGATTGTATACATTTTGCATGCCTTACGGTAGAATCACTTGAAACATTTACTTTTAATAACACCATTGTAACAGTGTTTTTCTCCAAAAATAAAGTTGATTTGATTTGATTTGAATATATTGGTGTGTTCTAAATTCAAACATCAAAACAGTGATTAAAAGGGCTTTTTACCCGACTGCCCCAGAAGGAGGGTAATGTTTTTCGAGAGTATGTATGTATGTCTATTTCTTTGGCACGCTCTGTAGCCTAAACGGCTTGACGGATTTTAACATACGAGGTGTCGTTAGGTTCGTCTTAATTGTGGGAGTGACATAGGCTATAGTTTTTTTTTTAAATTTCATCTGCAATCAAAAAAAAAGGGAGGGGAAGGTTTTATTTAAAAAAAAAATACATTATTGGTATTAAATAAAAGCTAGTAATGAGTTAATTCCAAATATATAAATTAATAAAACTAAAAAGCTTGAAATAAAACAAATTATTTAAAAAACAAAAAACCCGCCTGCAAAAACGCATAACTTAAATGAGAAAAACAAGCATTATAATCTGTAGAATTGTGGTATTAAAGGCGGGGAACAAACCAATAACCTGAAATATGGTGTAACTTTTGTTTGTTCCCCGCCTGTAATACCACAATTCTACAGATTATAATGCTTGTTTTTCTTTTTTAAGTTATGCGTTTTTGCAGGCGGGTTTTTTGTTTTTTAAATAATTTGTTTTATTTCAAGCTTTTTAGTTTTATTAATTTATATATTTGGAATTAACTCATTACTAGCTTTTATTTAATACCAATAATGTATTTTTTTTTTAAATAAAACCTTCCCCTCCCTTTTTTTTTATTCACTGTTTTTTTTTCACTGTTTTTAGTGAATAAAATAAGCTTAAAAGCTTATATTCGAACTTCATCTCAATGCTATACAGCCTCCTTGCGAAAAAATACTCGATACAAACTCCGATTTGATTGGTCGACATTGAATTTAGCATTAGAATAAAAACTGTTTTGTGTTCCTTGCTGTCACTAGTAAATTGGCGCTATTTTAAATACTAAGTTGTACGAACTCAAATTTTAGTATTACTTAAAGCGAGGGCCATATATGAATCACGAGCAAGTGAAGGGTTCTAACGTCTGAATTACGATCGTAGGGAGTGATCCATGATGATTGAATCACGAGCATAGCCAAGTGATTCAAGTATTGGAATCCTGAGCGACGCGAGTGATTCATAGCCCTCGATATAAATCCGTTTTATTCAAGAGTTGCATACTATACTATACTTTATACCATAACTACGAGAAACAGAACTTGCAACTTCGAGTATGTTGTTATGCGGCCTTGTTTTTTATAGTACCTTCACCGTAGCATAGAATACATACTCCATCATGTCAATGACTTCTTTTTCTTCGACAACTCATTAAAATAAGTTAGGAAAACAAACTGAAAATGTGCCAGAAGCTTGATTTTCATTTTTCCATTCGCAAAACTCATAGTAGGCTTTGATGTAAATCAGCCGTGATTTGTAGGTTAGCAATTTTTCTCGTGTATTCCCGTTCGTCCCACTGGCGTCGCACGGTGGGCTGAAAATCGACTTTCATAGACTAAGGGATATCAATTTAAGGGTGTCGCTTTTTTTGGTGGGAACTGCTTCTACCAACCATTTCCATGTTCTAATAAGTCGAAAATGTTAAATTAGCGTATAAAGGAACGAGTTATATTTTTTTTGCGAAAAATTTGTATGAAATTCGCATGAAAAATCCGATTTTCTTTGGAACTGCAAGTCAAACCGTAATATCCTTACAGGGGGTCTTAATACTAATTATTTGTGATTTTTTGACATACCACACATAACGGTCACTGCGGCAGATTTAAAAAAAAAAAATCTGTAATGCATAATACAGGGTGTTAGGGTAAACACCGTTATCCTTGCAACCAGTGGTTTGGTTTCATTTATAGAACGTAAAATCAATGGAAAATTACTTCCTTTTTTTTAATTTTTTTAGATCTAAATTTTACCACAAGAGACGCAAGTTCGTTGCCCTATGCGCTAGGGCAACGAACTTGCGTCTCAACACGGGCGGGGGTTATGGGATGTGACCTGACCGGCAGCGAGCGCGATCCCTCCCTTAGTCAGTCAGCTGTTTCGCTAGCAAGCACGGTATCAGATAGAAACTTTTTTAAATCTTTTAATGAAAATAACGTTTTTTTTTTCGTTGTGTTCGGTCATTTATTTTTATATTTAAGTCGACTACCCATGGTTTGAATGACAAGAGTGTTTACCCTTACATCCTGTATACTATATTTACTTTTTTAGGGGTATGAGGAACAGGGTGTAAAGTTCACTCATCCCCCATAGAAAAGGGAGGATCCTCCGACCAGTCGGGTGTTGTGTCTGGCGGGCAACTGCCCAATGATTGATATTGGGTTTTTGTATAATTATGTTCACTGCACGGTAAACTGTAATTGCGCGATGCAGGATTTATGTGACGTCAGGTCTTCGATGCGTAGTTCGCATGTGGCGATGTAGATACCGCCACATCACTCCCTTCCGGAGACCGGAGGTCGATAGTGGGCTGAGTCTTGTATCTTGCGATGCTTGCCAGTGCCAGTTGTGGTTCCAGTGAGTCGGAACCGGGTGCCGCATTGTTCGCGGTGGGTCGGAACTGTTTGCAGCGATTGTGGTGATTGATGTGATTGCGGTGGTTCCCCAGTGGCTCATGGTGATGAGGTTGAGGTGATTGAGGTGATTCCCCAGTGGGTCGGGGTGATGAGGCTGAGGGTGATGACCAGGAATGCGCGTTCGCTGCATGCTGGTGATCAGGATACCCGTTGACGCCTCGGGTGTTGGCTTGACTGTGTGACTCGCCTCACTGAACGCTTGCGGGAGTGATGATGATGACGTCACGCTGGAGTATTTGCACGAAGGCTGCGTTGACGTTCATATTCGGGGTCACCAATTTAGGGGTATGAGGAACAGGGTGTAAAGTTCACTCATCCCCCATAGAAAAGGGAGGATCCTCCGACCAGACGGGTGTTGTGTCTGGCGGGCAAATGCCCAATGATTGATATTGGGTTTTTTGTATATATGTTCACTGCACGGTAAACTCTAATTGCGCGATGCAGGATTTATGTGACGTCAGGTCTTCGATGCGTAGTTCGCATGTGGCGATGTAGATACCGCCACACTTTCTTAGCACACGCGATGACCGCTAATCGAGTACTACTTGCTTGACGTCAATAAAACGGCTACATCCAGCAAGTCGTAGCAAATAATATACTGATGAATGTCATGTGTGGACAGAGCGTAATCTGGTAAGTTAGTATTTTCAGACTTCAGTTGTTCTATTCGTTCTCCCAGATCCACTAATGTGCTGTTCAGTGGATCTTCGTATGCGATGTAATGAGATAATGATATATTAACCATATGATTTAATTCTTCTATCTCGGAATTCAGAGTGGTCGGAGAGGGGTCGGAATTACAGAGTTTGATTTAAGTGTATTTGCTGATATGGCATGAGTATATATGGTAAAATATTAACTTTTTATTACGCATTTCGGACCTAGGTAAATAATTCCGACTCCAGTCACCTGTTTAAAGGAAACTTGATCGTGACATATTGGGTATCCACCTATGAAATTGGCGTTTTTTTCTCACTAATAGAGAACCTCGTCACTTCTATGATTTAAAATATTCATCAATTGCTTGGTATTATATCGAATAATGACCATCATAGACAACTACCAATAGTAAAAAAACCTTACTTATTACTTATAGTTTTCTTATCATAAAAATCTGCCTCTCCGACCACTGAATTCCGAGATAGCAGAATTAAATCATATGGTTAATTCAAATTCAAAATTTTTATTTCAGACCAAGCATGGGATCCATATAGTGTTAGTATGAACTTAGCCTATGTTAGTAAATTCCAATATCAATACCTACAATACTAAACATTAATTGGCTACATGAACATGTGCACGCACATGTCTGCCAGCCCAAAGCCTGATAAATGGTCCATCAACCTTGTCCACCAGTGTAGCTAAAATACTGTTAGGGCTACCCCTGAATCGCCGCAACATCGATGCACATCGTTTGCGCATGATGGCATGAAAGTCGTCTATTCGTGCTTCCGCAAACATGCCCGATGCACTGCAAAACCGAGGCAGCCCCAACAATATCCTCAGCGCATTATTATACTGTACGCGCAGAGCGTTGTAAGCCTTCTGCGTATACCTAACCCACAAGCTGCACGAGTAAAACGACTGGCAGTAGGCTCTGAAGAGCGTCAGTTTTACCTCGTCAGTGCACCGCGCAAACCTGCGGGCAAGCATATTGCATCTGGCTGCCAACGCCCTGCGCTCCCTATCTATATCCTGGTCATCTGTGAGAGAACCCGTGACCACGTGACCGAGGTATTTAAATTGAGTGACGAGTTTTAATGGTGTTCCTTGTAACGTCACCGGTGGTATATTCGTGGGTGTATTATTACGTACTTTAAAAACCACCACCTCGCTTTTAGTAGCATTATACCTCAGCCCATGAGCCTCCGCGTAACTCTCACACATGGCCAACAACTTCCTCAGTCCACAGATTGATGGGCTGAGCAGCACCATGTCATCAGCATAACTAATGTTGTTAATCATTCTTCCATCCACAGAACAACCAACCATAGTGCTACTCAGCTCACCAACCAGACGGTCTATGTACAGGTTGAATAGAGAGGGTGAAGTCAACCCCCCTGCCTCACGCCACAATCTAAACCATACTGTATTGATTGAGCATCTGACCATCTAACACAGTTTATCTGACTTTCATACCAAAATTTAAATATTTTTATAACCTCAGGTGGAAGGTCTGTTTCATCCGACATTTTTTGCCACAGAATGTCATAATTCACAAGGTCGAAAGCCTTCGACAGGTCTAGAAAACAACCATACACAGGTGTCTTCCTGTCTGTGTAGTACTGCACAGTCTGCTTGAGATACAAGATTGCACTTTCCGTCGACAAACCGGTTCTAAAACCAAACTGCGCGTTGTTGTGGTTAATATATCATTATCTCACTACATCTTGAGAAGGAGATGTTCGATAGTTATATTGCAGATATCGAACCAGCCATTTCTAATAATCCAAGGGCTTTCTGGCGTTATGTAAAGTCTAAACATCAAACCAACTGTTATCCGTCTATATTTAACTTTGGTCAAATTTCATCCAGCATTGGGGAGGAAATTTGTGATATGTTCGGAAACTATTTCTTTTCTAATTTCCAAGAACGGAGTGATCACGATCTGCACACTGTGGTAATGGATGAACCTGGTAGTCTGACTGCTGGTTGCGTATCTGACATAAGCTCTATTTATGTACGGGAGGAGGAAGTGTTTCGGTTGCTTAAACAAGTGGACCTAAACAAATCAGCGGGCCCTGATAATATTTCGCCAATTTTTATATCTAAATGTGCCAGGTGCCTATCCCTTCCATTATCAATATTATTTAAACGGTCATTTGAATCAGGGGTAGTGCCTGGCATCTGGAAGTCAGTGTATATAACGCCGATTCATAGAAAAGGAGATAAGGCCAATATAGGCAACTATAGACCAATTTCCAAACTTTGTGTGTTCGCCAAAATTATGGAGAAAATTGTGCACAGACAACTTTCCTCTTCACTCAAATTAAGTTTCTGTGAACATCAACATGGGTTTCTGAAGGATCGCTCGACCACATCCAATCTCGTGGTCTGCAGTGACTACCTTACAGAGCATATGTCCAGACGGTCTCAGGTCGACGTTATATACACTGACTTCAGCAAGTGTTTTGATCGAATTGATCATGCGCTTCTTATGCGTAAACTCCTGTTGGTTGGTGAGAGGGGTAATTTGTTCAGATGGTTCTCATCATACGTGGAGAATAGGTGCCAGACGGTGGTTCTCAACGGGTATTCGTCGAGAGCGATGTGCATTCCGTCGGGAGTTCCCCAAGGATCCTTGTTGGGACCTCTCTTATTTAATATTTTTAAAAATGACGTTGCCTCTTGTTTCCTTAACGCTAAAGTCTTATGGTATGGTATCGTCTTGGGGCGGTGCACCAAAAACAACGATAAAGCAACTTGAGGTTTCACAAAGAACCATACTGAAACTCTGTACTTTTAAGCCTTTCCGTTACGCAACCACATGTCTTTATGAATACTGTGAGGTTTTGACTGTACGCCAAATATTCGTATTAAGCATTGTTTCAAAACAGCATACTGCAGTAAAGTACAATCCAACCCTATTAACGAGGCGAAGGGGCTTACCTGTATGCAAGACGTTAGTACATTTAAAAACGGCTTTTATTCGAAGATATTACCCCTTTCTAGGCCCCTATTTATATGACAAAATTAATAAGACTCTTGAAATATACTCTTTTAATAAATTAACGATGAAGAAGTCGGTATCTCAGTGGCTTTAGAAGTTAACGTACGATCAAACGGAAAATATACTAACTATCTTAAAGTAGTGATACAAACTGATTGGCGGCTAACAAACTTATGGACACTGAAAGATTTTACTAGCTAAATCTATTTAATTCTCTACACACCCTCTCTCACACACACACACTCACCTCCTTCACTTTACACACCCAGAGGACAGCAACCATTTCATTATTTTTAGAGTAAGTACGTTCTTAATTTAATATAAACTGTTTCCTTTTGTTCGTAAGCTCATACTTGCATACCCAGTCCGAGGGCTTTGAGGCGCTGCATGCTGAAACACAGGCTATAAACCTAGTTCGGCAGCAGATGCTAATAATTAGACACAAATTGTAACTGTTTTACTTAAGCATAATTCTAAGTAGCTAAGACAAATTGTGTAACATGTTTATTCTTTTTGGTCTAAATAAATAAATAAGTATGCGGATGATATGAAAATCTTGGGTCAAGTGTCAACTGTTGAGGACGCACGCCTATTACAGGATGATCTGGACAGGTTCCATGACTACTGCGCTAGAAATAGGTTGGATTTAAATGTATCCAAATGCTATATACAGGGTGTTAGGGTAAACACCGTTATCCTTGCAACCAGTGGTTTGGTTTCATTTATAGAACGTAAAATCAATGGAAAATTACAACTTTTTTTTTACTTTTTTTAAATCTACCTTTTACCACAAGAGACGCAAGTTCGTTGCCCTATGCGCTAGGGCAACGAACTTGCGTCTCAACACGGGCGGGGTGTGCGGGATGTGACCTGACCGGCCGCGAGTGCGACCCCTCCCTCAGTCAGTCAGCTGTTTCGCTAGCGAGCACGGTGTCTGATAGAATTTTTTTTAAATCTTTTAATGAAAATAACGTTTTTTTTTTTTTTGTGTTCGGTAATTTATTTTTATATTTAAGTCAACCCATGGTTTGAATGACAAGAGTGTTTACCCTCACATCCTGTATGTACATTTACACGTAAGCCAAACCCTGTTAAATTCGATTTATAGGCTTTCGAATGCCTTGATAGCCCGGGTGAGTGTCATCAGAGATCTTGGAGTTACTTTTGACTCTAAGCTTTTGTTTGATGCACACATTAATAACATAGTGAACCAGGCTTCTAAAGCCTTGGGTTTTATTTTTAGGGTCTCTACAGATTTTAAGAATATTAAAACAATGAAAATTCTTTATTGTGCGTTTGTCCGTAGCCACCTTGAATATGCCTCTCAGGTTTGGAATCCAAATTATAATGTGTAAATTAATCGGCTTGAAGGTATACAAAGGCGATTTTTGAGGTACACTCAATATCGCTCGAATACCTATGTTCCGAATTATATAAGTCGGTGTAAAAAATTTCATATTCTGCCTCTACACGAGCGAAGGAAAATTGCAGATCTTGCTTTCTTATTTAGCGTTATGAATGGATCTACTGACGTCCCAGAGTTGGTGGGCAAGATTGGGCTTCGGGTACCAAATGTATTTCTTCGGAGACCTCGTCTTCTCCATGTGCCTCAAGTCAGAGCTATCTACAGACAGAACTCGTACGTGATAAGAGCTTGTCGTACTTTTAATGTGGTGTGTCAGGATGTCGAGTTAGATTTAGATTTATTTGCTAGTAGCATTAGGGAAGTGAAGAAAAGTTTGAACAATTGTTTTTTCAATGTATAGCCATTTTCGTTTTATAGTATATATTTTTTTCTTCTCTTTATCATTGTCGATTCGAGCGTGAGATAATTAATTTGCGTATCTCTTACGTCGCTGTCTTTGCGTATTTGTTAAGTTTACTCACCTTATTTGTTAGTGGAAACTTGTAATTGGCCATAGTTTATACATTGTGCTAGACATTAAAATCTATTAGCTGTAAGTTTTCCCTAAATTAATAAAATAAAATAAAAATAAAAAATACCTTAAAAATGACTCCTCATTTTGTTAGCAGAAATGACCACAATTTTTTTTTTTACTTAGCCTAAACTTATTTTTGTCGCTTAACCTAAGTGGCATACTTTATCTTAGTTTTTAAACAGTAGTGTATAAAAGTTTTAAAACAGTAGTGTTCATGGTTGTTATATAAATTAAGAAAACGTTAGTATAAAAAATGCAACTTCTTTAAAATTCCCCATACAAAAAACCAATTTCATAGGTAGGGGACCTAATATAATCCTCACTGAGTAGGTATTGCAGCAAAAATACATATATCTTGACGGATCATTGAGTTCGAGCCAGCTGTCTTGGCCAGGGGATTTTATTACACCGCATTGTTTTAGTTTTTTAGCCAGTTTGCAGAATTTTTTGTCGATGCTTAAATGATTAATCGGTTTGTTGGCTTGACAAAATATGACTGATTATTACGCAGGCATGATTGGAGCTCCATAAACGACATTTTGAAGAACGCATCTTTTTTCAAACTACTAGCTTCGAACTCCGCAACTGGTAGTACGCTAATCATACCCTATCAGAACCGGGCAAATATGTCCGGCAAAGATCTCAGGTTAGAAAGTGTAAGTACGGAACGGCGCGGCGTCCGAGCGGTGGCGGTGGCGTCGTGTCGCCGAGCACTGAAGGTGACAAGAAACAATCCTTGGCACACCAGACGGAACAAATGAAAAAGTTCTCTGGTTGCCAAGAACGGCAATTGTGGGGTTTAAAAGAGTATACTAGTTCCACAGCTGAAGATTATGCTGCGCGGGAAGTTGTCGTGACATGTATGTGTGTGCAGGTGCTGTCGTACGTTGAGGAGGTGCTGGCCGAGCGCGCTGAAGTGAACAACGCGGCGGGGCGCCAGCTGCTGGAGCTGGTCAACTCCGTGCCCAACCTCTCCGCCGACACCTTCTCCGCAGCCTTCGCCTCCAGCGTCAAGGACCTGCTCATGGTAAGCCTAGCATTCCTGACGAGGCGGCCGAGACAGACTGAATGCGAAAGCCAGAAAACCGGGTGTTGCCGTGCAACTCGGGAGACGCCTATGAGCAGCAGAGGACTGTACCTAGCGCCTATCAGCCTGAAAACTGAAGTTACTTACATGTTGGTTACTATTGGTGATCAGTAAGGTCAGATCAAGTTGATACCTCTAACTGTAACTGGTGGTATTCAGTGTTTATGTCACAGTCAAAACTGATTCCTGGTCAAAGCCAGTTATAATCTAAGATCCGGCTGCGGGATTACTACTGCGTTGATCGAGTTTTTAATCAAAATCTATTTTGTTATTTATTTATGAATGGGGAAATAGGGTGGGCTGGAAGCCGACCCCAACATAGTTGGGAAAAGGCTAGGCAGATGATGATTTATGAGTGGGGGAATATATTTTTACCGTAGTGCCTTTCGGCTAGTATTTTTATTTAAAATAATATTACTTAATTGATTTTTCGGGAAAAAAAACATTCTTGTTTTTTAAATAAAATATAATCCACGTCACAGCATCATCTGCCTAGCCTTTTCCCAACTATGTTGGGGTCGGCTTCCAGTCTAACCGGATGCAGCTGAATACCAGTATTTTGTATCTAGCGACTGCCTATCTGACCTCCACAACCCAGTAACTGGGTAATACGATACCCCTTGGTAAGACTGGTTGTCAAACTTTCGAGCTTATGACTACCCGTAACGACTGTCAAAGATCCACAAATGACAGCCGGGACCAACGGCTTAACGTGCTTTCCGAGGCACGGAGGAGTCTCGTAATGTAAAGATGGTCACCCATCCACGGACCAACTCCGGCAAGCGTGGATTAACCCCATGGATCGACCCGTGCGGCTGTTAATACTTAGCCACGAGCTCCTCAATCCACGTCACAGCAATTTAGGTAAAGAACTTGAAAAGTTATGGTTGCCATTGCGCACTTGGCAACTTCTTCGCAGCCAGGTGTAGGGTTTACATTAAGTAATCTTTAGTAGTTGCATACTTCCGTCCATACTATCCACACACACTATCACTAATATGATATTGGGTCCCCACCTATGAAATTGGCGTTTTTTTCTCACTAATAGAGAACCTCGTCACTTCTATGGTTTAAAATATTCATCAATTGCATGGTATTATATCGAATAATGACCATCATAGACAACCAATAGTAAAAAAACCTTATTACTTATAGTTTTATAAACATAAAAAATACCTTAAAAATGACTCCTCATTTTGTTAGTAGAAATGACCACTATTTTTTTTTTTAACTTAGCCAAAGCTTATTTGTGTCACTTAATCTAAGTGGTAAACAATAGTGCATAAAAGTTTTGAAACAGTAGTGTTCATGGTTGTTATATAAATTAAGAAAACGTTAGTATGAAAAATGCAACTTCTTTAAAATTACAAAATTTTAATTACCCATACAAAACACCAATTTCTTAGGTGGGGACCTAATACATACGAAAGTTACTGGCTGTCTCATGTCTGTTACCTTTACGCCGTAACGCTTAGATAGACCATGACATGATACTTTTCATCGCGGTAGATCTTTCACGTGGGACAATAGGGAATATGCATGTATTTTTTTAATATTTTTATTGGATAGTTTACATCGTCAAATAATAGTATAAAAAAATTCGACGGCACAAAAGCAATTTAAAGTAGTTCAAAAAATGTTTAAAAATGTCCAACCGATCCGGGCTATTTAAACGCCCTCCATTTGGCGCGCTTGGTGTGGTGACGTCACAGTCCGTAAAGACAGACAAGCAACTGTCAAGTCAACGTCAAACACTCCTTTTTCTATGAGCGTTTGACATTGACTTGACACTTGTTGATTGACTTGACATTGACATTTTGATTGTTATGTCGGATTGTTACGTCACATCCGCTCTTAGCCTTTTCAAGTATTTGAATTACCCACAGTTTTTTTGGACTTAAAAAAAAAATAATTTCTCGCTCAAAAAGAAATTTTATTCAAAAATATTGATGGAGGCATAATTCTGAAGTAACATAGTTTATAAAAAAAAAATATTTGACATATATTTGAATCACATGCATATTCCCTATTTCTGACCTCCACGTGGACGAAACCGCGGTGAAGAGCTAGTTAATACAGAGTGTCTAAACCGTAGGTCGAAAGGCAAATGTGGTAACCTATCATTTAAAAATATAAAAGTTGGGATATTCTTTTTGAGAAAATTTCGCAAATTTAATCAATTTCAAGACATTTTATACTTTCATTTCAATATTTCGACCCTGTGAACGAAATTTTCGTTATATCGAGTTCAAATCTGGCTGGATGATTCTTGATAGTGTAGGTACAAGATTATATTCCTATTTACGTTCAGTGTGGCTTTGCAATGCTTCAGATTTTATTTTTATTTTCTTTTCTAACTTTTGATTAAACTTTAGCAAAACTTTCTAAGCCCCACTCTTGGGCCACTACGTTTGGGACACCCTGTATATAAAACCAAGCGGTTAAAGGCTTTTGACGGTAATATACACATGCGTTACAGTACATTTTTCGTGTCGCAGGTGGTGACGCTGGCGCAGCTCATCAAGACGCAGCTGCAGCTCAACGAGAAGCTCACGCTGCTGACGTCACAGTGAGGCTGCCGCACCCGCATTGTTTACAATATATTACATGATATCCATAAATAAATAAATTGCCATCAACAACTGGACTTGTATCTGCGAAATTAGCTTCATCTCAGTGTTCTATGTTTTATGTTATGGGTTTGGTTTCCGCACTTAGTCCTTAAGGTGGACCATTGTGCGTGGGCCATGGCGGCCGTTGGGGGTTATTCCAACCAACCCACCTCCCTCCAGAAGTTTATTAGGTCTCCCGGTTTATACAGAACCTCCGTGTAGGATCTGGGTGACCCGAGGGTTTCAGTTCTAATCTGGGTGACGCCCGTGCATTCAAAGAGCACGTGGGAGGCGGTTTCCTCAGCCTCCATGCACGGTCTGCATAGAGGACTGTCCGTTATGCCTATTGTGTGGAAGTGTTTGTTCAGAGAGCAGTGTCCTGTGATGGTCCCCGCCACCAGACGCAGGCCATTCCTGTCCAGTCGTAACAAACGCCCGGTCAGCTTGCCATCCAGAGATGGCATGGCTTCCTTGGACTGCTTGCAGCCCGGTGCCGAGGACCACCAGATCTCCGCTTGGGTATGGGTAAACTCCTGGAGCCATCTGCGTATTTGGTTTAAGGGAATGGGTACGATGGGCTCGGGCCCGCAGACTGGCGTGCTAGATGCTCTTCTAGCAAGCTCGTCTGCTGCGTCGTTGCCTAGCGATCCACTGTGTCCTTTGATCCATTGTAGTGTCACTTTGTTGCAACCGGATACCGTTACTCGTTCTAGTGCGTTGTGACATTCTAGTATAAGCTTCGAGGTAACATATTGTTTCTCTAAGGATTGGAGAACTGAGGCACTGTCGGAGAGTACACGTATATGGGCGTCCGTAACTCTCCTGGCTTCTATGGCATAGGCCGCTTGAATGATGCCCACACACTCCGCCTGATAGACGGTGTTGAACATTCCCAGCGGGCTGGATATGTTAATGTTGAGGTCGTGTGAGAAGACTCCGACTCCTGTACCGGAGTGGGTCTTCGATCCGTCGGTGTATATTCTCATCTCTTTCGGTCCTGAGTAGTCACACTGTTCTTCTGTGAGTACTATACCGTAGTGCCTTTGAAAGTGGTGTGTCTTCGGGGCTTTGTCGCAGGGTGATGCCATCATTTGTTGTCGTTTGACCGCATCCTCCTTTATGCGTGTATGTTTAACTCTGGAGTCTTTGGTCAGGGTTCCTGATAAGTGGAGCCTAAAAGCGGCCAAGGCCGCTTCTTCTCGTACACACGGCTACACATCAAGCTGTACATTTCCAGTATAAGCTGACCTCGCATTGTATAGGATTTCCGTACAATGCGAGGTCAGCATAAACTAGAAATGTATAGCTTGATGTGTAGCCGTGTGTACAGTAAGGTGCAGAGGCGGCAGTCCGAGCATTGCCTGTAGGGCGGCGGTGGGTGTAGTTCTCATGCTGCCAGTGATTGCAATACATGCAGAACGCTGCAGTTTTTCGAGGTCTCTTTGAGCTGTGCTCAGGTCTGTCCTGGGCCACCAGACCAGTGAGCCATATGTGATAATCGGTCGGATGACCGTGGTGTATAGCCAGTAAGTGACCCTGGGACTAATTCCCCAGTTCCTGCCAAGCAGTCGCTTGCACTGCCAGAGGGATACAGTGGCTTTTGTGATGATGTAGTTAGTATGTTTTGCCCAGCCCAGCTCAGTCCAAGAAGTTGCCCAGGTACTTGGTTTCAGTCGATATGCTTAGGGTTGTCCCGAAGAAGCGGGGTAATTGTAGCATTGGTAACTTTCTCTTTTTTGTGAATTTGAAAAAAAATTTCAGTCTTTGTTGGGTTCACCGTAAGTCGGTGTTTATTGCACCATTCCTCTACTATTTTCAGAGCTTGGCGCATGAGGTTGCATATGGTGTTTTAGTGTGTGCCGTTGATTATTATGGTTATATCATCCGCATAGCCTACGGTGAAGTAACCTTTGTCGTTAGTGCTTTGATGAGGCTGTCTACCACCAGGTTCCATAGAAGCGGCGAGAGGAAACCCCCTTGGGGGCAGCCCTTCGCCACGATGGCCCTAGTAGTGTCGTTCACGGTCACCTGTACAGCCCTCAGTTTGAGCATGTTGGTGATCCAGCCACTCAGGGTCGAGTCTACGCTGTGTCTGTTGAGGGCCATGGTGATGCTTCTGAAACTGGTTTTATCAAAGACACCCTCAATGTCGATGAAGACGGCCAGTGCTGAGCATTTGTGGTCCACCGCACATTCGATCTTGGAGATCACGCTGTGCAGCGCGGATTCTGTTGATCGGCCAGTGGAGTACGCATGCTGTTGTTTGTGGAGTGGTTTTTCCCGGAGAGGTCCGTCCCGGATGTGTCTGTCACAGAGTCTCTCGAGGGTTTTAAGTAAGAAGGATGTGAGGCTTATGGGCCTATAAGCCTTGGGTAGTGTGTAATCTGTTTTTCCAGGTTTGGGTATGAAGATGACTTTCACTTCTCGCCATGCGAGAGGAATGTATCTCAGTGCTATGCAGGCTCGATATATCTCCACCAGGCATGGTGTCAGATGGTCTACCCCTCACTGCAGTAGGGCTGGGAAGATGCCATCCAAACCCGCAGACTTGTATGGCTGGAAGGAGTTGATGGCCCACTTTATTTTGTCTTCTGTTACTAAATTGCGGGCTCTAGACCAGCCTTGATCCGTTGGGGTCTATTCCAGATCCGCCTCCCACGTCCTATCCTCTAGGAGTTTGCATTCTGGGAAGTGGGTTTCAAGAAGGACCTTTCTAGTTTCCTGATCGTTAAGCGTGTATGAGTTGTCAGGTTTTTTCAGCGCACCAAGAGTTCGGTCCTGATCTGTTGATAGAATTTTCCTCACCCTTGCGGCTTCGTTGTTTGTCTCGATAGATTCACAGAATTTCGGTTCTCCTGGCGGTTCTGATTTGCTTCTTGTAAGTGTATTGGGTTTCTTTGTATATCTCCCAGTCGTCCGGGAGTCTGGTGTTTTTGGGTCTGTTGAAATTCTTTCGTAGTAAGTCTCTGAGCTTACTAAGTTCCGCGTTCCACCAGGGGTTCTTTTCCCCCTTGGTTTTTGGCGCTCTTAGCTTACAGCATGCATGGTATGCTTCGGTGAGGTACTCTGATAGTTTTGTTACGGTGTATTCCAACTGTGCTTGGTCTTTCAGGGTTACGCTTGACAGGTGCCTCGCTAAAAGGGAGGCTAGGAGACGTTTATACCCTGGGACATCAGTGCGCCTTGGGTTCCGTCTCGGTGCTGGTTTCATTGTGTTAGTAGTTAGTGTGAAACGAATTCTTCTGTGGTCTGAGCAAGAAGGTTCGTCCGATACGTGCCAGTTTTTTATATGATTTGTCGCATTTTCAGTAGCGAGTGTTAGGTCAATAATCGTTTGTCCTCGGACTGTAACCCAAGTGGGTTCAGAGCCGCGGTTTATGATGTTTAAGTTAGTGGAAAATAAATAGGTGGATAGTACCTGTCCCCTGGAGTTTGGTGCCTCGCTGCCCCAGAGAGGGTGATGGGCGTTCGAGTCGGTGCCGATGATCAGGTCTAGTTTGGCGCGCTCACAGTGTTGTACCAGGTCGGCCATTTCTTTTGGCGGACAGTCCACGTCCTCGCCTGGCATGTATACCGAGGCCAGTCTGGATCACTACCTTCGGTTTGGAGCCTGACAGCTGTCAGGTCTCTGGACTTGAGTGAGTGGTGTGATGGGAATGTCTTTGGGTATGTAGACGCAGGTTCGTGGTTTGTCTGAGCCGTGTGTATCAAGGACAAGCTTACCTCCGATGTTACCGAGTCCACATATTCTGTTATTTCTGATCCACGGCTCTTGGATCAGTGCGATAGTTCGGGGCTTTACCTCCAGTGCCCTGCGCAAGCTGGCCGTGGCAGTCTGGCTGTGCTGGAGATTGGTCTGGATGATGTTGAGGGGCGATGGCGGTGGAGAGGTGTTAGTCGGATATGGATCCATCAGACAGCCCCTCCACTACCTCCTCTCTGTACGTTCCCTCTTGTAGCTCACCCGGTGATGAGGCGAGTAAGCGTTCGCTCCAGCCAGGTGATTCGGGCGGTATTGTTCCGTCAATATCATCGGCCATTGCCGCTCGGGCCATATCCACCTCGAGCTGGTCGATGTCGGTGTCAGTCGTCTGTGCCGTGGTCGGTAGATAGAGTCGTCTTACCGTCTGTGTCGTCAGTCTGGGTGTCAGAGGGTCGGGCCGTGGGCCAGAAGCGCACGTATATCGACCCTAACAGGTACGATATCCGTCGCTCCCTTCCCAGGACCCTTCAGTCAAGAGGCTATATAGTCATTGGCATAGGTATTACACAGGTATTATTGCATAAGTACTTATGCCAATGACTATATAGCCTCTTGACTGCTCTTGCGGGCGACTCGGGCTCACGACACATCAGTTTGATTGAACTGATATTAGGTGACGATATGAGTGGCCATTTTAGTCTTGACCAGTGGTTGGAACTCTGCACACGCGGTTATTTTGATCTTAAACATAATAATAAACAATTATGAGTTATTGTTCGGTTAATTGGTGTGGAAAATCGTCTAGAACAGCCAACTATAAAAAAGATAGCATTACTTTTCATCGGTAAGTAGAATATATTTGTAATTTAATAATATTATGAATTTATTGCAGGTTTCAAGATAAACTGGTTGATACGTAAAGGGGCACAAAAAAAGTACACCGCGTTGATGTATTTTTGAAAAGTCCCTTTCTCTCGCTAGGGTATTGCAATTCGTCTGTCCCTTTCTATCTGCACTTATACTGGAGAGTGTTGTGATAAGTTCATAACAAAGCAACTATATTATTGACGATAAAAATTACGATGTTCCCTAATGGTAAAAAAATAACATTAAGTACTTAATGTTTACATTTTAGATTCCAAAATATTCCGTAACCTTAAGAAAAGAGGATTAATGCAGTTCACAGAGAAAATTTATTCCAAATAAATATAGCGTTGTTTGTTCAAGGCATTTCACAGCAGATTAAAAATAAGTAATAGCAATGTCATTTCCTTTCGGATAGAACAATAAATTTTCATAAGTGAAATTAAAATTAATTATTGTTCAATTAGGAAATCGTCGAATCGACGTCGATTTTATCGATATCGATATTATTGTTGCAAAACTGACTTGTGCCTCACTATGTTTGGGACTTTCGTCCTGACATTATTGCGTCGGCCAATCACAACCGCTGTAATATCTTCGTCCCCCGGCCCGCAGTGGTGAGTCGTGTGCCTAGACGAAAACGGTCTATCAGCTTTCAAGTGGTTTAATACTCTTTGACCTATGCCAATATTCAAGTCATGCTGCAATCAAAGTTCCCAGTCTTAATTTAGCTGCCACAGAAACTTCTCAATATGAGTAGTTTACTGTGTGTTAGCTGGAGAGTCGTCACCAGCTTTCTCATGCAGTACAGGGAAATCAGTGAGGTTAGGGTTTTGGACTATAGTCGGAAATGTAAGGCATAGTAGCTGCACAAGAAATGAAAGAACTGAACGAAAATACTTAAAACGTGTTGAACTACGATCAAAAATCTGTGTGTAAGCTGGAGTTATGTCAGCCCAGCTCCTCATGTTATCCGAACTAAAGAAAAAAATATTATAGCTCAAAAAAATAGCTGCCATTGGCAGCAAAATTCTCAAATATCTGGTTGACACTACGATCAAAAAACTATAGTGCGATATGTGCGTGTGGTGTGAACAGTTAAAACTCTTTGTAAATGTGCTTAGGATTTCTATTAGGACGATATAGCTAAAGGACTACATCTGAAGGCCAATTAAGAAGGGGGAAGGTTTTTATTTAAATCAATTACAATATTGGTTATCAAATAAAAGCTAGTAGTTCAGTAATTCCAAATATATAAATTAATAAAACAAAATAAAAAAAAAAGCTTGAAATAAAACAAAATTATTTAAAAAAACAAAAACCCGCCTGCAAAAACGTGTAACTTAAAAGAGAAATACAAGCAAGAATTTTGGTATTACAGGCGGGGAACAAACCAATAACCTGAAATATGGTGTAACTTTTGTTTGTTCCCCGCCTTTTTTTTTTTTTGAGTTTGGGAAATCATCCAATGACTTCTCCCGCTCTGGGCGGAGCGGAAGGGCTTGTCAGACTTTTACTGACTAAAACCCACCCGTGTTCCTTCAGTTGCCTGTTGCCTAGGTCCCGGTATCCCTTTCGGACTAACCCGCAACCCTGGCAGTTTGTTCCCCGCCTGTTATACCAAAATTCTACAGATTATAATGCTTGTCTTTCTCTTTTAAGTTATGCGTTTTTGCAGGCGGGTTTTTTTTAAATAATTTTGTTTTATTGTAAAAAAGGTTTTTATTAGTTTTATCGTAATTAATAGTAACACCAATTTGTTGCACAATTTTTTCACAAAAAGAGACAATATTATATTTTTTGCCTTATCTTTCATACGATAAGCGTTTTAAAACGAATACAAAAGAGATCAACTAGAATCAGTTCTATTTCTTTGTTTTGACGTTCAAATGTGCCTATTTGAAATAAATTATTTGACTTTGACGTTGACTTAGATGGAGGACTGAGGGCCTGAATTTTATAAAGGTCATAAACATTTAAACAGCAAGAAGTTGTGACCTAGCTGTGTGCAGCTGTAAGTTTAATGGTTTCATTTTATTTGCGTAATAAACTTTTACGTGTATGACAATTGAGGGCCCATTTTGAATGAAGATATACAAAGTAGGATAGTGTTTTGCGATAATATCTTGTTTTCACAAATTTTGTTTTTTTGGCATTAAGACTTTTTCTGTAGTATCCATAGATTATCAGGTACTGGTGGGCCACTATAGAGTCCATAACTCAAGCGAGTTCAATCTGATTCCAACTTTCACAATTCTATGGGAATGTTTTCTAAACCCTAAGCATCAATGAGTTCAAAGAGTTTTAACAAAGTGGCCCTCATATCACACGCACAGTGCGTTTCATCAAATATTTCCTTTGCCGCAATGTTGGCACCATCAATGTGACTTCAATACAGGGCTTGAAATACCGTTAAAAATATGGTATCGTTACAGCCTTCTGATGCAGGTATCGTTAACTAATAAATAACGTTATATTATTTACCGTTATATCTGGCACATTTTACCGTTAAACATACGTAACGTTAAAATCTAAGGTAACGATAATTTTATCGTTATAATTAGTTTTGTTACCGTCGCTCTCGTCCAATCGCAAAAGAATGTCAGATTGCATCGACGCTAAGACTGCCGTACGACTATTTGCGCGTTTAATAGATATTATCTTATCATTGCTATTCTGTGTTGTGCTTGTACTTGAGAATATACTTGGTTGGTTGGTCCACCGTGTTCTGTAAGCGCGTACGACTGCCATGAGCGGTGAGAGATATGAAGACGACAAACGAAATGGCAACAGCGCCGACAGCGTGTGAGAGTGAGAGGGGCGCGCGCGCACGCCGGCCGCGGCCGCCTTTGAGACGGGCTGGCAACGTCGCATAAAATAACAAAATAATACCGATAATTTTTTACCGCTATTTTTACAATAACGTTAAAAATACCGGTAATTTTTACCAAAAATTTTAACGTTATTATTATGTTATGCTACTAAGTAACGCTACCAAATTGTACCGATATCGAAGTATCTCTACGGAAATACCGTTACTTAACGTTACTTTTAATGAGAATTGGTATCGTTTTCAAGCCCTGCTTCAATATTCGATCAAACATTGTACGTACATATTATACAAAAATCAAGAATGACGCTGTCAAATTCGGACTCCTTTGCAAATAAATTATTGATGACATGGGACCGACAACAATTTGTCAGATTAGGTTTGTACGAGTCACTCCCATACCACACTCGCTCCGGTGTGAGTCAAGGTTCGGTAGTCGGCCCTCTCCTTTTCATTTTGATGATAAATGACCTCCCTGATGTGGTTGCGAATGCCAGATCCCTCTTATATGCTGATGACTTAAAACTATTTCATGAAATCAAATCTGAGCACGATTGCCAAGCTCTGCAATCAGACATTGACTCAGTATTTAAGTGGAGCTTAGAGAATAAAATGGAATTTAACAAGTTAAAGTGTTGCGTGATGTCTTTCGGTCGAATGCGGCGCCCAGTCAACTTTCTATACAAGCTGAATGGAGAAACAATCACAAGAACTGATTCCATGAAAGACCTTGGAGTCACATTTGACCGTAAGCTCACTTTTCGCGACCACATCGCATCCACTGCCAAGGAGTCCTTCAGGCGCCTTGGCTTTGTATTGAGAAACTGTCGCGACTTCCGCAACCCCCACGTTATCAGGCTTCTTTTTGGAGCATTGGTCCGTAGCAAGCTTGAGTCTAGTGCGTGCGTATGGAATCCTTTTGAGAAGCAGTATGTGTTAGCTTTGGAGAAAGTGCAAAAAGCATTCCTTAGATACCTTTACAAGCATATGTACGGGTTGTATCCCTTTTTGTATCCCACTAAATTCATATTGGGCTGCTTGGGTTTCAATTCTCTAGAAGTAAGACGGTCGCGCGATCATATGATACTGATATTTAAAGTTTTTCGGGGGATTATCGATGACTCTGAGTTGCATAATGGAACCTGCAGTCTATTTGTCCCTGACAATTACTGTCGCGGCAGGAAACACCGCTTACTGGCTGTTCCAACTTGCCGCACAGTTGCGCACTCCAAGTCACCCATCCCTCGGACATTAGGCGCTATTAACGCTCTCCTGGACTCAAACACAGATCTTGATATGTTTGCGGATGAATGGAAGGTGATACTATCGGAATGTTTGAAGTTTTGTGAGAAGAATGCATGACTGAGTTGCATCAATTTTATTTTATCTCAAATTATATTAAATAGTGTAATTGGCTTCGGCCGTTCTATTTAAATAAATAATAAATAAATGTAAATGATTTAAAAACCACGTAATGTTGACGAGATCAACAGCTCGCCGCGCACGCCTACCATCTCCGGACTCGTCGCTCAGCTCCGCCTCGCTGTAACCCAGCCCCATCGAGTGCTGCGATACCAGCCGTGGCGACGTGGCCACACCTGGCCACACCCGTACGTCGGCAGGGGACAGGCCGGCACCGAGGGGCTTAGGAATTAGGGGCCAGCCGGCCCCGAGCCGGGTCTCCGCTGCCGGTGCTTGTGTGCAGCCCAGGAGATGGACTCGGTCTATGAACGAGAAAGTCATGCACGCATACTACGGGTCTACAGAGGTGGGTATACTAGCCTCACTGCGTACCGCGATAGGATACTGTCTCCGTTTCAGGAACTAGAACCAACCGTCAACGTCTCGTTTCAACGACTGTCGGATCAGGTGCGGGTCATCCATCATAGGTTGGACGATATCGCACTTGATAGGCTGCGCTCAGAGGTACTGAGCAATTCTATCTTTAATGCAATCCCGCCGCGGTCCAATCTTGTTGAAGAAGAGGGTGATAGGGTTCTCACAGTAAGTAGCCAGTGCAACGCCCGACTCTTCGAAATAAATCGAAAATGCTGTTCTGGTCAAATACAATGTTTGTATGAAAATCCATATTTTATAATATGTCGAGTTTAGCGGCGGAATAAATTACTATGAAAACATATCTATCGTGTAATTTATTATAACCGGCCAGGTGCATGTCGAACCACGCCCAATTTATTTATTATTTATATCAGACAGTGATCCATATTTATGTTAGTACCTACTCTTAAAACTATATTTAATCATTTAAAATACAAACAAAATATCCTGAAAGTCAGCCTCCAAAGCGTGGATGAGACCCGATCAACTAGTCTTCAAGATTTCATTGCCGCTGCCCGGTGTCACTGACTCTGGCAGGGCCATCATCAGGGATTTTAATTTTGATTACACAAAAAATTTGTCGCTAATTAGTCGAAATTTGTCGCCAAATATCAGAATTTGTCGGTCACTGGTTCAAAAGATATAAGCGTTTATAGGTGGCCGATCTGGAGAGAGTCTCCCCAGCAGGGCCCCTTTTCTATCTCAAAAACTAGAGCACCTAGCGAAGATCTGTTTTCTCCCATAATTTGTCGACAATTTGTTACCAAATATCAGAATTTGTCGGTCACTGGTTCAAAAGATATAAGGGTTTATAGGTGGCCGATCTGGAGAATCTCCCCAGCAGGGCCACATTTATATCTCAAAAACTAGGGCACTTAGCGATGATCTATTTTCTCCCATAAGTAGTCGCTAATTTGTCGCAATTTGTCACCAAGTTACAGATTCAGTCGGGTCTTAGTTTAGGAGATATAATGAGTTCAATTAGTAAGGTATAGTCCAAGAGCTAGATCGAAGAGTTCACGAAAAAAAGCCAAGAAAAAATATTTATATTAATGTGTGTAATATACTTATAGTTTTATCGGTCTAAAGTACTTAGAAATGTCCGAGAGACATAAATTCTCTATTAAATACGTTTTCATGTTTTTTTCGTTACTAGGTTAGAGTGGCTTAAACTTCTTTGGAAACATTAAAAACCTTGCTCTTGGTCTATTTGGTGTAAAGATGTACAGTCTCATGCAACTGTTTTACCAGTTTACAATGTTATCCACACAAAAAAATTAAATATTTATGGGAAATGGCGGCTGTTTTTATATTTTTTCCGCTAGCGATGCACGCGCGGGTGTAAATAAAGGCACTGGTAATACCGCTAAACAGCCTATATAAAAATATTACGCAAATAGGGTTAGGGTAGTGAACAATATAGATTGAAATTGCCACAGACGATATAAACCCTTATTTATTAGTACAGATAAGAGTTTTATTCCGCGCGAACGCGGTGTCACACGGTTAGGCCAGCGCGGTTCGTCGGGGCGGGTCAAGTGGCCTGCGCGCGTGCCATCCGCGGTCTTACCGGAAAAAAGCGCAAGTCTGCTCGGTGGTAATTTGAGAATGCTCATTTATAAGTAGGATAGTTCATATTAATTCAATGTATACCACTGACGTTTAGTTAAGGTAAAAAAAATCCATGGGCGTGTATGGTTTTTTTTTTACCTTAACTAAACGATAACTAAGCGAACGCCGACGCGCCGCGCTGCGCTGGTGACGTGTAACAAGGAAAACCCTCGTTATATCTCACTCTTTTCTCCGTTTTTGTATTTGCGGAATACCTATACTAGAGATAACAACACTCGAGTTCGTAACTATTTATAATAAGTTCCACGTACTTTAATTAAACTGGCTGACTTTAACTTACGTGACGGGCAACTCGTTCTAAGTAGCTCGTCTCACACGCGCATCTAACTCTTTCTTTCTTACCGTAAATGAAACGGAGCGCAGCGATCTATCTGCCAGCGACTAAGTGGTAAATGCACATTGTGTTATATAATAAAATAATTACATATATTTTTTATTGTAGATTTGTTTATAGGTAATGAATACAGCTTTCCTTATGTGGTTGAAATTATGGAATAAGTATATATTAATTAAACAAACATTCCTCCATAAGACGTCATAGATACTGTCTAGAAACTACATAAAGAATTTTGTACTTGCTTGTACCACTGTATAGGGAAATTGAATCCTTTAATATCTTTTGATCTGCTCGACGTCCGTATGTCACTGCAGGGATCCAGCAGAATATCAACGTCAGGTATATTTGCCTGACACATGCTGAGTTGGACTCCCATTTGGTGCAACGTTGAGACGCACACCGCACTTTGTTTCGTTTTTTTTTAAAGCGTGTCATAGACAATATTGTCATCACTGTGTCTAGGGTTCTTTTAATGTTTCATTTTTTTATCATTCTTTTTATTAATGTACCTAATTAGTTATAATTTAACCGTGTTTTTGTATGTTGTGCTGTCTTTTGTGTGCACCAAATAAACCATTTATCTATCTATCTATCTATCTTATATCTTTTGAACCAGTGACCGACAAATTCTGATATTTGGCGACAAATTTCGACAAATTAGCGAATAATTTTTTGTGTAATCAAAATTAAAATCCCTGATGGTGGCCCTGCCAGAGTCAGTGACACGGCTGCCCGCAGTCTGCATATCAGACACCGTCCTTTTGCGAATGATGGCATGAAAGCCATCAGTGCGAAACAGCACGAACATCCCCGATGCACTACAGAAGCGTGGCAGCACCAACATCATCCTGAAGATGTTATTATACTGGATGCGCAGGGCATCCAGCGATCGTTTGGTGTGACAGACCCACAGACTTCCCGTGTAAAAGCTCTGACAATATGCCTTAAAGAGCGTAATCTTAACAAGCTCAGAGGGAGAATCTGCGGGCCAGCATGTTACCTCTGACCGCCAGAGCCCTACGCTCCCTTTCAACGTCTACATTGTCCCTATGGCCTCGGTAAGGAAATGTCCCAGATACTTACACTTCGTGACACGATTTACGGGTAATATTGTGAAGACTATCGGGACATCCACCAGCGGCCCTAAAGACGATGTATTCAGTCTTCTGTACATCAGCGTTAGGCCTCACAGATTCTTAATAAATCTCTGAGGCATGTCGTCGGGCTTAGCATCACCATATCGTCCGCTAAGCTTAAGTTGTTGATGCAAACGCCATCTATCGAGCAACCGACGCGCTTGCTACTGAGCTCAAAGATGAGTGCTTTACATACAGGTTGAAGAGCTTGGGACATCTCAGTCCACCCTGTCTTACTCTGCTCTCCAACTGTACGCGTCAGGTGTATTGGCCCATCTCACAAAATTGGTTTGGTTGCCATACCAATATTTTAATATGTATGTGTTATAGTTTTAATATGTGTTTGTAATATTTAATAATACAATGAAGGGTTCCGTAGTTTTAGGATGAATTGATCCAACAAACTTAACATTGTAGTTGAAAAACTTCGTCTGAAATATTTTATCATAAAACTTACCGTTTGGCTAAAAACAATACCGAGCAAGTGCGAGTCGGACTCGCGCACGAAGGGTTAGGTAAGGAACTGGCACGGGCCAGTATCTATAAAAATGGCAAAAAAAATCATGTCCGTTGTATGGGACCCCCCTAAATATTTATTTTATTTTGTTTTTTAGTATTTTGTTGTTATAGCGGCAACAGAAATACATCATCTGTGAAAATTTCAACCGTCTTAACTATCACGGTTCATGAGATACAGCCTGGTGACAGACGGACGGATGGACGGACGGACCGACAGACAGAGTACCTAATAGGGTCTCGTTTTACCTTACCCTAAAAATTAGGTAAAATTAACCGTCTGATTCATAATCATCTGATAATTCTGCTTTCTCTTCTTGTTCGTCTTCTTGTACTCCTTCGGCTTGTCCTTCCTGCTGGGTGTAAGTAAATTGTTCTAACAGCGATGCATCAGATGTCTCCTCAGTCCTCACTGATATCGTACGAATCCTATTCTGATGGCGATTCAACATTGGAGCACGACTGATCTTGACAACTGGTACATGCTAATGAACAAAACAATACAACTTTTTTGCAGCCGCATTTAGCATTACACTCTTTTTTTTTAGCAGAATTATCAGATAATTATGAATGAGACGGATAATTTTACCAATTTTTTTAGAATTCACACGGCTTTCATAATTTCCTATAGTACCAGCTTTAACATATTCTTAAATAGGATCTAGGAATTAAATCACAATAGATTGTGGAATAGGATTATCGGGGAAATCACGGTAAACAAAAAAATGCGCCAAGTACACTACCTCCCAGATGGCGTGGAAACGTTTGCAATGTGCATATTAATTATGAAGAATACAACTTTTTCAACCATTATATCTCAGTAACGGTGACGTTTAGGAGAAAAACTGTAAACAATTTGTATAGATAAATGCATAATCAAGCATTTTTGTCTGACCTCTCCGAAACGAATCTGATTTTTATCATAAAACTTACCGTTTGGCTAAAAAAAACGCAAAAAAAAAAACCCATATTTGCGAACTTTGACCTAGAATAATTAGTATTAGTATTGGAATGGTTTTCCTCTTATCTTCAGGGGCGTCAGCAATCTGTTCGTGCTGGAGACACTTCGTCCAGTTGGTGTGATCTTGTAGCTGGCGTCCCTCAAGGCGGTATATTATCTCCTCTTTTGTTCTCAATTTTTATTAATCTCATTACCACTGAACTTCGGATTGCGTATCATCTTTATGCTGACGATTTGCAGCTTTACTGCCAGGCAAGTGTGGACAATTTATATGATGCGATTGAGATTGAGGAGCTAAACCGGGATTTAGGTGCAGTTTAAAACTGGCCTGATCGATTTGGGGTGGTGGTCAATCCTACCAAGTCTCAGGCTATCATTGTAGGGAGCCCCCACAGTATGAGGAAGCTGAATGGCATGACTGTGCCACCTATAATGTTTGATAACACAGTCATCCCGTTTAGCTCCGCTGTTAAGAATCTTGGTCTGCATGTCGAGACATGTCTTGACTGGCGAAAGCAGGTCACGACTGTAAGTAAAAAAGTCACCGGAACGTTGCGGTCGCTCTATCGGTTGAAAAATCTTCTACCATCACACATAAAGGCAATGCTTGTACAGTCTCTAATCTTTCCCATAATAGACTATTGTGATGTGTGTTACTACGACCTGAATGCAGATCTACTCAATAAACTTGACCGCCTTCTAAATAACTGCATTCGATTCGTTTTCAATCTTCGTAAGTACGATCATGTGTCTGCGCACCGTTTGCTTTTAAAATGGTTATCAATACGTCAGCGCAGAGAGTTGAGGCGCTGTCTATGTTGTATTCTATACTCGACAAACCCACTTCTCCTTCTTATCTGACTTGCCATGTTCACATAGTAAACCTATGCTCTCATAGTAAAAATCTTCGTTCCACCGACAATCGTCTTCTACGGTGTCCTTCTCATCGCTCTGGTTTTATTCACTCTTCTTCCTTTGTCCAGGCGGTATTTCTTTGGAATGCGCTTCCTCTGAACATCAGGATGGCTGCCAGTCGGTTATCTTTCAAAGTAGCGGCCCGTGAACATATTCGTGAGAAGTTGGCAGAATCGTTGCGGCGCTGATTTGCTGGGCTTGTTTTCTCCTCCACCTATCGTTATTTCTCCTGACAAAGTTTATTCTGTTTATATGTATTTAAGTATATATGTATTACTATTTATCCTTTTTCGAGTTATCTATCCCGTATGTTGCACCTGCCATGTTTTTCTCTGCATCAGCCTAAGGTTGACTGGTAGAAAATGCCTCAGGCCTTTGTACGGTATTTTTTTTTTTACTTGTGCATAAAATTTTAATAAATAATTTTGCAAGTGTGGTATCGATGGACACTATAGATTCATGTCTGAAATAAAGAAATTTGAATTTGATGGGGACTTTTTACATTTAATTTATAATGGTGTTCTGAACATTCGTACTAATTTTCAGCTCTATGCGAATTTTTGCACTTTGACATGTCTACCTTGACCGGACTGGAGGTAACTTATATACAAGGAATATAATTATACTCACTCATAGATAGAAGATTTTATTTAAATTTCGATTTAGCTTAGAAATAGAAAGAAACAAATGAACATATAGGCGCGGGAAAAATTATTGATGGCTGTAATAACAGCCGCATGGGTCGATCCTACGCTTGCCGGAGTTGGTCCGTGGATGGGTCCACCATCTTTACATATCGTGACTCCGTGTCTCGAAAAGCTCGTTAAGCTGTTGGTCCCGGATGACATTCGTGGATATTTGACAGTCGTTAGGGGTATTCAGAAGCCCGAAAGTCTGACAAGGTTGTGGAGGTCAGCTAGGCAGTCGCTCCATGTAAAAGACTGGTATTCAGCTGCATCCGGTTAGACTGGAAGCCGACCCCAACATAGTTGGGAAAATGCTAGGCAAATTGATTGTCATTGATTTTGGAATTTATTAGTTTGAATTTCCGCGCATCATTTGAGAAAAGTACTATACAAGACTTCATCGCCACCAGGCATTGATGGACTCACGTATGACAGTGTGCCGCGGATTCGCCTCGGCCCACATTTTCACATTCGTCCATCAAAATCAAGTCCATTTATTCAAACTAGGCTGAGAATCAGCACTTTTCGAACGTCAAAATAAAATAAGACCTGTAATGCCCCCCGGCACGCCCCCCTTCACTTGCTAGTGCTTACGCTGGGAAGAAATGGCGCAACAAACTCCCCAGCAATGCCCCTGTTGCAGGCTGCGGCATTTTTTTACTATTTCTCAGCAGTAAATCTTGCATACATTTTTTTAAAAAACATTTTGTCAAAAGTTATGAAAGGAATGAACTTGTAGTACTTACTTACCATAAATTCATGTAAAACGTAAATACTACGAAATATTTTCTAAATACTGATTTTCGGGACCTTTGACAGCCTTTTTTTCTTATGCCTTTAAATTAAGATAATCCCGGTGATATAGATAGTGCCATCCACAAGACGCGCCCCATTCTTGTTCCTACACGCGGTTACTGTACAACTGTACTGTAAGTGCATTATTATTGTTACGGGGGAGGATGTTTGTTACTTAAGTAAAAAAAAAGATTGTTATCGACAAGTTTTTATGAAATTTTCGTCAATGTGTGTTCGTGCGGCAACCGCGCCTGTGCGTCGTGACAACTGGCCAGCCACGCGGCCGACACGTGGCGCGTGTCCGACACGTGGCGCGTGTCCGCACTGCGGCCGCGCACTATGTAGTCCACCTCGCTGCCCTCTGCCACCTCGGACATCTACGACAAAGCACATACATTGTAATAAAGGCTATCGCGTATGAATTCGCCGCTAGAGGCGCTAGTGTAGCGTGTGGTATACGAAATGTCAAATGTCACTGAACGTTCATTGTTTGCGGGATTTTCTATCGGGAATTTTTACTTATATATATATACTAGCTTCCGCCCGCGGCTTCGCACACGTGGTATGTCGATAAAAAGTAGCCTATGTCCTTTCTCAGGCTCTAGACTATCTGTGTACCAAATTTCATTAAAATCGGTTCAGTAGTTTTGGCGTGAAAGCGCGACAGACAGACAGAGTTACTTTCGCATTTATAATATTAGTAAGGATAATATATACTAGCTGTGCCCAGCGGTTCCACCCACGTAGGTCTCGATCCCGTGGGGATATAGGGATAAAACGTATCCTATGTCCTATTCCAGGTCTACCCGTGTGCCCATCCTCTCCTCTCTTGAGTAGGGAACGTCGTTGCGGCGCGGCGCCGGCGTCGAACAGTTCGCTTATTGCATTTTTATACTCGTGATAACTTCAAAATTAAATGTCCGATTCGAATGAATTAAAAAGTATTTTTCTGCTACATACATACCCTTGATGTTAAAACTATTTATTTAAATAAGAATTAATATTTTGCAAATAATGCATTAAGTTCGAACAAATTTCATTACCATAAAAAGGGTATATTGTAGAGATGCGCCGAATGTTCGGCCGAATATTCGTATTAGGTACATTCGGCATATTTTTTCATTGCTCGTATTCGGCCGAATATTTGGTTGATTTGCCCAATAACTACCGAATATTTATTATTAATAATATTTTAAAAAAGAACATTTTATTAAACAGTAAAGGGTCAGTTCACACCGAGACGAGAGGCGACGCGACGCTTCACGCACTTTTTAAGATAGTTATACAAAATATAACTTTATTTACTACACAAAAAGATACACATTTAATTGAGATAATTCGAAAATGCCTCGCTGCGTCGCGCTGCGCCGCGTGGCGCAGTCTGAAGCCGCTGTGGCGACTTGTCTCTACTCAGTGATGCCAACTTAGGGTACCAAATTTACTCTAGACTTAAAGTAAAACTGCCCTGCCCTGCTGTAATCAGCAGGGCAAGTTTTGGGGTACTATTTTTTTTAGGGTATTTTAGAGTAAGGTCTGTTTCGAATATTACTGGGTCGTTCCAGGTTTTTGGTAAAACAAAACGAAACCATTTTTCAGAAACGAGAATCTGTTCTAGGTAACAGTTTATCAATGCATTGATTCGACTGACCCCCGCCCGACCCGTCTCAACTCAACGGAGCAAAGAGTACCCGTTTTTCTTGGTTGTTTTTTTTTGTTCAACCAAATTTGAATTATGTGCGACTTAGTTCCAATGTCGTCTTTAGCCACGGTAATATAACAATATTAACAGTTTATCCTAGTTATTACGAGTTTACCCTAAAAAAGGGAGAAATCCCTAAAAGTGGAAACACTGGCAGACACGCTCCGCTGCACCGCGCGGCGTTTCGCAGCGTCGCGCTGCGCCGCACTGCGCAGCGCGAAACCACTGGGCTCTTCAAGCTTTGTCGCGTCGCGTCACGTCTCGGTGTGAACTGACCCTAAGGTTAACTAATTACTAAATAAGTGTGGTTTATTCCGAAAGTTGTACATTTTTTTTGTAAATGATAAACTTCAATCATATTATGCAGTTCCGAGATAATTTTTAAGCAATATTATGTGAGAACTGCAATATGTAACCGAAAAACGATGCATCGACTGAGCGAGCCGTGCTAGCGCGAGGGGCCGCGGGTTGCGCGCGGGGCAGAGGTAAACGCCGCCCGGCTCTTGCAGAGCGCCGTACCGACGTGTACAAACCTGATTACCGCGCAGACTTGAACCGAATGATTCGGCCGAATATTCGGTTCCGTATATTTTGGACCGAATATTCGGCCGAACATTCGTATTCGGGTGAACCTACATTCGGCGCATCTCTAGTAGTCAATCTTAAAAGATTGACATATGCTGTCGCGGACTTTTTTTATTAACTTTTAAAGAAGAACAATTCCATTATACATGATATTTGTGTAACTTAACCGTTTACGCAGCGCACGCAACGGAAGCTCTCAAAAAGAAATATTTTTTCCCGTTTTTGCAACATTTTTCATGTATGCTCCGCTCCTATTGGTCGTAGCATGATGATAATAGCCTATCCAACACAAAAAGATTTTTTAATTCCAACCAGTAGTTCCTGAGATTAGCGCGTTCAAACAAACAAGAAAACTCTTCAGCTTTATAATTATAAAAAATATTAAAATAAATAAATAATAATATAGTACACTAACAAACAAATACTGAAATAACTTATTTGAAATGTAAATTAAGGATAAGGAAATGAGGCTTTTTCATCATCATCTGCCTAGCCTTTTCCCAACTATGTTGGGGTCAGCTTCCAGTCTAACCGGATGCAGCTGAATACCAGTGTTTTGTATGGAGCGACTGCCTATCTGACCTCCACAACCCAGTAACTGGGTAATACGATACCCCTTGGTAAGACTGGTTGTCAAACGTTCGAGCTTCTGACTACCCGTAACGACTGTCAAAGATCCACAAATGACAGCCGGGACCAACGGCTTAACGTGCTTTCCGAGGCACGGAGAAATCTCGATATGTGAAAATGGTCACCCATCCACGGACCAACCCCGGCAAGCGTAGCTTAAGCTGATTGATCGACCCGAGCGGCTGTTATTACTTAGCTACGAGCTCCTCAAAATGAGGCTTTTTATTTTATCTATATATATATACTAGCTGCGCCCCGCGGTTTCACCCGCGTAAGTCTTGATCCCGTGGGAATATCGGGATAAAAAGTATCCTATGTGTTAATCCAGGTTATAAGCTATCTGTTTGCCAAATTTCATCCAAATCCATTCAGCCGTTTTTGCCTGATTGAGTAACAAACATCCAAACACACAAACTTTCACATTTATAATATTAGTAGGATAAAAGGCAAGGCTGACTGACTGATCTATCAACTCACAGCACAAACCACTGAACGGATTGGCTGAAATTTGGCACACAGATAGTTATTATGACGTAGGCATCCACTAAGAAAGGATTTTGGAAATTCGACCTGTAATAAAAAAAATGTATTCATACCTGATAAATTATGGCTTAAGATTATAAGTAACAATTCAGGATTTAATTTGGTCGCACTTGGAGGAAGAATCATATTTGTCTGCTCATTCTTGCTTATTTCCGGAACATTATAATGTAAATATTCATTTGATGTTTTAAACATTATATTATAATGTTAAAAAAGAAATCATCAACAATTTTTGTGAGTTTTTGATCATTTGTGGAATCAGTTTTTCTTTTTTGACTGAGTACTCTGCCTATTAGATTTTTTTCAAGTTTTAAATCACTATTCCTGGATTCCTCTTTTAAAACCTTTAATAATAGACAAAGGGTTGGTCGTTTTTTTTTTTTTTATTAAGGCGTAGCCGCCTTAATAAAAAAACCGCTCTGCAAGAGCCGGGCGGCCGGGGCTTGCCACCGCCCCCTCTCCCCGCGCGCGACCCGCGGCCCCTCGCACTAGCACGGCTCGCTCAGTCGATGCATAGCTCTTTCGGTTACATATTGCAGTTCTCGCTTAATTGTTTAAAAAATATCTCGGAACTGCATACTTTGATTGTTATTTATTTATTTATTTAATGCACAATGTACACAACCAATTTTACACGCTAAGCTTAAACTAGTGAGTACATGACCCTGTTAGGGCGCAGCAAGATAACTTAAAACTAATATTGCAGAAGAGGTATCCAATAACACATAAATATCATTAGGAATTAAATATTAAATTAATTAAATTTATATCTAACATTTCACTTCATTTTCTTAATAACAATTGTCTGAGTGTGTTAAAGTTTAAATTAATTACTGAAAATTAGTTAAATAAACCAAACATAACTTGATTATTAAAAAATAGAAAAAATATAAAATCATAAATATATCATCACTATGTCAAATCAAATTAATAAGATAAGATAAGATAAGATATTTTATTTCGCAAATATGGGTACAGTACATGGTGTAAAAAAAATCACAATATACTTAATGTCAACATGATAAAAATAAAAATATAATAATGATACACCATTCGATATTTAAAATGTCGTACCAAAATTTTATAGTTTTGTAGTTTATTATTAACTCAAATTACGTCGATGAACGTTTTTGATTTCTGAAAAAAGTTGTAACTCAAAGCAGTGTTCTTAAAATTGTTAATTTCATAGAAATTTTAAAATTAAATTTCTTTGTAAAAAAAAAGCAGAAGTGTATTTGATTAAAAATTTATTTAAACTGAATATTAAGTTAATCTTTTTTATTTTGTCCATAAATAATTGGAACAAAAAGTAGTGTTTCTTTAATTTACAAAAAACCATGTAGGTCCAACTTTCGGAATAAACCAGACTTATTTAGTAATTAGTTAACCTTACTGTTTAATAGAATGTTCTTTTTTAAGTATTCACATCATTTAAATATTCGGTAATTATTCGGCAAATCACCCGAATATTCGGCCGAATACGAACATGAAAACATATGCCGAATGTACCGAATACAATAGCCAAATGTCAACTGCTCATCACCTTTTTACCCGACTACGGCTAAGCAAAAAGGAGGGTTATGATTTTGACCGGTATGTGTATGTATGTTCATGTGTTCCCTCATATCTTCTAAACTACTCATCACAATTTGACAAATGTGGTATCGTTGGAAGCGTCTTGCTGGTTATAGGCTATGTGACGTCACATTAAATTGAATATGGCGCCCCCTAGAGGACATCAAGCAATGAACTTAAAATAAAACTTTTTTATTGTGGCCATGTTGGGTATCAAATGAATAACTAGCAAATTAAAAAAAAACTTATAACCCCAAAAATAATTTAAATAAAAATTAAAGCTATAAAACTAAAACCTAACCACGACAAAAAAGTCAACTAAAAAGGTATAAACAAGAATCACAAGACAAAATTAAAAATCCGGAGTGACACGTATCTGTTTGATCTATGTATTTATTTAACATGTATGACTCCGGATTTTAATTTCTCCGTCTGTGATATTGACCTTTTTTTAAAGTACTTTTAATAAATAGCCATCTTATACCTATTATTCTAAAATAAGTACGAGTACTTCTTTCAACGCACGCATTAAACTTAGTTTCATATAACATTATTTCGCGGACATTTGTGTGGGTCGCGAACCGCCAATTTCACAAATGAAATTTTGAGCATGCTTCACGTGTGTCACCGACGGCGGGCCGAGTAATGTCGCGAACTTAAAAACCGCATACTTTAAGTACGCACGTCTATCACCAACTTTAGAGGTTTGCACCGGAGCAATGAGCACCGGAGAATCACCAGTTATTTTCCGGTGAACGTATTCGGTAAAAACACCGAATAAAAACCCATTGGTCACTGGTTTTATTGGAGCAGCATTTTTTTTTTATAAAGTTGATTTAAATAAAAGGAAGGTACGGTTGTTAGAAACAGGCAAAGTATAACATTTGAATTTCCTGGTTATTTGTAACCTAATAATTTTAAGAAAAGTCGGTAAAAATAAATACTAAGCCATAATTAAATACTGGTATTTGTATTTTTTGAGATAGAGAAATAAAGCTGGTGGGCGTAAGGTCCTCACCTCGAGCACGAGGCCGCCGTAAGCGCGCACGTAGCGCGACATGAGCCGCGCCTCGTGCGGGGCCGCGTCCATCGCGAACGTCAGGCCGTCGAAGAAGTCGGGCAGCGCGGGGCCCGGCAGCGCGGGGCCCGGCAGCGCGGGGCCCAGGGGCCCGGGGACCGCGCCCTCTTCGTCTGTTGACACTTCGTCTTCCGTATCGCGAGACACAGTCCGCATCACGGCACTAGTAGTGGCTACGGGACTGTCGGCACAGTTGTGAGCGTCATGGTTTGTCTTTGACTCGGTGAGCCGTCGTTTCTTTTGAGCTTGGATTACTTTTTCTATTTCGTCGTCCGTGTCGCCATCTGCAATGTGTATTTTCAATGTTAATTTATAAGGGTAATGGTGAAAAAGTAAAGAGATAACTGGTAGTTATGGAAGTTCATGATGTACCTAGATTATTTTTGAAAATGGTTAACTATTTGATGTTTTAGACAATTTGGTTACATC
Source organism: Lithophane semibrunnea (assembly GCA_947363905.1). Taxonomy (NCBI): domain Eukaryota; kingdom Metazoa; phylum Arthropoda; class Insecta; order Lepidoptera; family Noctuidae; genus Lithophane; species Lithophane semibrunnea. Next base: position 17,767,878 of record OX376198.1, on the reverse strand, counting down.
GAAAGGTTCGTTAAAATATTAGATACCCCATGGAATAGCAATGAAGGCTTTCATATTTAACACCAGTGAAACACAGTAAAGTAGTTCCCTTGTTCAAATCCGGTGATTGTAAGGAACCCTACAATTATAAGCCTGTATCAATTCTGCCAGCCTCAGTGAAGTGTTTGAAAAATTGATGTTCAATCAAATGTTACGTCACTTTAATAAAACTGAATCTTCCACTTCCATGTTTCATGAACAATAGTACGGTTTCACCAAAGGGCGTTGTAACCCTGACGCCGGTGTCACCCTAATAAAGAACATTTTTAACGCCTGGGAAGAAGCACAAGATGCCATTGGAATCTTTTGCGACCTCTCGAAGGCGTTCGATTGCGTCGATCATGAGACACTTCTGCTGAAACTAGAGCACTATGGGATTAGGAATACAGCTCTTGATTTACTAAGATCATTATCTGAAATATAGAAAAGATAAAGTTCAAGTAAACGGCATAAACTCATTAGGGTCTGTAATGGCAATGGGCTAGTTAATTGATTCAGGCGTGACTTTGCGGAAATCCATTATAAAATACAATAGACGCTGATATATTTAGTAACCTATTCCGCTTGACTATTCTTCAAGAGTCAGATAACTTCATTTTTGTTTTTAGTATTTGTTGTTATAGCGGCAACACATATACATCATCTGTAACAATTTCAACTGTCTAGCTATCACGGTTCATGAGATACAGCCTGGTGGAAGACGGACAGATAGACAGACGGACAGACAGACAGACAGCGGAGCCTTAGTAATAGGGTCCCGTGTTTTACCCTTTGGGTACGGAACCCTAAAAACAAATGCATTCGATTTAGATTAGCTAATGTTAGAAGAAGCGAATGTGTTATCATATTGAATGGAGAAAAACTGGAATTTATGAATCAAACAGTTTTCCTGGGAATCACGCTAGACGAGAAATTACAATGGGGACCTCATATAACATCTCTTGCGGGGCGGCTAAGCTCGGCCGCTGATGCTGTTAGAAAGACGCGCGGTTTCTACATTCGCGGTTTGGTCTGTTTCAGTTACTTCCACAGCATTATGTCGCGTATGGCATTTTACTGTGGGCTGCTGACATTGAATCCATCTTTATTTTGCCAAAGAGAGCTGTCAGAGTCATTTATAATCTATGTCGCCGCGAATCTCTCAGGGAACTATTTTAAAAGATTAATATTATGACGGTACCTTACCAATTCATTTATGAGAATATTATGTATGTAAGAAAAATCTAAATCTATACTAGAAATAAAGATAAAATAGACCAACCATTTTTCAGATGAGCTAAAGTACAAACATCTTTTATGGGGTACTGCGTTAAATGCTACAACAAAATACCTTGTGATATATTGCAATTAAATGAAAGAAAATTTAAAACTCATATTAAAAGTTATCGTTGTAAACAAGCCTATTACAAATTAGAGGATTATAATTATCCAAGATCAGAATGCTACTACTACTATCTTTCTAACTATTATAAAAGACAGATCTGTGTCGCTGTCATATTTTTTTTCTATTTCAGCCAAAAATTTGGCTTAACAACTTGCTTCTTTTGAGCAATGCAATGTAATTTTAAATGATTCTGCCAATAATTTGGCAACAACGAATAACATTGATTACCTATCATTTAAATTAGAAATTAGGACAAAAGAGGAAACTCTTGCTTATTAATGAAAATATAAATACTGGTTTAAATCATGAAAATGTTACAAAAAGTTCTTCTTTAATATCATTTCACCCATCAAATTGTAATAATCTAACTAATCCTTACTAATATTATAAATGCGAAAGTAACTCTGTCTGTCTGTCTGTCGCGATTTCACGCCAAAACTACTGAACCTATTTAAATGAAATTTGGTACACACATAGTCTAGAGGCTGAGAAAGGACATCGGCTACTTTTTAATGCGAAAAAAGGGTTGTAAGGGGTTGAGAGGGGGGATGAAAAGTTGAAAAGAAGTATCTTCATTTTTAGTTTAAGACCTAGCCATTTAATTATAACTGAGTTGGACTCTGATCACTGTGGCCAGTTAGTCACTTTCCCTCAGAAAATAGTCAGAGCTCAAAGAAAACTTGTGAGTTTTGTTCCTGTAAATAAAAGTTTTTCAAATCAATTTAAAAATAATTTAATGGAAAAGCTACCGGGTTTGCCTTATCACAAAGATCCGGATCAAGCTTATACTTTACTATTTAACCTCATCAATTGTGAGTTGAGGAAGGTTGCCTGTTTGTGACCGCGTTATATTTAGTGATTGGGCAACACCAGGTAATTACAAAAGTAGGCAGCGGTTATTTGAATTGTATCAGGAAAAAACATATAGATCAAACTTTTCAAGAATTTGTTAAAAAATATTTTAAAACTTTTAAAAGAGCCAGTTCCTCAGCAACTTTAATGTGTGTGTATTTTGTTTTTAATTTTATATTTTTTCGTTCTCAGTTAGTTTTAACGATGGTCTGGTAATTTGAGAACTTTATGCATCATCATCATCAACTAATAGCAGTCCACTGCTGGACATAGGCCTCTCCAAATGCACGCCATTCAGCTCGATTCTCGACAACTCTCATACAGTTGCTACCAGCCACCCTGCGAAGATCGTCGCTCCACCTAGCCTGAGGGCGTCCTACCTTACGTTTTCCGATTCGCGGTCTCAACTCAAGAACACGTCTACCCCATCGGTTCTGCTAATATGGCCGGCCCATTGCCACTTCAACTTGCTTATTTCTGTGAGCTATGTCGACAACTTTGTTTCTCTGCCGGATTACCTCATTCCGGATTCTATCTCTCAGAGATACTCCGAGCAGAGCACGTTCCATAGCTCGCTGAGCGACCTTGAATTTATGGACCAGCCGTACCATGAGTGTCCACGTTTCGGCTCCGTAGGTCATGACAGGCAGGACGCACTGATTGAAGACTCGTAAATGCGACGAGAAGACTCGACGTTGCTTCCCAAAAGCTGCCAAGCCCAGCTGTATTCTTCTGTTAGCCTCCTTCTCAAAGTTGTTCTTACCAAACTGCAGAGTTTGCCCGAAGTAAACGTATTCACGAACAACTTCGAGAGCATCGCCATTGACAGCAATCGGACTAACGTGGTCGTTGAACATAACTTGGGTTTTGTCCAAGTTCATCCGGAGACCAATGAGTGCAGAAGAATCAACTAGGCCGTCCAGCATCTGCTGCAAGTCATGCAGCGACTCAGCCATTATGGCGATTTCATCTGCAAATCTCAAGTGTGAGATGTACTCGCCGTTGATGTTAATCCCGCGTCCTTCCCAGTTCAGCGTCTTAAACACATCCTCTAATGCGTTAGAGAACAATTTCGGGGAATACGTCCCCTTGCCTCACACCTCGACGCAGGGGGATATATTCAGTTTGCTGGTTCTGAGTTTGGATGGTCATTGTCGCGTTTTCATAAAGACATCTCAGCACTTGGATGTATCGCCAGTCAACTTGGCATCGCTGCAGAGACTCCAAAACAGACCAGGTCTCGATAGAGTCAAAAGCCTTCTCATAGTCCACAAAAGCAAGACATAGGGGCCGATTATACTCTTCGGACTTCTGTATAATTTGCCGCACTGTGTGGATGTGGTCTATGGTGCTGTATCCTCCTCGAAACCCGGCCTTCTCCGGCGGCTAAACAGACCAGGGGGCTTACTCTTCAAACTAATTTTAATTCCAATACGATTCCAATGTTAATTTTGCAGTCACGTGATTCGGTACTCTTGAAAACAATATTGTCAACATTGGATTGAAATTGGGATTGCCCCGCGATTATTTTGTTACACGTGAAGTTAGCTATGTTACGGCTCGCTATAGTGGTGTTCAACTCATTACGATAAACCGCTAATAGGGCTTTAAAATTCTTTATCCTGTAAATAAGAATGCTAATAAATAAATATGATATAAACAGTTGTTTAATTGATTGATTGTAACATATTAAATTCATTTGGGCGTAAGAATATGATTAAAATCATGAAATTTACCATGACTTTGGCTGCATGCGGAAGGGTCGTTGCCAATAACTACAAACAAAAAAAATTAGGCGGCCTGCGAGTTCTCCAATTTCAAAAACAAAGTCAAGTCAAGTGGTTTTAGAAAAAGTGAATTCGAAATGCAAGGTTGTTTAGCTAGTTCATTAGCTAGTTCGTCTCGTTAGCGGGTAAGCCCTTAAAGCGAGTCTCAAAATTTAAGTACCTGGGCCACTGGGTCACCGAGGACCTATGTGATGACTTAGATATAGAGAGGGAGCGTAGGGCGCTGTCCGTTCGAAGTAATATGCTGGCCCGCAGGTTTGCACGGTGTACCTACTTGTGATGTTAAAATGACGCTTTTTCGAGCCTATTGTCAGACTTTCTACACCTGCAGCCTCTGGGTCAAGTATACGCAGAAGGCTTACTGCGCTCTGCGTGTACAATATAATAATGCCTTCAGAATGCTCGTGGGGCTGCCGCGGTTTGTAGCGCGTCGGGTATGTTTACCGATGCGAGGGTAGATGATTTCTACGCTATTATTCGGAAGCGGTGCGCTTCTCTCCGGCAAAGAACATGTTTTAGCTCCCACAGCATGTTGAGGGCATTGAGTGACCGGTGGGACTGCCCGATGTTTGGCCGATGGGTGAGACTGCACACACAGGTCGGCTCTAAGTAGCTATACGGGCTTCTTGTTTATTATTTTATGTTACTGTTTTTTGTTGTTGTATTACTAATAATAGTTAAATAAGTATTTTTCATGTCATTACTAACACTATGGACTTTAAGGTCTGCCAATAAAGAATCAAATAAAATAAAAAAATAACGTAAAGATATCGATCCGATCGCGTGTGGTTCTATTTTAGTAACAATTATTTATTTTCCGTTAAGTTACTAATATTAAAGTTTTATACAAGTGGTACCTAAGTAAATAAACAATATGTTAACATAGCAACCATATGTTCCTCCAATTAGATTTTGGTAACTCGCACTCGCATAAAAAGACAGTGCCACTAAAACCTGCAAGAATTATACAAGTATTAATTAAGTTATAAGATCTTCCAAACAAAAGTCATGATAATAATATCATTGATAAAACCACGGGATAAAACTAATATATCAAAGACAACATACGTAAGTACCTTATGGTGATATATCACTTCTTCTCTTAATGTTTTCATAAATTTTCTCATAAAAATCCTTACTCACTCTATAATTTGCTTTAAATTCGTCTTTATTCATAGAAAACGCTTCGTCCTTAAAACGCATCATCCGACGCTCATCTCATCTTTGTTTTAATTGTTTTTTATTCGAATTACGTAAAACACTGTATATTAATGCCAACCCTGCCATGTTATATACTTATTACTTGCTGAAAACCACATAAAACGCAAAACAATTTCTAAAAAGTTACACTTTTGTTATTGGAAAAATCCCAATCAACAACGATCCCAACGCAATACTGGCGCAATAGACGGCTGTCAAAGTAAGTCAAGAGTAGCACCCCAAGCCCGATCCCGATTCCACTTAGTTCCCAAAAATGGACACGCAATTCAAATACAATTTGGCGCTAGCGTCGAACTCAAGAGTACGAAACGTGAAAATTCCAATGTCGATAGATCGGAATTAAAATCAAGAGTAAGCGCCCAGGTCTCGATAGAGTCAAAAGCCTTCTCATAGTCCACAACAGCAAGACATAGGGGCCGATTATACGCTTCGGACTTCTGTATAATTTGCCGCACTGTGTGGATGTGGTCTATGGTGCTGTATCCTCCTCGAAACCCGGCCTGCTCCGGCGGCTGAAACTCGTCGAGTCTTCGCGCTAGACGATTCGTGACGATTCTTGAAAACAACTTATATACGTGGCTTAGGAGCGAAATGGGTCTGTAATTCTTTAAAAGGGTCTTATCACCCTTTTTAAAAAAGAGCGCTCTTTCGCCACGCTTCTGGAGTTCTCCCAGAGAACAGGACAGAGTTGAAGAGCTGCCGAAGCTCTTTCAGTACAGGACTTCCTCCTTCCAGAACTTTATGCGTCCTACTCAAATGTCCTTTCTTTGGTATTGTTCGTTGAGTCGTTGAGCTTAGTTCTGAGTTGAGCTCCACTATTACTGACAAATGCTTGCACTGACTGGACAGGTCCACTCAAATCTATGTGGTTCTTTCCTCAAAAGACCATTTCAGACTCGTAATCTACATGGTCCTCATATGGCCTGACCAAGATTATGTCAGGACTTTAAAAGAGACTGTGACCTCGGAGTTTGTTTCGGCCTTTCTTCTCAGAGTAGTCAGATAGGAAACGCCGACCTCATCTAGCTTATTTTTTTTAATATGACCTGTAAAAGTGATTCCAATATCCTATTTACAGAATAAACAATTTCATTTCCATTTTTTATTCTTTTTAGCTATTGTGGTACATTAATCGTATTCTAGGTGCATCGTCATCGTCAAGGGTAAACACCGTTGTCACTGAAACCATGGGTAGTTGACTTAAATATATGACCCAGTAACAACAAAAAAAGAACCTTATTTTCATTAAAAGATTTTAAAAAGTTAATATCGGACACCGTCCGCAAACTCATGGATACGAGCGCGCCCGAGAGACGTAGTTCCATATTACTTGATGATCCGTGAATGCTGACGCAATACATTTCATATTCCGTATTTACCGCCCTGACGGGTTAGGTACTTCTGAATGATCGCCAATTTAGACCAGCTTGAGGAATACTGGCTTCCCTCGAGGCGATTGACTCCAAAGGTAATTGTAGTAGGTAATAACTGTGACTGTGACGGTCGCCGCCCGTCTTCTACCTACACAACATATGAATGCTGGCTTAGGACAGGCAAAAATACCTAAAAACCTTAGGTGTTGTGACGAGTCTCCGTGTAAATTTGATTTTTTTTCGATCTTGAAGAACAACGCAGCTGCTGGTTGCCATGACCCTGAGCGTGGGCCGGCACGGTGAACTGGCCGTAAGTAGCTACTCATCCTTTGTGTGGCCGCCAAGATTGTTTCACGATTTAGCACAATTCTGGCCTGACATAATCACATAACTACAACTATTATTTACGCACGAGAAATGAGCGGGCGGTGCTACGCGACCCCGCGACATGGCTTTACATTACGTGCGCTCGCGGCCGGTCAGGTAACGTCCCGCCGTGTTGAGACGCAAGTTCGTTGCCCTTGCGTATAGGGTGAAATATTCTTGTGTAAAAAGGTAGATTTTCTTTTAAAAAAACTTGTTTTTTTTCCTTGATTTTACGTTCTATAAATGAAACCAAACCACTGGTTTAAGGATAACGTATTTACCCTAACACCCTGTATAATTGATGTTTACAAAATATTGTAAAACATTTTTTAAAAGAGTAACGGTGGAGTTTCTTGCCCATTCCTCTCATACGAAGAGTACCTTTTGGAAGGACAATTAGAATCAGTTCTATTTCTTTGTTTTTGACGTTCAAAAGTGCCTTTAATGTGCCTACTGGAAATAAATTATTTGACTTTGGCCATGCAATTTCAGAGTTTAGTTTAGAGAAAATTGACCTTTAGTGACGAAAACTGGGAAATTAAAAAAAAAGGGTTTTCTCGAATCCCATGCATTTTCGCTTAGGTTTTATAAGGTGATTAATTGTTGCAAATGAGTCACAGTATCACGTCCTGGAAGGAATACGTCAAATTACCGGTCATATATAATATATACAGGTATATATTATACATACAAATATTGCTCATATAATAGTATAGGATACCTATAACTTTTATTAATTAATGTTTATACTGTTTGCGTACCTAATTCAAATAAATAAATGATTGGATTAGAAGAATACATTGATAGAAAACTTGCCAGAGTCAGGATCGTGATGCGTGTGACGGGGGTCGGGCTGCGGGTCGTCGTCGTCTCGCAGCTGCGTGGGCTGCGCGTCATCGTCGTCTAGCAGCTGCGTGGGCAGCGCGTCATCGTCGTCTCGCAGCTGCGTGGGCTGCGCGTCATCGTCGTCTCGCAGCTGCGTGGGCTGCGCGTCATCGTCGTCTCGCAGCTGCGTGGGCTGCGCGTCATCGTCGTCTCGCAGCTGCGTGGGCTGCGCATCATCGTCGTCGCTGTGCAGCGCGGGCCGCACCCGCTGGTCGCGCTCCGTGGCGTACCACTGCCAGGGCAGCAGGCGGCGGCGCGCACTGAGGCGCTCGAGCCACTCGGCGCGCGCGACGGGCGCGGCGCGGCCGGCGGCGGCGCGCACTTGGCGCAGCTTGGGCGTGTTGGGGAACGCGCAACTGTACACATTACATAACGTGTTTTGGCCGGATCGAACGATCGATTTTCCCAACCGTACGCAAAATACGCGCTCGGACGTCGCGTCGTGGAGGTGCAGACACCGGCCCGGCAAACTACAACTACATAACGTCAGTCGAACACAAATCCAGAATCCAGATTGTTACTGAACAATGATGAATTAAACTCATAAATACAAATAGACACCATTACAGTTTTGTACTCAACACATAACACAAAACGACCAAATAAACAATATTGATGGATTGTGTGATAGATGATAAGATATGGCTAGGAGAACAGTGACTTCTGAGATTATAGATTATAGAGATGTATGGGAGAAGACATGCTGCACCAACCCCAAATAAATTGGGATAAGGGATAATAAGGGCAGGAGGATATTCAACACAGCAACGTTATATAGACATATTATGAATCAAAGTAGCTTTTCGTGTCTGTGTGTGTGACCGATGATCGTCCAAACTACGAGACGGATTTTGATGCGGTTTTCACGATAATTTAGAAAATTTGTTCGGGAAGGTTTAAATTTATATTTTTCGTTTATTTATTTTTTCTTCGTACCTATTTACACTTTTAACTATTTCATAAGATAAAAATAATTAAAAAAAAAAAAGATTAAAAGTAGAGGTCCACCAGTGTCGGGAGCAGGGTTCAAGCTACCGATGGTTAGGGCTGCAGAGACAGGAATCTCCTCACAATGCGAGCCGTGTCAAGGAGTTCTGCCTTCTGAATCAGGCCCTTGATTTTACCGCCTAACGAGAGCCTCGAGACATGTTGGTCGAGGCTTTCGGCCATCAAGCCATTCCACATGTCGACAACCTCGTGTGCTAAGTCGAGATACTTGATTTTTTTATCTTTCTCAGCTTTCACGAGATTCTCGTCATGAGGGACAGCGATATCAACAATCATTGCACGGCGCTCTCGTCGATCTATCACCACAATATCAGGCTTATTGGCTACAATAGTCCTGTCAGTGATGATAGATCGATCCCAGTACAATGTGGCGTGACCATTTTCGAGAACTGGGTCGGGCACATACCTGTAATATGGTACTTCATACTCCACAAGTTTGTTTGACGGTTGCATGCCCGACAGATGGCACCTGTACCGTCCTTGACAATGTATTTCCGTTAATAATTCGTCATGATGACTTCGTCCATAATCGCACAAACAAATCCTTCGGTTTCCCGGAAGAGGTCACCGAAACGTAGCCAGGATACAGACGCCAGAAAGTCTACTTCATCACGTCAGTTTGAAGGAAATACTCCCTGAGACTGCAAATCTCGCGGTTGTGGAGGGTTTTAGCATTTCATTAAACATGCATATAATAAAGAAATCAAGATGTATTGTCGAGGCGATTGTAAGTCGTAAAAATCGCAATCGCGCAAGCAGGGGTTCGTATAAGATTAGTAAGAGTTACATGAGATGCGTGGCCTCGGGCCCCCAGTCGCGCTGCACGCGGGCCCCCAGCGCCAGCGCCAGGTCGCGCACGGCGGCCCGGCGCGGGTGCTCGTAGCCGCTCAGCACCAGCACGCAGCCGCGCAGCAGCGTGTGCGGGGCCGCGCTCACCGGGCCCGGCGCCAGCCCTGCATACACACACGGAGCTGTAGGACTAGCTTGTGCCAGGTAAGATGGGAATAGCAGTCATCCATTGCCCCACCTACATTTATTTACAGATTCTAGCATTCTGCAATACAAAAACAGAAAAAAAAGTCTGCACCTAAAACGTTCAAAATAAATTCATGCAGTTGGTGGCATCGCCTTTTTTATTTTCAACGTTTTAATGAGTTGTATTTTTGGAATCGTCTTTTCAAATCCTTTATTTTGAACCAACAAAAGGGTCGACTTGCAAAAAAAAACAGCTCTACTCTTTACAAGCTTTTTATATATATCAAAGGGTGCCAGCGGGACCCTATTACTAAGGCTCCGCTGTCCGTCCGTCCGTCACAGAGCTGTATCTTTTGAAACGTAATAGGAAGACAACGACTAAGAGTCAGTACACACCGATACGCGACGCGACGCGCACTTTTTTATGATTCGATACAGTTGGTATCGAATTTATTTACTACACAATAAGGTACACGCGCTGCGCAGCACCGCGCATCTCAGCGTACTTTGACAGGTGTCAACCCTCGCACTGAAATTATACCTTTTAGTGATGAAAATAAGTTCGATAATAAAATTGTTAAAAAGTGCGCGCAGCGTCGCGTCCCTTCACGTTGCGGTCTGAACTGACCCTAAGGTTACCGCTATCTGGGTAACCCAAGAAGATAGAAGTACACTGGCAGAAATGGTCACGTGACGAACAAGCGTTAAGCGCCCTGTGAACGATCAAATTGTTTATCAAATTTGATGTTTTTCAAATTATTTGATAGTATGCAACTTTGTTTGACACGTTTGTCAAACAGTCTACTAAAGAAAACGTAAATTTTGACCAACAAAGTCAAACAAAGATCGTTTACAGGGCGCTTATGTGCTTTGTTGACCCATGTGCTCTTTAATGCAGAGCCATCTAGAAACAAACTACACAAAAAACTTTGAAACTTGAGACCATTCTAGATGGCTCTGTGTTTACATTATACAACGTGTAACGGAATAAACGCAAGAGCTCATACACCCCAATTAGAATATTAAATTATAAGACTAAAATAATATCTGTAATTTAATTTAATTAAACCACACCTAGTATTTTTTTACAAAATAGACTTCCTGACTAAACATGAAACGTTTGAGCACACTACTCGATCTCCACGCACACTAATAGCGCGCCGCACGCGTGCGTGTGCCTGCCAGCTGGCTAGGTTGGTAGGTACTACAAGCAAGCGTATGCATTAGGTATGTAAGTTAGTTCAATGACCGCACATTACTAGTAAAATTATGATTTCATCTTTCCATCACATTTTCACAGGCTAACTGTAGGCTGTGAATAATTTTGTTTACTTAATTCTAAGATGAAAAAAGAAAAATCAAGCAACTTTTCGACCGTCTACGATCTATCAGTAAACGTGATAGGGTGGTCTTTTTGGCGGCCGCCCGACTCACTTATTATCTCTGATTCGTAACTACCCAACTGTCGCGATATCATATTCAAAGTCTGCGTGTTTAAAAGATTTGAATCATAATATTTACATTAATTAAAATTGGTAAACATGAAGGTACTTACAGAACTGAACTATGTATTTACACTACACTATCTCACTATTTTTCTTCGTCTCCTTTTTGATACACTTTCGAAATGTCCACCGCCTTGCTCGATGCAAATTTAGTTTATTTAGAAAGAAAGAAGAAATTAGTGCGCACATTCGCCCTATCTATGGCCGTGTTAGGACGAAAGGTACCGGAGTCCCTCAGACGCTGAGTTGCACTTAACATTATCCTGGCCACAGATATTATAATACTACGTCCTGGCGCTCACTGTTCTGGTACCATATCTAGCGTTGAACTCTCAACACGCTAACTCGACATTATCGTAACAACGAGCCAGTGTCCTCACCATCTCCGTGTACTGAATATTGGTGTACTGGAATGCCATCGCGCACGTAAACAAATGACATTCGGGAACACTTGTCGCTCGCTGCCGGCGAATAACTACCCTTGTGAGCGGGCGCACCGCGGGCGGTGACGGCGCTTGCGGCGGCATATCAAACGTCAAAGGGGTAAGTCGGCAAATTAATGCATCTTCCTCTTTCACATTAATCTTCCATTTGCAAAAAACGAACCACAAAATTCCTAATATTTTGTCATTTCTTAGAATGTGAAAGACCACATTCGGTCGTGCACTTAAAAAAGCTTTATTTGAGATTAGGTCTAAATTTCGTTAAATTAATTTTTTTTTTTGACACAACTAGCTCACACGTAATAAAAAGCAATGTTTATGTGTGTGTAAAGAAAGCTATGACCGAACAACAAATTAGGTTTTGCATTTAAATTAGACATATTGCTTTGCAATAAGGATTAAGCTTCCTTGAATTAACTATTTTATTTACCGCGCACTACACATAGGATAGCTATGAGCGTATTACAAATTTGGTTATGCATTTGAATAGGCTTTATTCCTTTGAGATAAGACTTAAATTTCCTTAAATAAAATATCTTAATACCTTGTTAAGACGCGGTGGTTCTAATTTCAGTTAAAGAAAAGATTTTTTCATGAAAAATTAACACATATAAATAATGATGGAAATCGATTCAGAAGCCGATTCTGAGCAAACTACTTTCAGGTCTTGCGCTTATTCTGTTACACGTTGTATACCGCGAAAGGAACTTCGTTCCAACCGGGTGTCCCACGACACCTCCCGATTTATTTTTTAACATTTATCATTTATCCTACATCCAAAGATGAAACATATTATAGATACGTGTGAAAAACATAACCCTGTCTTTGGTGTCGCGCAGTCGGGTAATAAAGGCCGTTAATATAATCGAGAACTATCGTTATCGTCAACATGTTTTACGAACAAACGATACCGAGATTTAGTATGGATTCCTACTTAGCGATAAAAAGTAATGACCGCTATTACCACCTTATTTTGTACAAATTAACCGATAATATAGCGCGCACCATCGGAAACTTCAAACACAATTGCTTGAGTTGAATTGCGAAAGCTTACTTCAAGTGCAACCAGACCGCGATCAATTGACGGGCAACATCGCCTTGAAAGAACCATTCGCCACTGTAAGAACTTTTGCAGCCATATTTATCTGCTAATAAATCTTTAACTTTGACTTTGAAATATGTCACCTCGTTTAACATAGGTTCAAAATAGAACCGCTCCAAAGACGACCCGCTGAGCACAAAAGGTTCAAAACATAAATATGTAAATTATATAAGTATGTCAAAATGTCGTCCGGAACTTCTTTTCGTGTGGTTAGCGACTAACCTGGAGTCAGAGTTTTAAAGCCGCCCATGGGCCTCTGACTTGGCTTCACAATCACATGCCGTAGAGAAATATCTCTCAGGCATGCCGGTTTCCTCACGATGGCTTCCTTCACCGTTTTTGAAGCAAGTGATAATTATACATACGCTCATGAATCCGAAAAGTCAGAGGTGCGTGGCTTGGGTTCGAACTCGAGACTTATGACTTGGCAGTCTGACGGTCACACCACTAGGCTACCACTGCTCGATTGCAACATAAAAACACTACAAGTTACTGAAAGTTTACAACTAGCTGTTCAGTTCAGAAGTATAATAGAATAGTATGTCCATGTATGTGGTCCTCAATGACTTACCCTGTATGGGCTGCTCCTGACTGCTGGAGCGCCTGCGTTTCCTCTCTTGTTTGTTTTGGTCAGTTGTTAGCTTGTTATGACTCCTCTGCGGTCTCGGCGAGGAGTCACTTTTGTTTCTTTTAGGGGTCCCTTTAGGCTCGTCTTTTGTTTTAGTGATATTTTTTATTTTGGACTCGACCTTTGGTTTAGAGTCATCTTTTGTTTTTTGATTGGTATTGTTCTGTTGATCTCTGTTGTCGTGTTTGGTGGTTTTGTTCGCGTGGTCGTGTTCCTTGTCGCGCTCGTGCCGGCTAAGCACGCGGTCGATACGCTCGTGCGGCTCGGCGTCGCGGCGCGTGTACAGGAGCGCGTCGCGCGCGCGGTCGCAGCGCGCGACAGGCGGCGAGTGCGCGCGCGACGCGGCAGGCTTGCTGATCGGAGTCTTCAGAAGCTTCGTTGACGACTCGTGTATATTCTTCAGAGCTTGTGATGTTGCTTGTCTTATTTGTGCACCTGAAAATACCAGTGCGCTTAACCCGATTCGATTTAGATCCGAACATGCCACAATAAATATCATTGCCGATGATAGCAGCTTCGCTGATAAGAAGTGCTTTTAAAGAAGTGTTGCTGCGGCCCGTCAAGGCTGTTTCAGACTTCTCCCTCAGATTTGAACCATCTTCTATCTTACAATCTACAGGGTTATTGGCTATATGTCGGTAATCCTTTAAGGGCAAAGGGAATGTAGGAGGTTACTTACAACCAAATGACCCCTTTTAACTCGTATGCAAATGTCAACAATTTTCGAGTCATTTGTCAATTTATATCTTTATTTCATTCATTAAAAAATATAAAATGTCAAATTACTCGAAAATGGTCATTTGCTTGAGAATGACCTCTCCTACATCCCCTTAACGGATTGCCAACGTAACCAATAACCCTGTATATCCTTACATATTATAAAACGAAGTCCTCCGCCGCGTCTGTCTGTCGTCCTGTGCGCTATAAACTCAAAAACTACAGCACCGATCTTCATGCTGGTTTCACCAATGGATAGAGTGGCTTCTCAAGGAAGGTTTTAGTATATAATAACCGACATCCACGCGGGCGAAGCCGCGGGAATCAGCTAGTTATAAATAAAAATTAAATGCTGTTCGTTGGTAAGTGCATCACTTGAGAACAATAACTGGACCGATTTGTTTTTTTGTTCGTAATATTCGGAATTATTGATAAATTTCCCGGAAAACGATCAAAGGGAAAATCTGAACGTCCTTTTCTCTATAGGATTTTTGTAAGAAATCAAGACTATAAAGCGCAGGGTACACAGGGAACGAAGCCAAACGAAGCTAAGTTCGTTCTGTATCAAAAAACTTTTAGTATTTGAAACTTGAGATTACTAGGTACGGTATGTATAGTATGTATACATACCGTACCTATAGACGGTACATAATATACAGCGAAAGGAACTTCGGGCTCCACTGCAGTTTATAACTGGCGCGTACGAAGCTTCACAATTTTATAGCGGTCATTAAAATAATGGCGGATTTTGTAATGTAAAACACTTTTGCAAAATATTACACTGCGCAAACGCCTAGTTTTTCAGAAAAAAAATATCCTAATGTTTCAGAAAAATCATTTACATACTGAAATTGACATTTTACCACAAATATTGTACGAATTTCTCTTCTAGGTTGTTCCGTTCTAATAAGTTCAGACAAAGTGACAGCGGATTTTGATGTTTTTACTTTTTTGTATTAACTTTTTATTTATTTTTAAATAGCTGATACCACAACGAACTCATTATTAAAGCAAAAGATATAATTAATTAAATTAAAAATATTAAAGTTTCCTGCAGTGGTTCCGAACTTAACGGGTGTCCCACGACACCTCCCGACTTTTTTTTTGTTTTGTTTAAGGTCATGGAATAGTTATCAGAAAAATAAAATCGAATAGTTATCAGAAAAATAAAATCGGGAGTACACGGAATATTACGCAACACTATCCAGGACAGGACAACGTCTGTCGGGTCAGCTAGTCTATTAATGAAATGCATGTGTCCTACCAGTACTACTGCTAGTGTTACTCTGGACCTCTCCACTGGTGTTCTGCAGGTGCTTGGCGAACAGCTCGCCCGGCTTGAAGTCGTCCTCGTCCGACGAGAGCGCGTCGAGCGGCAGCAGGCGCGGCGGCGCGGCCCCGCACGCCGCGCCCTCTGCCTCGTCGATGTGCACGAACGATAGCCCGAACTAGACGCCCAGTTATCAACAGGAAACAACTTATTTCAGCAAACTATATCATAAGTTAAGGGAGACGCGCTCGGGTATAGCGAAGGAAATTTAAAAAATCCAGCGTTTTTTGCACATAGCAGTAATCTATATTTATAAAAATGAATCCATATTTCCCTTGGTCACGACATCACGCGTGAACAGCTGAACGGATTTGGATGAAATTTGGCACAGGGGTAGACCATGACCTGGAATAGGACATAGGATACTTTTTATCCCGATATTCCCACGGGATCGAGACTTACGCGGGTGAAACCGCGGGGCGCAGCTAATGTATTAATAAAAATGTAAAGTTATTTAAGTCGTGTAGTATATCTATAGATTTGTTATAATTTCTGTAAGTTACATTTGCTGGGAAATACATAATCGCATTTGCCTTCGATTAGGTCTGTATAGGTATCTCATTATACATTATCATTCGACTACCCATACCCCCAGTTTATTTGGTCGATGAAGCGTCTCTTCAAGTGCCAAACTGAGCGTGTTCTGCCTCGCAATGCTCCAAGGCGTCCCTGGCCTGTCTTGAGGAGCTGGGGTGGGTGGAATTTCCCACCCGTACGCAAAATCAAAAGTCATTTATTCAAACTAGACTGAGAATCAGCACTTTTTGAACGTCAAAATTACATAAGACAGTCGCCCAAAACGCCCGCCTGACACCACAGTGCTTTAGCTGGGAACAGAAATGGCGTAACAAATTCCCCGACAAAATACGCGCTTGGACGAGGAGTTGGACACCAGCCCGTTATACAATACAATACCTGGCAGTGTTTGTTGTGCGGTTGCGAGCACACGAGGCGCACGCGGTCCCAGCGCTGCTCGCGCGCCGGCGCACTGAGCGCGTCGGCGCCGAACGAGCGCACGCGTACCACTGGCGCGTCACGCCGCGACTCCTCGCGCGATATAAAGACGCTACTGGGTACCAACACCTGAGGAAACAGTCAAACAGAGAGTGAGTGTCACAGTATCTTTCTCGTGCTGAGCCAGACAGATTCTAGTACAGACGGAAAAAACTTTTACAAAAATAAAAACGTGTGCGATCTGGGGACCCGTCAGGAACGAAGTTCCTTCTCACGTATGATTTAAAACATAAACAAAATTTTCGCAGCTGCCATCTTGAATTTACATTTTGACCTCACTATGGACTTTAGCACCCTCGACGAAAACGATACCCATGATGAAAAAAGGTTTTGCACCGATACGATGACGCGAGTACTCGAGTAGGCCAGTGCACAAGACGCCTCGTAGGAAATCGTGCGATACCTCCTGATGACTCTGATGGCCGCCTACAAGCAGCGCTCGGGGCCCCCAAGATTGGGAAGCAGCGTTGAAAGAGCCCCAGCAGCTCATAAAAGTGAGTTTTATTGGAGCAGACTCTACACTACTGAGTAATAATTATATAAACACAACAAAAAAAAAATGGTTAGAAAAAGTTGTGAGATATAAAACCTAACCTAACCTAACATTACCTATCCAAACCTAACATAACCTAACCTAAACCTAACATTAACTAACATTATCAGAACTGGATAACCCCGGGACAGATTTTGATGAGCCTTGGCCTGCGTAAAGGGAGAAGTAATGTCTTCAAAACTACGGTGGTTTGAACCGTCGCGGAGCTGGGTGTCTTTTGCCCACGATCCTTTCACATCAAATGTTAAAATTCATGGTCTTCCTTTTATTTGTGACACTATGGTATTTAGCAAAAAATAATCCTTATGATGAAGCCTTTCGATCGGTATGATAAAGCTACAGGGTGATTATTTTTCTCATGTAACGGGTTCGATTCCCGGTTCAACCATGTATTTATTTAAATATCTATGAATGCAGTTTAAATTGTTTTTTAAATTCAAATAATGTCTTCTTTCAGTAAAATGTTCCATCTACAATATTCAAGGTACTTTCCCTCCATGTGGCATATCCGTGGGACGCCCTATACATAGTACAAGATCTATCTAGTCTAGTAGTATAGGAAGAGGTTTAAGTAAATTAATTAGTAACAACCTGTGTTATTCTACTCAAAATTATTGTGTGCCAGGGTCTAGCTACAAACGAATAATGGCATCAGTAACAGGAAATGTGTACAATCCTCAAAACAACATTACTGTATTTGTAGTTCTATAAAAGAAGGAATCAGTGACGGTGTAACTGAGTTGTTAAAGTTAAATTGTAGTAAAATAATATTGTGTACTTTCTCATATTTTGAAAAATAGACTAAAGAATTATATTCCTATGCTTAATAAGCTGAAGCACTTCTTAGTTAGCCATTATAGTGACAAGCTTGTATTTCTTGACACCAACATTTTTGTGGAAACTTTAAAATCGACTAGGGATACTGCGCGTATCTGCCTGTTAGTTATACGTATAGACATATAATAGCAAGGTTATTTTATTATCTGTTTTTTTAAACTAAGACATAAGTAGTATGTCGATGTCCTGTGTTATTACCACCACAATTATTAGACTAATATTAAGATGGTGAACCTGAATAAATGTAGCTCAAATGCTATAAATATTATTACAAATTGTACGAACGAGCTGAGATGAGATGTGCTCACCGCCTGGTGATCGAAGTCTACATTGAAGTCTTGGGGGTTATCCCGATATTCCCACGGGATCGAGAGTTACGCGGGTGAAACCGTTCAACAATTGTCACATTTGAAAATGGAGCCATACTGCCGCCATATTGTTTTTTTTGCACATGGCATATGTCACTCGGGATGATATAAGGATTTTAACGATACCCCATACATCCAAACCCATTCAGGCATTTAAAAGTTATGGTGGAATAAAGAAACTCAAATACATATACAGGTGTAAAGGGTAAACACTGTTGTCACTCAAACCATGGGTAGTTGACTTAAATATAAAAATAAATGACTGAGTCACAACAAAAAAAAAAACACTATTTTCATTATAAGATTTAAAAAAGTTTCTATGCGGCACCGTCCGCAAATTCATGGATATGCCGCCAGAGGTCGCCGCCCCTCCTACTTACCTAATTAATTTTCCATTGATTTTACGTTCTATAAATGAAACCAAACCACTGGTTTCAACTTTCAAGGATCGCGGTGTTTACCCGAACACCCTATATAAAAACATACATACAATTAAACGTACATACATGAACCTTAAAAACATTACTTTAGGGCAGTCGTGTAAAAATCCGAGTTTTTCATGTTTTTAATGCTCCAAGCACTCCACTAAAGCTTCATGTTCAGGTTTACCTAATTCGTACATCATGACAACTTCAAAAATTTTCCACAGGTCAGGAAAGTGAGATGTTCGAAAGATGGCGTTGAACAAAATTGCTATAAAAGAAATGCATTTTCTGGGAAGATTTTTAAGTGATTGATGATTTCCTTCGCTATTTCTTTAGGTGTTGTTGGTATAATGGGCTTACACATCTTGTTCCAATAATGTATCAATCGCATGCTCATCAGCAACGCTCTCGTTTGGTTTGAATACAGAACTCAGATGCATTGCGAATACCTCAGCCTTTTCCAAGTCAGTTCTTGCCCAGGAAGCTTGTGATCTGATCGGAGGATAAGATTGTTGAGGCTTATCTAAGTTTTTAGTAGTGGTGGTATCATCTGTTATAGGCTCTTTGTCAACGTTGAGTAAGTCTACAGCGTAACTCCTTTGCTGCCTTGTTGTAATTTTGAATATCAAGAGGAGGATGACGGGATTGATGCAATATTTTTCTAAGTCAGCGCTTTTCATGGATTTTTTGCATTATGTTGGATGAGAAGGGTTGGTGAAACCTTTGGGCCGAGAGTGTGTGTTGATCCAAGCAGCCACTCGAATGGCGTTAGTGAGATATCTGCAGGTGTTATCTACATCATTTTCGTTCTTCGGTGATATAGCAGCAGAAAGTTTTCAATGAGCTAGGTCTTTGAAGGCGTCCCAGTCAGTTCGGCTATTCGTCAGAAACTCGATTATTTCCCTAGTAAGCTCACTAGCGCTACTTGTAAGGATCACTAGTTTGTGATCTGATGACCCGTCTACATGCAATTACCCTTCATTCTTTCCTTGTCTTTCATTCATCCATTTTGTGTACCAACATTCTGATCCATGCAAGATGGCAGGTCTAATCATTGTTTTATAAATCTTCTCCTTCAAGTTTACGGGGGATGAGTTAGTCGCAGAGTGTTGCCGTGGCCTGCCGCCATTTCATCCATCCAGTATTAATTCTGTGCTTAACAGTCTGATCTACTTCCATCGCTTTGCGCGCCGTCAAGCGCTATGGCCACAGAACTGGAGAGACCGCGGAAATTGCAGAACATAATATTCGGCTTTGGTTCTGCTGATTTTCAAGCCAACGTTCTCAAGCTTCTGTTGTCATTTCTGCAATCTCCTCTGGATCTCAGGTTCATCTTCACCGATAAGAACAATGACGTCAGCAAACAGCATGCCCTACGGTGGCTCGCCCTGTATGTCCGACGTCAGAGCGTCCATAACCACCAGAAAGAGGTAAGGACTTAAAGCCGACCCTTGGTGCAAGTCTACAGCCACACTGAACACGTCGGTATTGCCGGCAGCCGACCGGACGTAGGTACGAGATTGACTGTACATAGCACGAATTAACTCTACAAACTTCCCGGGCAAACCTTTCTCTTTCAATGCCCACCACAACAAAAAGTGATAGATATGGCATAGAATTGATTTGGTGCTGATTAGACAATTACATTAAATTATGTTCAGTCCTGTCCTACATGTCAGGGATGTTCTATGTTACGGGTTTGGTTTCCGCACTTAATCCCTAAGGTGGACCATTGTGACGTGCTAGATGCTCTTCTAGCAAGCTCGTCTGCTGCGTCATTGCCTAGTGATCCACTGTGTCCTTTAATCCATTGTAGTGTCACTTTGTTGCAACCGGATACCGTTACTCGTTCTAGTGCATTGTGACATTCTAGTGAAAGTTTCGAGGTAAATTATTTTTTCTGTAAGGATTGGAGAACTGAGGCACTGTCGGAGAGTATACGTATATTGGTGGCCGTAACACTCCTGGCTTCTATGGCATAGGCCGCCTGTATGATGCCCACACACTCCACCTGATAAACGGTGTTGAACATTCCCAGCGGGCTGGATATGTTAATGTTGAGATCGTGTCAGGGATATAATTATTATTAAAATTCTAGACTAATTACTTTAAATTATAACTGATAAAATGATGAAACCTGGAACTGTTCACTGGAGGTCTCTGCCCGGCTGACCAGCACCTCCACTAGTGCCGCGTGGTAGGCTCCTATGTGCACTCCTGTTATCTGAACAACAACCAAAACAGAATCACATTAGAAGTCACTCCCAAGATCAGCTACATGTAAATAATGTATAATGTCATGTCATGAATCATTAGTCCACTGCGAAAAAAGGATGGTGCTAGCGACCTTGTATAGCTCCGTCTCTCACTAACACTGGTAAACGGTAGCATTAATACGTCGTAGTATAGGTGCTGCTCAGTTTCTTTGTAGATTATTTAAGGCGGACCAGTTGCACTACATTGTTTTCAATATTAATTAAGGGGGACACGCCAAGGTAGCTCGCGAAATTGAATACGATACGACCGCGAATCATATTTAGACCAACATACAACCTGATACTACCGATACCGGTAAATAGAAAAAAACGTAAACAAATTTGAATTTCGCGGGCTACCCTGAAGCTTTCGCCTTGAACAATTGTTAGGCAGAGTATGCAAATAATTCTGTTTTAGAGGTAGAGGTATATTTCTTTCCGACTTGCTAGACAAACAAAAATTATGATAGCTAAGCTAATATGCGGGAATCATGTAGCTTTCTACTAGTGAATTTGTTTTTAGAATTGGATTATTTGTTCCAGAGATTACCCCCTACATACAAACAAACAAACTTTACCTCTTTATTCTATTATTTCATTTTATTATTATTCGTTCATTGCATTTAAAATACTTATTCAATACATTTTTAAATATTTTTATAAAAATATTATTATTAATTATGATTCTTTATTTCACTTTTCACAAATAAATTATATTTTTAAATATTAGAATTATTGAATTAGAAAAAAAAAAATACTTATTCAATACATTTTTAAATATTTTTATAAAAATATTATTATTAATTATGATTCTTTATTTCACTTTTCACACATAAATTATATTTTTAAATATTAGAATTATTAATTGTATTTTTAAAATGTCTTAACATTTATCTCGGGGCCTTGGGGTCCCGGGCCTTTGAAAGGCGTGGGACGGGCCTAAGCCAACTTGCAGAGGCCCCTTAGATAATTTTAAATGGAATGAGGCACCAGCTGATGATTATCCCTGTTTGCACTATGCAAGTGCAGCCAAGGACAACCCCCGGTTGGTGTAGGACTAGAAGAACATGGTAACAAAGATATTGGACTATGGGTTTGGGTGGCTTAGTGAACTGGTTATATTGAACTATGGAAAGACTATGGCCCCTGCCTGATCAATGTTATGATATACACGGATGAAATGGCAGGGGGTGACTTGCACACTCAATAATGGGCCCCCGAAAACGGTCGCTAGCACAGAGTGTCGTAACGACAAGGAGGCAACATGTCCTGAGGTGCTTAAGAGGAGTGGAGAGGTATTCTACGGCTATCAGGACAATCCCGGAAGTACGGTCAAGATCCCTACTAGCATCTTACTGGAATACTTCCTTACTCCGAGCGCGTTTGCTCTTGCGAATCTCCACTCAAGCCGGCCATTGATATTTATTTATTTAAAATGGCTATGCCATTACAAGTATGCTTTTACATTAATTCCATAATGAAACAACACTGATGTTACTTAGGCTAAGTTTTTGGTAACTATAATAATTACTTACTTACTAATTAATAAAAATAGGTAAAAATTCTTAGATACACACCATTCACATAATTAGAGCCACATCTATTAAAAATTATTTTTGATTTGTGATTGATGAGGAAGGTTTAGGTGTTTGATTCATTAGGGTTTGTGTTAAACTGGAATATGACAATTGTTGAAAATCATGGCGACTGGGAGTTTTACTGGCGTACGTGTTACAGTATGTGTATGGTACGGTGTATGTTTCGGTGGGATAATTTTCGGGCGAAGCCGCGTTCAAAAGCTAGTAGGTATACAAATAAATAAATAGGAATTAAAAAACAAAAAGATTCATAGTGACAGTAAGTAAGATGGGCAGCTATACCAACCTTGACAGTTCTGGGCAGCTGCAGAACTACCGAGCAGGAGGACTCCCCTTTCTTGCACAACCACTTCTTCTTGCTCACCTCCCGCTGCAGCAGGGTGTTGGCGGGGTGCTCCTGACAAGTCATAGTATACTTACATTACATTATAACGAGAAATAAGTTAGATACCACACATCATTTATAAACAGGAATAGGATTTAAACACAGGATACAATATGGACTGATTGAGTAAAACTGTTAATCAAAAATAGCTCACGGCAACAAACAAGGCTTATAGGTAGGTAGTACTTGAAACAAGTTGAAACATGTATACAGTAAAACATTAGTGGTGAACTAGAACTACCTCAATAAGTATTAAGTAAGTACATGTAGAGAAAAGTAAACAAATGTAATAATTACACTTTAGGAGGTCCTTTTAATAGTAATTGATTTTTTAAATAAAACAGAACTGGATAGGTATTACTGTTTTGATGATCACGTAAAGAAATGTAAACAAAGTCAGTCACTTACAGGATCCTCGCTGCTGAAACTGACGACGTAATCAAGTTTCACTCGCGGCATTTTGTATTATTATGAAAAGATAAGTTTCTATTAGTCGTTTTAATAGACATTAGATTAGAGCTATAAATATTTATCGTAATTATGCAAAAACAGTTTTGCAGTCTTGCCGCATTTCGTTTCATAACACATTTCGGGACACAAGTACTAATCTGACACTGGCAGTGACGGGATCGGGAGTATAAGTGCTCTGTGGTCTCAATGTCAACTGTCGACTGCACAGACACAGACCGTAGCCGTAGCACAGACTCTCGACATGCTCTGTGACTCTCGAAACGTAGCTTTATTAGCTGTGCGTTTGCTTTTATTCTTATTTCCCCTCTGTAAAAGTTCAAGACTGTGCTGGCAAATACGTCAAACTTACGTACATATATTCTGGAAGAGGGCAACGCAAGGGCAAGGTGTTTTGATAGTTTCGCAATATTACTGTATGGAAATATGAAATATGGCTAGACAACTGTCTAAAATATTGATTATGAAATGCAATAAATAACATCGTAACACCGAATATTTAGTTTTAGTTGTAAAAAAAGGATTTGGAAACTTTCCAAATGCCTTTTTTACACCTAAAACCGGCATTTTGGGCATAAAATAACTCTCCAAAAAATGCCCAATCGCAGGGCATAAAAATATGGGGTTGTTAAACGTGATATTATATAGTTCTTCATGTAAAATAGTACTTATTAATAATGACATAGAAGTCAACGCAGACAGGCGCAACGCGATACCGCGGTAGAATTATTTCCGTGAAGTTTTCATAGGAATTAATTGTTCGACCAGATTCGCGTCGCGCCTGTCTACGGGAGTCTTTATGCTTGCATTAAGCCCAAAACACACACAGAGCGGGTGCGGGTCGGGCGCGGGAGTACGGCGAGTATAATAATTTGTAATTCATGGAATTTTATGGATGTCAACACACAGAACGCGGGCGCGGGTCAGGCGCGGAGCGGGAGCCGCGCCCGCCGCCCACCGACACAACAGCGTGGGACGGGAGCGGGTCGGGCGCGGAATACGGCGGGTATAATAATTTGTAATTCATCGGATTTTATGGATGTCAACACACAGAACGCGGGCGCGGGTCAGGCGCGGAGCGGGAGCCGCGCCCGCCGCCCACCGACACAACAGCGTGGGACGGGAGCGGGTCGGGCGCGGGAGTACGGCGGGTGTAATAAATTGTAATTCAAGGATGTCAACACACAGAACGCGGGCGCGGAGCGGGTCGGGAGCGCGAGCCGCACCCGCCACCATAGACATCGCGGAACGAGAGCGGGTTGGGAGCGGTTGTGCTATATTCTGTAAAAATATCTCCATGAAAACTAAGTGTAGTAAAATATCAAAGTGACCTTGGAGTGAATTGTCACTGCCTTAGCATCAGTAGGTATCGATGAAAATGACTCACTCCACGCTCACTTCACCTTAGTTTTCAAGGACAAAAGACATGGACCATGACCAAGGTCCTATACATGCATACCCTTACTAAAACGATCACGTTACTAAGCTGCACATGGTGAATTTAAAAGCACTTTTTGACCTACACTTTGAAAGAATTCCTCCTGTTTCAGATAAACTAGCAGTTTCTTGTATATTTGGTAACAAAAAAATCTTTTTCCTGGCATTTTTGATTCGTTACACTTAAAAAAACTATTGATTGCGAATCATTTTGTGTCAGGCGTTTTTATACATAATTTGTTCAGTAACGAATTTCGATTTAAGGAACAATTGGCTTAACCTAATAGGGCTTGACTAGATTTAGCAACATTATGTGGCATAACTCGCCACTAGGTTCGGCAGCGGCTGGGACCAGCTTAAAATGTACCAAGACTGGGAGAGGCAGAATGAAATCAAACTATGCTATGAAAATCAAACGATCCTATTAGATACACCTCTATCGCTCGGCACGTCTCTGGTGGAGAGTCTTAGGATAGCTAAAAACATCTGGAGTGGGTCTACCCGATATTTGTAACTTAACTAAGGCGATCAGTGTAATGGAAAGTAAAACAAATCTCTCACAAACAGCGTAGGTACGCCTTTTTTATTCAATCTTTAAGCATTTATTTCAAAACCCTAAATAATTATAAGCCATGGCAGTGAAGAGATGGGCAGTCCCACAGACGAAGTAGTATTGGCAGTCCCATCAAAATGCGTGGATCACCATGAGTGGACCACTATTTAGCCATTTTCAAGGAGACTGAATGATCCAACACGTCATGTTGTTTTCCATCAAGATGCTTTGTAGTTGCGCGGATAATTCACTGAATGCACGTCTCTGAATACGTTGCACGCGTAAAACACATTTGATTCACCGAAACAATTATGTACGATTTCAATCATCAGAGCACCGCAATATCGTATCCAATTACCGATAAACTGACACGTATCGTAAGTGCAGTAAGAAAACCAAAGTCGTCAATGAGATATTGCTTTCAAGAATGTGTATATCGAGCTTAAAGTGCAAAAAATGTGCGGCTAAGTGTTTAATAAACAATAAATAAACAAACAAACAATAACACACCAAAGAGCTCAACGTTTGAACGTAACAGTAGGTTTCTATGGCGACGAGTGACATAAGTGAGTGAATGAGCGAGTGACAACAAATATCAGTGTTTTCAGACAGATAATTATTTTTACCCACAAATCAAGAATCACAACAAGAATCTGCTTCGGAAAAAATACTATACCTACAAAAGAACATATTAATCTATTCTATAACACTAATTATATGTTGCATGTTGTTCTATAGCTAGTGCTGTGCACTTCTGTATGTGACGAATTCACAATACCTTAAACTGTACCTATGTGATTTTTATTTGTGCATGTTTTAGTGCGTTGGTTGAACTGCCATATCAATAAATAAATAAATAATATGGTGGCCTCCATGGTTATCTCCTGTACCTCAAAAATAAGGAATACTTCTACCACTAATCTGATCACATTAACCGAATGAACGAAATGAATTGTAATCTGTCACTTATCGTCGCCATTAAATCAAAAATGTAACCGGAACTACAAATAATATTTATTTTTATTCAATTTTAAACATAGGCTTTGATTGACTTCAGACTATTACCTTAAATCTAGTTTGAATAAATGAAGGATACTTTAAAATATGAATTGGCTGTAATCGATTAGGGCATAAAAGGTCATCGTCATTTCATCTATACCCGCATTGCTATCCTGTCTGTCACCATTAAGATGGTTACAGGATAGCAATGCAGGTGTAGCGTCGTTACATTCGTTGCAATCGTATCGATGCTATTCTCCAAATTGATGTCTTTTTTTATTAATGTCATGAACCAACAACCTTTTCCATTTTCGCGTTCTTCTTTTCAAAATAAGTAAAAATAATCATTCTTCGTCCGTGTCAGAATCACCCGACATTTTCACACTGCAACCGCTGCCGCCTGTCAAAGTCCAACCGTGCCCGACCCACTGCCGCCGCCCCGAGCCCGCGCTCTTTGTGAACACAATGAACAGCGCGACTCACGCGATGAAAACGACCCGACCCGCTCCCGCTCCGCACCTGCCGTGTGTGTGTTTTGAGCTTTATCACATAAAATTATGATTCGTTTGTTTCGTTGGGGGATGCGCTAGGGTGACCCGCAAAATTCAAATTTTCTTACGCTCATGTAAGTGGATTGAATGACTATTTCATGAAATCATGACATTTGGCACTTTCATGAACTTACAGAGTGGTATATTTGTTACGAGCGCTATTAATATTTAGATCAACATATAACCTGATACTGACCTGCAAATGCAAAAAACGTAAGAAAATTTGAATTTCGCGAGTCACCCTAGCGCATCAACCTTAACACGTAATGTTTTAGGTAAGTTTTTTCTGTAACGAATGTTTTTTTGCCACAATGACACAGGTTCTTCTTTCAGCTGTAACTTTTTTCCCACAATGATTAGAGAATGAACGCCATAGTAACTAATGATAGGCATAAAAAGGGCTTTTCAACGACATAGGTTCAGTCTAGGGGACATCTTGTCGCATCATCCTTTAAATAGAATGGGCAAATTCATAAAAATACAGCTCTATAGAATTAACTCAACAAATTAAGAGTCCCTATCAATTTCGGCGCGCTACGAGTTTAGGTAACTATCGGAGCGCAGTGTGTCTGTGTGCGGTCGACGTATCGCTGACAGTCGTAGTGTGCGCTGTGCGCACGGTGCAGCGCGAACTAATATCTTGGTCCGTAACTGCTATTATTAGGAGTTTTTACTTACTAGGTTCCGTAATACTGGATGGATTTTATTTTATGATTATGACGTGCTATGTTTAGGTACCCTATAAAAATATGGTTACCTAGTATAGCATTCACTGAAGTAAAAGCAAACTATAAAGTGTCACCAGCGTATATAAGGTAAGTCTGAAACAAATACACGTAATATTGTAGTCCTTTATTATTTAGATTAATTAGTCCTTTATTATTTACATTTATGTTTATTTATTTAATCCTTTATTATTTACATTTATGTAACTATAATTATTAATATGTAAAAAAATTAAGTAAAATACAATAGACGTAGATATATTTAGTTACCTATTCCGCTTGACTATTCTCCAAGAGTCATAAAAACCCCGTAAGAAATCGACACGTGTTTCACCTCTCAACGAGGCATCCTCAGGATGACGATTGACCAATTGCAAACCAGAACGCGACGTGTTACCACACCGAGCGCTGGATGCAAAGTGAAAACTTAAGTTAAAGTCACTTTGGTTCCAGCGCTCGAGTGGTTTAGAAGATAGGAGGGAACAGATGAACATACATACATACATACTGGTCAAAATCATAACCCTCCTTTTTTCTTCGCCGTAGTCGGGTAAAAAAGAATTACTGTGTGTCCCGATCCTTCTCAAATATAATTAACACATTATTAGATTAAAGAAATAATAGTAAACTACAACAATTTTCTTAATTAGTAAGATGATGGCAAAAATTATTATTTACCTAAGAACTGCACGTGCCTTCCGTGTTCTTTTAACTTTTTTCTTTTTATTACCTTTCATTCTTCCGTGACAATTAAGTTCACTTATTCGACCCATTTTCTAAAAATTAAACACTATTGTACTGTAAGTATAATACAACACATTAATATGGATAAATATCATTAGCAAAGTACAAAATGTTACGAGTACACCATACATTATATAGGTACTCACAGTCTCAAAACTGGTTAGCTCTAGTACAAAAGTACGCCCGATTCCGCGAATTACGTCGGGAGCGGCGGCAGCGGCGAACGTCACAGGCGACACAGGTCCGACGTCGAGAAGCCCTCGGGCGCGACTGATTGCCTCGAGCGAGCGCATCGGTTTATAAGGCATTATTTAGATCTTTTATTATAATTAAATTAGTAGTCAAAAATAAAATATAAAAACTGAATTTGGTAGATAAATAACTAAAATTTTAAAATATTTGAGACTTATTGTTAATATGTAACAAATTCTTACGTGTAGACGCCGATTTTGAACATGGTATTATTGCGTTTTTTCAGCGTGGATCACATTTTTTTTCAAGTACTAATTCAATCAACTTTGGAAAAATGATCAGTCGCCTAACTAATATACTATATGCCCAGTATTTAGGATTTTTCTCAGATTGATGTTTGCTACCAGTAAGCTATGAAAGCAATTGAAAAACCAAGTGTTTCACGCTTACGTAAAAACGTGTGTTAGATTTTTATTTTTCGTAATTTATATTGAGTAGTTAGTTTTAATTTTATTAGTCGACTTACTAGTTAAATAGGTGATGAATAATTTTGCATTTATAAACAAAACAGATATCTTAAGGATATTGTAACATTGGCTCCGAAAAAACTTGAATTTTCTGTTTTTAGACCGCGAAATTGATAGGGGCTCTTAAGCCAGCTTCCAAGGTAATATCAATTTTGTAAATAAATTTTGAAACAAAAAATATATGCTCAGATAAATGCCCAAGGACAGAAATTTATCGGCATTTATTAGGAATTTTCCCAATTTGCTAAAAATGCCCGGGTATTTGCCCATCTTACAACTTAAATTCAGTGTTATCATAATTGCAATTCATAATCAATATTTTAGACAGTTGTCTAGCCATATTTCATATTTCCATAAAGCAAATTAATCAAAACAGGTAAATATTTGTTGGCAGCACCGAGTGAAGCTACTTATAATAATAATATAATAAAATAAAAACTGTGTGGCAGGTAATTAACAAAGAAACTGGGAATGCAAAACAACGTGATCCGAATGAATTGTCTCTAAAAATTAATGATGAAACCATTTCAGATAAGTTAAAAGTTGCTGAGACACTAGAAAATTTATTTACTAACATCCCTATAGAGGTTACGAAATCTCTTCCCTCTTCATCTTTATTAGCAGATTCTCTTCTCAAAGAAAACTTTACTAAAGTCATTCCAAGTTTTGCATTCAAGCCTATTTCTATTACCACTATTAAAAAAGTATTCATAAGTCTTAACTCAAAAAATACTGAAGATTTATGGGGCATCTCTGTTAAGGTTCTGGGAGATATCATTGATACTATCGCCCCTGTCCTAACAGGCATATTTAATCAATGTTTGGACACGGGTACGTTTCCTGATTTAATGAAACATAGTAAAGTTGTACCAATTTTCAAATCAGGTAGTAAAAGCGATCACTCTAATTATAGACCAATATCTGTATTACCAGCATTGAGCAAAATCTATGAAAAAATCATGCTAGACCAGATGTTGTCACATTTTAACTCAAATAGGATTTTACATAGTCACCAGTTTGGTTTCACGAAAGGTAGGTCGACGACAGACGCGGGAGTAAAGCTCATCAGTCACATTTTAGAATCCTGGGAGAAGCCCCAGGATGCAATTGGCATCTTCTGTGACCTCTCAAAAGCGTTTGACTGCGTTGACCACAATACACTGATCTGTAAATTACACCACTACGGAGTTCGTGGACAAGCTGCTGATCTTGATCTTTCTTATCTATCAAACAGGCAGCAAAAAGTAAATGTTAACGGGGCGACGTCCTCGGGGTCTCTAGTTAAAATGGGCGTGCCTCAAGGTTCAATTCTCGGCCCATTCTTATTTCTAGTTTATATAAATGACCTTCCTTACATGATGGCTAACTTATCGGATATAATACTATTCGCTGACGACACTTCTCTTATCTTTAAAATAGATAGAAAAGATACAGATGTCTCACATGTCAACGATAGCCTGGCTATGCTTTCGGAATAGTTCGCAGCCAATAATCTTTTACTTAATGTGAACAAAACTAAATGTATTAGGTTCTCATTACCAAATGTACCTCAAGTGGGTCTAAATCTAAAACTTGATGGCAAGAAACTAGATGCAATCACGGAAACTTTATTTTTAGGAATTACCATAGATTCAAAATTACAATGGGGCGCCCACATCAGAACTCTTTCAGGTAGACTAAGTTCAGCTGTATATGCAGTAAGAGAAATAAGGCAGTTGACTGATATAGCCACAGCTAGGTTAGTGTACTTTGCTTATTTCCACAGTATTATGTCTTACGGCGTTCTGCTGTGGGGATCGGCAGCTGACGTAGATTCAATTTTCATTTTACAGAAGAGGGCAATCCGCGCGATCTATAAAATGGGTCCTCGCGAGTCCCTTAGAAACAAATTCAAAGAAATTGATATTCTGACTCTGTCTTCTCTCTATATCTTTGAAAGTATTTTGTATGTTCGCAAAAACTTAGGACTTTTCAAAATAAGAAGCGATTTCCATAATATACACGTAGTAGACATGAAATTGTCATACCCAAATTTAGATTAACTAAAACAAGCAAGTCAGTTCTAATAAACAGTATCCGCTTCTATAACAAGTTGCCAAAGTCGGTTACAGAACTTAGCGATGGAAAGTTCAAAACCCACATCAAACGTGTCCTTATCAAAAAAGCATATTATAAGATTAAAGACTACGTTGAAGACAAGGAAGTTTGGCAATAATTCCTTCTGCACATGTGGCTTCCCTCATTAACGGCATATTTATGTAAGTCTATTAACTGCTCCCAAATTACCATGTTTATTTTCTTTACATTCATCCTTGACATATAATCATTGTATTTGACATTATATACCTCCAATTAATTTCAACTCTTAGTGGCTTTTGTGGACAGGATTATAATTATTCAATTTGTTACAGTTGTAATAGCAATCACGTCAATTGGTTTAAATAGGTTTTTATTTTTATATGAATTCTAATTTTATTATCATTAGTCTTTTAGATAGATTATTTTCTATTTTGTGAATGTGAGAACATTGTAGGCTTATTGGATTGTAGATTTATTGAACATCTTCTATTTTTGTTAAGTACCTGGTACTTACTTGTTGAAAGGCCTACATTGTCCCCCCATGCCTACCAACACTGTAATTTGAAAGTATTGTAAAAGCCAATTATTTTTAAAAGAGTAACCGTGGAGTTTCTTGCCGGCTCTTCTCCGTAGGAAACGACCAATTGGAACCGTGCACCTAGCTTCTGACGTTTCATAAGTGCCCATGTAGGTTTATGTGAAATAAAATATTTTGATTTGATTTGATTTGACTTGTAGCGTCGGCGATGAAGTTTTTTGAATATAACTTCCCACCATTACTTTTCTAAAGCTCCGAAACGCGTTTGATTTAGTAATTTATTTATGAATAATAAGTTTCTATAAATTGCTAATACGTGTTTTAAACCTCCACATAGAAAACCTCCGTGAATTTAGCCGCACGATTTCATTATTATGAACTTTTGTTAATGCTAATCGTTAGAGAGGGTTAGAGAGAAAAGAAAAATCGTTAGAGAGTAGGTAATTAGTTTTTATGTAGAAACAATTTTAATTTTTCGTGTGAAGTTGGCCCCCCTTTCCGCAAAAATGGACTAAGTCGTAATTTTATTTTTTTAATCGTTTGCGAATCGTTAGAGAGAAATTGAGAGTTACACAAAATCGTTAGAGACTTAATATTTTATTTGATATTAAATAATTTCTAAGAGCGTGACCTTAGCCCACCTCTGTGAATTTAGCCCCCGATATAATTATTCTCAACTTTTGTTAATGCTAATCGTTAGAGAGAGTTAGAGAGAAAAGAAAAATCGTTTTTAGAGAGTAATTAGTTTTATTTATCAACGATTTTAATTACTTTTGCGAAATTGGCCCCCATTCCCGCAAAAATGGACGTAAATGTAATTTTTTTATTTTTATAATTTGAGAATCGTTAGAGAGAAATAGAGAGTTAAAAAAAAATCTTTAGAGAGTTAATATTTTAATTGATATTAAATTATTTCTGAGAACGCGTTTTAGATTAAACAGGCTCGCTCTTATTATGGTCAACATATTCAGCCGAACGGTACTTTTACTGTACCTAGAAGTTAGTGAAGATACCAGGCATTTCGTCATCACATGAGACAGCTTTGATCAGAGGACTCACACCACTATAGTTATAGAGTGTATTACATTATTGTCTGGTATCTTGGATGGGCCGGCATCAAAATTATATATCTCCACCTGCTCAGTTTCTCGACAGTATTTTAATAAGAGAAGACATTGAAAATGTAGAAAATCAATAAATAATTATTTAAAACTAAAAAAAAAAAGTTTTATTTCATAAAAAATCTGTAACACTTGCATTCAAAGCATATTATTCAGTTTTTAAATATCATAATTATTATTGTCGAAAGGCATTTCATCCACTTCCGATCTCGATTCTAAGTCACATATCCAAAAAGTAAGAACGAAATTATCCAAGTTTTTCGATTATCCGCCCTCCGAGAAATCAAGAAAACAACAGACCTCAAAACAGCACTAGTGACATATTACGCGTACGCATTCGCATTGTTTAAATATGGAGTAATCTTATGGGGAAATAGTACAGACGCTTCTACATTATTCACTCTACAGAAAAAATTAATTAGAATTTTAATAAATATCAAAGATATAAACTCCTGTAAACCCCACTTTAAAGACCTAAAAATATTAACCTTGCCCTGCCTCTATATACTTGAAATTTGTAAATTTGTACGAAAATATCCGCAATTCTTTACTAAAAGGGGAGATATCCAAACTAAAATCGCACTCAGAAATGAAAACAGGTTAAACATACCCACTTCACGATTAAAAATGCACTCTTCTGGTGCATTTGTAATGTCCATTAAAGTCTACAATAAGTTACCAGGTTACATCAAAGACATAAATAAAAATAATATCTTTATTAATAAATTAAAACAATTTCTATTATTCAAAAGCTACTACACTATTGATGAATACTTTAGCGATAAATTTCAAAAACAATAAAAATCACTGTTACCTAATACCTACATTTCACTATGAATATAAAAAAAAAAGCGCCTTCATCCTCTCTCCTGTTAAAATTAACTTTTGCTGTGCCCGACAGGGTCCATAATTGATTCGATGTCTTAACATACCAACTTATTATGTACACATTGTGGATTGCAATAAAGTATTGAGTATAAAACAGGAATTCTCCATCGTAATTAAAAAAATGTTCTTGATCAGTAGGTAGGTACTATTATCATTTTACTCCTGCTAAGCCTGTGGACTATGCTGAAACATGCACTTCTTGCACTTATAGATTCCTAGTAGCTATAATCTAAAGAGAGGTCTAAAAGAATTATGCTACACATTTTTGACTGAAAATATCCCATTTCATCTTATTTCAGAATATGGTACATAAAGTAAATAACTTGATTAGAATTTTGTTTGCATTGTCATATTATTTACAACAAATGATTGACAGTACCATGTGTCAATTTTGAAAAGTTTGTTATTTTCTGGGATGTGTTCACTTTATTATCCTAAATAATTAGAAAAGTTTGTTCGTTTTAGGAGTAAATTAACACTAAATTAATTATTTCTTAAGAAATAAGCAGTACCTTTGTACTCATATTTTAACTATGTCGTATCTATTTTGTATTTTACTGTGTGTACATAAATAATACAATTAATTAAAAAACGATTTTTCTCTGTGAATCGATGTGACCTGTGGAAGATGCTCACATCCATTCATCAATTTGAAAAGAGCTGATAATCTTCAAAAGGCTGAACCGATTTTCTTGAATCATAGCTAAGAATACTATCAAGTCACCTTTCAAACAAAATAAAAAATATCAGAACCGGTTCAGCCGTTTAGCAGCTACTATGTAATACACAAATACACACGTTAAACTTATAACACCTCTCTTTTTCCGTCGGTGGGTTAAAACGACCCGACCAGCTCCCGACAAGCACCCACCTTTTGTGTGTTTTGAGCAAAAATGATGCACTATAAGTACCGAATCAAATTGAAACTACCAACAATATTTCGTATTCTTATCAGGTATCACTGTTAAATGATCGTTGATCAAATACACAACTTTACCACTCATAACTATAACGTCCCTCTGCATCATGTCATGTATCAGTAGTACCTACTACTCACGGTACTACTCGCGCTCACGGTGCACAATGAGAAACGTAAGTGTGGCCGCTTCATTCAATGCAATAATTCTCGCGGTAAATCTCTTTGATCTGCCTAAAATGCCGCCACCAGAGTTATCAATCACCCAACGTCAAACGCCAATGTAAAGGCCGTTGACAAATTCTCGAGGTAAGTCGTGGTGTAGTACACCAACGGTTAACGTCTATCGCGATAATCCGTCGGTGAGGCCCCAGCATATAAGAGATTTGTCATATTTAAAAATCATTTAAAAAAATACTTTGTATCTCTGGCAGGGGGGAGTGGGGGGCTCTACTAACGCTTCCCCCCTCTCCTCCCTATCGAGGCGACACGTTTCTAAATTTTAACTCTCTAATGATTTTTTTTAACTCTCTATCTCTCTAACGATTCTTAAACTATAAAAAAAAATTACGTCTACGTCCATTTTTGCGGGAATGGGGGCCAATATCACAAAAGTAATTAAAATCGTTGATAAATAAAACGAATTACTCTCTAACGATTTTTCTTTTCTCTCTAACTCTCTCTAACGATTAGCATTAACAAAAGTTGAGAATAATTATATCGGGGGCAAAATTTACAGAGGTGGGCTAACGTCATGCTCTTAGAAATTATTTAATATCAAATAAAATTTTAACTCTCTAATGATTTTGTGTAACTCTCAATCTCTCTCTAACGATACGCAAACGATTAAAAAAATAAAATTACGTCTAAGTCCATTTTTAGGAGGAGGGGAGCCAACTTCTCACGAATAAATAAAATTGTTTTAACATAAAAATTAATTACTCTCTAACGATTTTTCTTTTCTCTCTAACTCTCTCCAACGATTAGCACTAACAAAAGTTCATAATAATGAAATCGTGCGGCTAACTTCACCGAGGTACATAGAAATAGTTAATATAGTTGACAGTTATTTGCGACGTTGCCAACTTTCAGAATAAACTGATAATCAGTTCAGAGCGTTTCGTATATGTATAATTATTGTTTGTTAAAATATTTTTCCGTTTTACATGTTTTTTTTAAAATAATTCTTCCTTATAAAAGAATGTTTTAAAATGGTACACAAGTGGCGAATATATCGCTGAACAAACACAAAAACAAAAGAAAAAATACATACACACGAACATAACCTCCTCCTTTTTGAAGAAGTCGGTTAAAAAGCAATTCGCCGCAGTGTCGAACTTATTTTTTTTTTTTTTGGTTGGTACATTGTCAAATAACTTAAAACCCACCCATTGCTCACCGTCCGCAAGCACGCGGCTACGGTGGCCGGGAATCCGCCTGGGATTCCCGACCGCCGTGCCGACCTGACAGCAGTGATCCTGACTCTTCAGTAAAATTCTTCATAGAGTCGGAGAACTGGAGGGAAATAGCCCCCTTCTGTGAGTCCGTGATGGTTCGGAAGGAGGCTGCCGAGCGGGATCGTGAGAAGGCTGATCCCGCTCGGAGAAGAAGGCGTCGCCGTCGGGGAGGCAACCGCCTCGACACCTAACACGCCAAAAACCTGCAGACGGGAATTTGAGGTTGCGGGCGTCAGAGTACCCACCAAGAGACCTCAGGGACGACGACGCACTTTGGTTACGTCCTGCCTCGCATACTTGCATAGTTAGGTTTCGGGGCGACCCCTTTACCGGCCCTAACAGGCGCTGCACTGCACTGAGGGTGTTTCGGATCTATCTTTTGAGAGTAACGGAGCGTGATGGTGACCACCGGGGTGGTTTTAATGAGGTTAAAATCCCCATAACCCCGCGCCTTTAGAAGTGTCCCAAGAAAACAAAAATAGGAAAATGTTATGAATCATCGTAAAATGTCACAAACTGACAATTCATAAATTATGATCTGCGTGCAGTTCATATTATCAAATAATTCATCTGTTTGACAGTTTTCTATGGAGATTCGTAAAATGGTCCACAAAAATTATGAATTGCTTTTGTGTCGAATTAGAGGAATTCAGGAAATGAATTGCTTTTAGGGGAATTGCAAATGTGGCCGTTTTAGGCCCCCTGTACTACCCACTAGTTGCAGTGGGCAATGGACAGAAAAAATGGTTGGTTGGTTCTGTCCGCTTGTTTTGAATAAGTATGCGTCGTTGTCAGGTTTCATTGAGGATAATGCCAAATTGATAAAAAAAACAAGAGATAAGTAGTAATTATTAATTGTATTTAGACTGCGCTTTCTAGGAACTTGATACTTTTCAATGGTGCTTGATTAATGTAGGTACCTATCAAACAAGACAAACTTTACTGAAACTAGAGTAAAGAAGACCGTCGATATACACAACTGAAGATTCAGTGATGTGGTTGTTTACAAACATCTGCCTTTCTGGTACATAATACTATGTGAAAGTACCAACTGCAGTCAAAGAAAGCACAGAAAAAGACCAACGCTGATACCTAATGCTATCAACCTAACTTACATTCTACAAAGAATTAGTTTTACAAACGAAACTAAATGTAGCCTTACATGAATATATAGTAGAACTCCATCACGAATAAATAGGTGAGTAATTTTATTAGTAATATATTTACACGGATAAATTATTATTGGGAAATATAACATAATTTATTTAACAAGTTCCACGGCATGCCTACCGTTCCTTAACGATCCTATACTTGTGCACGCGTATGATGTAGGGTGGCACGTCTGAGGGCGTGCGCTTGGCGGCCGACTTGTTGGGCGAGCTGTGGTACGTGTAGCCGCCGGCGGGGTTGGGCCGCGCGTACAGGATGCTGGGCTCCTCGGGCGTGTTGGACGCCGCCGCGTACAGCTGCGGCGCCTGGTAGTGGCTGGCGTACGACGCATACTGCTGTGGCTCGTACGAGGCCTCGTAGTCGGAGTACGCGGCCGGCGCATAGTCATCGGCGAAGGGCGCCCGCGCGTAAACCGGGTGATGCGCGGATGGCGCGTGTTTGCGATCGCGGCCGAGCGGCGCGGATGACAGCACACGGAGCACTGGCACGGGCGCGTGCAGGGGGATGGCCGCGTACACGTAGGGCTCGTAGTCGCGCGAGTACTGCGAATAGTCGCCCGCGTACACGCCGTAGCGGCTGTGGCGGCGCAGTGCTTCGCCCAGCGGCTCACCCAGCGCTATCCCACACACACATAACACCACCAGTTGCGTCTGAAAGTAACGACACCATCATCAACATCATACTTATTCAACAGCCTGTCACAGTCAGCTGCTGGTCCTACTGACTCTCCAATATTTAAATCAATGAGTAGGTCTAGAGATGAGTTTAACGACGGCGGTCCCTACTCTACGATGGCTAGCATATACTTAGTGAACGAGCTCAACTTGTTAATCGTGCGAGTGTACAACTCGTTAATCCTTCAGAGCCTGGTTGGCCACTGCTACAGTGCCCGCCAGGCGCAAATCCCGCATGCCACTGTCATTCGGTCACCTAGATGCACTTCTCCTTTACAACCCCGTACGTAGCACTGTTCCACTTCCTATTTTACAAAAAACTAAATATATTTAATACAATATTGATATATAAGTAAGTAGTTATTTATAAATAGGTACATATAAATATTTTTTCGTTTCTATCTGTGGTTTCTATAGAAACGAAAAAATATTGAAAGTGAATCGTGTACAGGCACAGTGCACTATACTTCGTGTATGATACCTTGGTCTCTGCGACAGCTGTCATTAAAATGAAATAAAGACTCAAATGAATTCAAATGGATTCAAATCAATTTCACATTTGAATGGTTGCGATCTTCATGATTTGGATTGATTTTGAATTCATTTGAATTCAATTGAATTGGACTCAAATGAATTCTAGGAATGTCAGTTTGACATAATAATATGTCGCAGAGATCAAGCTATCTTATAGTAGTATAGCTATAGTAAACAATAGAGTAGACTCACGAGTGCGTCCATGTCTCGGGCGAGGTGCGCGCACACTGGCTCGGCGCCGCGCCGGCGCACTCCACCCTTCAGTTCCAGCGGGACGCCGCGCCGGCCGCTGCGCGCCTTTACCGAGTTGCCGCACTGTGACTCCGAACTTTCTTCCTGTGACAAGCCGTTGTTTGAAATACAGACTTTGTGCAATCTCTGGACAGCTGCTGTTCGTAGTCATGAATACTAAGAGTGATCTCAATCGTTTAATCGTCTGTCTCAATCTCAACTCTCATTTGTAGGCAAAACGGCAGTTGAGTCAAAGCAGGTGTGTGCCACTATTCCACTAAGTAAACATACTTACATAACAATTAACTACCAACTAAATCAAGGTCATTACTGTTCGACATTTGCATTTTTTGGGGTACCTACCTACTCTAAAACTGATGAAATCTTATACATTAGGTACCTACCTAAATCTTGATTATCCTTACTTATAGGTATATATATGTATAATATATAATTATTATAAAACAAAGTCCTCCGCCGCGTCTGTCTGTCGTCCTGTTCGCGATAAACTCAAAAACTACTGCACCGATTTTCATGCTGTTTTCATCAATGAATAGAGTGGTTCTCGAGGAAGGTTTTAGTATATAATAACCGACATCCACGCGGGTCAAGCCGCGGGCATCAGCTAGTGATTAGATATAATACGATTGCTTGATATAAGTAAGTAAGTATTATAAGTATTTACTGAG
This sequence comes from Lithophane semibrunnea, assembly GCA_947363905.1. NCBI lineage: Eukaryota > Metazoa > Arthropoda > Insecta > Lepidoptera > Noctuidae > Lithophane > Lithophane semibrunnea. Next base: position 17,728,335 of record OX376198.1, on the reverse strand, counting down.
CGACGTTCCTGAATCATCAGTCGATCTTTTATTAATATTAGTAGACATTATGGTGGTTTTAGCAGCTCTGTGCAGTGACCGGCGCGTGCGCAGCTTTGTCAGCGCTGCACGGCGGGTGCGGGGTGCGTGGCCCGCCGCGGCGGGCGGCGCTTCCTTCCGCGTGGGTGCGTGCGACACACGTGTAATTATACACTCAACTATGTGCTAAAAACCACGACTAGGCTTTTTGTTCGATTCGATGAATTTAATAATTCACTGCGTTTCCTAAATCAAATTATTGTTCCGATCAGCGGTAAGATGACTGACGTGTGACGTGTGCATGATCCGCTGCGAGCGCTGTTAGGTAAGGATACGTCTTCTTTGGCCAAGTCGTAGATCTGTTGTGTTTTGTCGATGTTTTATAGATGAGAAAATGACCTACTGTAGTATTATTAAATTGGTATTATTTAGAAAAACGAAAACTCTACCCCAAATATTACTCAGATGAAACAATAATTAGATCTTAATTACTAACCCGACTGCCAAGAAAGGTAATAGTATCACACGGCCGTAATATTATCTAGATCGAAGTGTGAAATATGGAACTACTTAGTACATTACGTCGTGGCCAGAAATTACGGCATAAGTGGATGATCGTGAAAATGTGGGCCGAGGCGAAACCAAGGCACACATTGTATACCTACATTATTGCGGCTAAGGCTTTTAAAGTACTTTTCTCAAATAATGCGCGGAAATTTAAAATAATACAATAGACGTAGATAATTATTTAGTAACCTATTCCGCTTGACTATTTTTCAAGAGTCATAAAAACCCAGTAAGAAATCGACACGTGTTTCACCTCTCAACGAGGCATCCTCAGGATGACGATTGACCAATTGCAAACCAAAACGCGACGTGTTACCACACCGAGCGCTAGACGCAAAGTGAATCATAAAATCCGTTTTTTGATTCACTTTGCGTCCAGCGCTCGGTCAAAATAATTATTTAAATTGACATTTAAATAATTATTTTCATGTATCGATTCGCCCCTTGCGGCTTTTCCTTTGTTTAACCAAAAAAGGTACAGTCAGACAGAAAAATGCACATTAATGAAGCCATGTTTGATTACTTTAATAACTCTAACTGTAATCTCACCATCTCGTGACGCTTGTGATAGTTTTTGCTACCTGGCTTACCTATACTTTTTAACAAAAAGAACCCTTTTCAGAGGTCCAATGAACAAAACGTTTGGTAAAATATGTTACCCGTTGAGAGATATCTATTTGAAATAAGATTAGACATTTAAGGTTGATGCGCTAGGGTAGCCCGCGAAATTCTATTAGGTTTTTTGCAATTTGCAGGTCAGTATCAGGTTGTATGTTGATCTAAATATTATTAGCGCTCGTAACAAATATGGATTAACTGAATTATAAACATTAAAATCAGCAATACAACTCTCTAAGTTCATGAAAGTGCCAAATGTCATGATTTCATGAAATAGTCATTCAATACACTTTCATGAGCTTAGAGAGTTGTATTGCTGATTTTAATGTTTCTAATTCTGTAAATCCATATTTGTTACGAGCGCTAATAATATTTAGATCAACATACAACCTGATACTGACCTGCAAATTGCAAAAAACGTAAGAAAATTTGAATTTCGCGGGCCACCCTAGCGCATCCCCCTTAAACAAACCTTTTTACAGTCCGTTCAACCGATTTTGACTTCTATACCGTAGGCATAAGGATGGCATTAAAACCAAAAAAGGTTACACAATACCAACTGTCTACTGCAGCTGCCATTAGTCATGCCACTAACGCAACGCAATAGAAGTCAAAATCGGTTGAACGGTTACGTGGTAACGTGGTTTATGTTTTTAACTTACTAACAATCGGTATCTAATATTCAAAGGGACGAGTAGATGCACTTAGACAATTAGGGGGCAAGATCCAAGGGGCGAGCTGAGCCCAGACCCTGTAAATGTGGTTCCACAAACGTGTCTTGTTGTCTGATGGACCTTTAGACCATCGACACGCTAAGAAGAACAATCACCAGATCTGGGAATGAAGACATCGTCGTTCTTATTCAGGTAGTTAACATTATTCAATCTTGAAGTAAAAATGATGATGTAGGTATTCGATTTTAAGTAAGGGGTTCTTCTAAATAAAAGGTTTGAGTAACATTAGATTATTTATTGTTAACAAAGTATCCTATGTGTTTGGTGGTCAGCGGTCACCACCAGCCGGCGGAGTATGAGGGCGCGTACGAGTAGGAGACGCGCGGCGCCGATACGTAGTGCGCCACGCGGGCGACGTGCGGGTACGACACGATCTTCTTCACCGAAACCACCTGGATGTGTTTAAACATTAATGCCAACATAGAGGCTTGTTTGAGGAAATTACCCAGTTTGCTCTGACCATGAAGGTGGATACTGTAAAAGCTGACACAAAACATTTTGAGATGATGTGATCTCCGAAGATAATGAATCAGTCCTGGGTGGATTAAAAAGATAAAGGAATGGACAGCACTAGCCACCATCGAATTTACAGGAATTTAATTTAAACCTGACCTGAGGTACACTAACGATTTTCTTGACGGAGACGATAGCTGGTTCGTGGATGACAGCGGCGGGTGCGGAGTACACGAGTGGCGCGTGGCTGATGAAGGGCGCGTCCAGGCTGTAGGCGCTGTACCCGAGCCCGCCGTGCCCCCAGTACGAGCGCTTGTCCCGCTTGCCGTCTTCAGGCGCGGGCGCCGCCAGCGCGCACACCACCAACAGAGCGATGCATACCTAAAACACATGAGACCGGTTCGGAATTTTTAAATGTTCGACTTGTTCAGCTAAATCCTGAAAAGTTAAACTAATTACGATTTCCTGAAATATGGTTTAAAATTCCATTAAGATAAATTATACCTCCCTAGACTCCCTATAGAAAGCACAACTATGAATATCAGAAATATTATCAAATTACTTTATCTTTTGAAATACTTTATCTATGATGGATGAGTTTATGACGGTTAGATACTTACGAAAGTCTTCATGGTGATGGTATGTGTTGTGGAGGAGCAGGTCTACTGATTGATACCTCTGCCGGAGCTGCGCCGCCGTTATATACTTACGCACTGTGACAAGTTACAAAATTCCGCAAAAACGCCGCCATTGTTGCGAAAACTCATGTTTTATTATAATTAAATAGACCCATTCGGTTTAGTGAGTGACATCACTCTCTATGAGGCTGAATAACTTATGGATGGGTGTAGCGGGTTGCTCCGCACAGTCACGCGTGTCTGACGCAGTCTTTCGCATTAGTCTCCTATGCTTTATATTCTTGTGCGGACTCCACAAACACTTACTTACATACAATTGTCTGCCGACTACTCTCGAGCATGCGTTGTATTTAGTTCATTCATCCTGGGGGGATCGTCCTAGTTATATCGTGGCTGATGCCTTCCGCCGATTCGCGCTGGACTTATTTAAAATATTGTTAAATTTTATTAAGGTAACACCGCTGCTCTATGATTACACCTAGTTTGATCAAGTCCTCCTGAATTTATATACCTATTATTTAAGTTTTGTTAATTTTGGTGATAGATAACCTAATGCCTTTTGAAATCGGCCTTTGTTGACATTCATAATAAAATAAAATTATTGTCAAGTTTTTATGATAATAGCAGATTTTTACACAAGCATACATTATTGATCTTGTTTTTCCATACAAAATCGTGTTTGCTGTGCATTGATTTGTTTCTATAATTGAAAGCAATCATGCATAAGAAGGTTCTTACTGGGCAGGTTCTAGTTGCTTCCGACGATACCTACCACGTCAAGATGTGGATGGACCTTCTTCTTACTAGACAAGTTCTAGTTGCTTCTGACGATACCACGTCAATAACGATACCACCTTCTTCTTCGTGACCCCATTAGCTAAACATTCCCTAGCGTGATACTGTCGTTAAGCGTTAAGACCAGTCATTGTAGTACCTCTACATGACGTAGAGGCTGATATGATAATAAGAAATCGAAGTATCGGTAATGGGAGCATTTGGTCGTGTTACATGCACGGCATGCGTGTGGAAGTAGGAAACGTCGCGCATTCGTTACACTCCTGTACGGCTACCAGTGAGAGTGACAGCTCGGCTAGTAAAAACTCCGGCGCGCTTTGTCCGTCAGAGCCCGATTAATGGCAGTGGGAACTGATACTGTGTGCAAGCTGTGTATTAGTCAGCTGGCGATTAATCACACAAGCAGGTCTTTATAGCCACGGCCCACGTGTAAGGTAACCGGGAAGCTCACGTCATAATAATATCTTTACTAAACACAGACATACTCTGCCTTCCCCAAACAATTTGCAGTAGGCCGGATAAGACAGTTCCTCATCAGCTAGAAGTTTTCTAGGTCTTCTAAATTTCCTTTAAGTAAAGTACTTAATCTAATACTTCAAGCATACAAATGTACAGAGGCGGTCTTAATGCCTCAATAAGTGAGTCGGAAATATTATTATAATAGAGGAGTCATTCTTTAAGTATGAACAAGTTGAATTTATTATCGTGCAATAATTTATAGCCTGCTCCTCGACTGCGAGTCAATATCGAGGTGGTGTTAATTGTTCCATGAACGGAACTGTTGCTTCCATTACCTATATTCCGCGATGATCGTTGTTCATGACATGTGCATGTTGTGTGTGTCATATTTGATTGCAAATTATAGTACTTATTTATATATTTTTTAATCGTGTACCTATGATGCCGCTAGATGCGTGTTTGAGCAAGTTTAAAAATGGGATTTGGATATGTAGTGCTTCTTATTTTGTACCTACCACTGTCTATCCTTTACACTTTTATCGATTTTGAGCAAACGCGGACCATTCATGTCAGTAGGCGTTCACATGGGTCCGTTGGTGTTAAGGTCTCAAAGGTCTCTCTTTAAGGTCCGCTGTGATGATGTTTGCCGTATGTCACGACCACCGCTAGTACTATTAGTTAGCTGTAACTATTTACTTGGATGATTAAAACAAAACTTGTTTTTTGTCATTTGGCAAATACTTAGCTGCAAGCAGTGGATCATGCAATCAAGGTAAACAACGTATTTTCGGTTAATTTTATAACATAATGATTATGTATGTAGATTAAATACTCAAGCTTTATCGATGTTACGTAAAAAATGCAAAAAATTCAATATTGCAGTATCTAAGAAAATTAATCTCTTATTTAACTGTATAGGTAGGTAATTAGTTATTTAATTAGCATGAATATAATATCGTGTGGGCAGGTATAATAGAATAGTCATGATTGTGTGTTGTCACCAACGTCGACGATCCGCGATCGTATGTCTTAGCCTGCGCCTAGATAGGTATAATTATTAATGTTTATGCGTTTAATGAATTCATATAAATGGTTTGATTAGCAACTGAGTAAGTATGGAAACGAGGGCGGTAGATCGGTTAGGTGATATATAAAACGCTAGTCAGGTGACTGACTGTATAGACACGCATATGTCAGGCAGCTCGCCAGCCGCCGCCGTCTTCGCACTATGGGACCAAACGGTATTTTCCATCTAAAAAATGGTTCGGTTAAAATTAGTGTTACTGCAACTGTTGTAATTGTTCTATATTCTGAGATGATAGATATCCGATATGCGTCATGCTGAAGTAGTTGCACGAAGGCTGCGTTGACGTTCATCACGTCAGGTTTACCAGTATAGAGGTATGAGAACAGGTGGCGCTTCAATAGCGCCATCTGTTGCGTGAAGAGCGTAGCTTCATTCTCTTGGATTTCTTTTCGCCTCGGTATGTAAGTAATGAATGGCCACTCATCCACAGACGGACCTCTGCAAGCTTTGCCTAGAAGATCGACCCGCGCGGTCGACGATCCCCTCTCTTTCATTACATAATTATTACTTCATAAAAATATTCATGATTTTAATCTTGGTTGCTATTCATATTATTTTTAAAACGGATCCCCATGAAAATAATTGGTGATCACTGCTCTAGCTAGCATCCATAGAAATATTCTTTCTTATACCTATGTTAGCATCGCATCGATATGGTTACGTGGCGGCTGTTTTGTAATGACAGAAGATTATGTCAGGCTATATTACAATACTATACTCTTTGATGTCACCCCAACCGCTGTGTTGGTATTATTTTCTGGGGCAATTGCAGCTCAAGGGAATACATATTCAAGGCGCAAAAACGTTGCATTAGAGCGATGTGTAGTTTGAAGACCACAGATAGTTGCGAACCAAAGTTTAAGTCCCTAAAAGTGCTTACATTTCCATCATTGTATATTCTGGAAATGGCCATGTTCATAAAGGGGAACACCCAAATACTCCGAAATATTTTATTCCGAATTTCGATGTTCCGATTTTCAGAAGTCCGAATTTCATAATACCTAAGAATTATAATGTCTATTATTAAAAATCCCGAAATTTATTTTACCGAAAGTCGTAAATGCGATTTGTCTGTTTTTCGATTTTCTTATGTTCGAAGAATCAAATGCTCGATGGGTTTTTGGTCCGAAAAACGACATTCCGATTTTCAATACTTCGAATAAACCGATCACTTTTCCGAATTTTTTTGTTCGAATTCAATTTTACCGAAAACTATTGACCGATATCTTTTTTGCTATATGCATTACTTATTTGACACATTTTTAGATCATAGAAGTATCATGTGTCATAGGTAGGTATTATTTTACCGACCTATATTTCACCGATTTACAAAATAAATTTTGGCTATTGACCGAAGCCTCTTTTGAACTCTTTTCATTTACCAAATTTATTTGACATATTTTCACCACACCGAAACAATATTTTACTGAATGATATTTGGTCACAAATATAGGTATAGCCGGTTACTTAGTAGCATTCTCAATATTAAATTAAAATAGTGTCATGAAACAAAATTTAGTGACAGAAACGAATCGCTGCGAACCCGACTTCACGTAGTCTTGTCTGCCCTACCCCTAGAGTGTAATTTAATTCCGCGTAGGCGCGGAGGGGTGGGGCGGCCCGCGAGCTGAGAAGCAGGTGGTGAGCTTTAAAACCATCTGCGACGATAAGCTCGCGTGGGGCCGCCCAAACCCCGCAGCGCCGGAGCCGTGACAGAAGCAATGCTTGCTGCATGCTGCATGCCTGCTTGCATGTTGCATGCTTGTTTGCACACTGCATGCTTGCTTGCATGCTGCATGCCTGCTTGCACGATACATGCCTACTTGCATGCTGCATGCCTGCCGAAATGAGAACCGATACACTGCATTTTTATTTCGGAATTCTAATTAATCGGTACTTTAATATTCGGAATTCGTATTTTTGATGTTTCGAATTATCATTAAGTCGGAGTTTATGTTATTCGATCTAATGAAACTCGGCATTTTGAGAATAGTAATTATAAACGTTAGGAATATTGGAATTTTGGAATTATAAAAATAGGATGAATGATAAATCGGAGTTGTTATTTTAGGAATTTTGAACCATTCGGAATTATGAAAATCGGTATTTTGAAATTCGTATTTGTGACAGACGGAATAAAGTTTTTCGTATTTATGTAGTGTACCCGTTCATAAAGACCCATAAAAACCTATTTCCCATGATTTCAGAAACTAGAAAACGACCTGTCAGAAATCAATACAAAAATGTATTACAAATCGAGTCTTGTAAGACAGCGCTATTATGGTAAAATGTTACTTGTATGGGTCTACCATCTATTCTATACATATAATAAATCTGTAGACGAGGCGTTTCTGTACAATGAAAAAAAAAAAAAAAAATTGGTTGGTTGTCCAAGAATAACCAACAGATTCCATTTCTACCATTTTTGGAATTTTTGTCTGTTTGTCTGTTTGTCTGTCTGTCTGTTTGTATGTTGTTTTGTTTGATTGTTCCACCGTCACGTAAAAAGTACGAAATCAATATGGTTAACTTTTATACTCAAATATTGTGTGTAACTCGATGTTTCAATTAGTTTTTGTTTCATCGCAATCGCTTCAAAATATCAAAAGATATATGAATTTAAAGTGTTCAAGAAGGAATTTTCATTACCTAATGTACATCCACGTAACGACATCTATTGACGCGAAATGATACTTACTTCTTAATTACTAGGTTTGTGAGATCGTGTGTTGTTATATGACCGTCATTTTCTTTGCGCGGAAACTTAACGCGATACATTGTGTATTTGTGTATAGAATATAACTCTAAAGTTAGATTAATTAAAATTTTCCAGATGCGTTGTTTATTTATTAGTTTAGTATTAGTGCGATAGGTGGCGCTACCTATCTTTCAAATCTTGATAATCATGAAAGAATAGTGACAAATGTTAATTTCTTAAAAAATATAGGTATTTATTCTTTAATTTTTCACTTTTATACATAGTTTATTTAGCTTACAGAGTGTTCGAACGTTTTCCCATATATTTTGACAGTATCATTTCGTGCTCGATAGATGGCGTTGTTCGTTTAATGTCATTTTCTGAATCGCGGTGTTAAGACTCTCCGTCGAAGAATGACTTTCGCCCAGATATACCAAATAATTTTTAGTATAGGTATCTTTGTTTTTGACTTCTTTAGTGTCGATAATATAATATAATATAATAATATAATAAATAAATAATAAATTGTTGGTTGGGTTGGGTTGTCATTCGTTGAAAGTATTGATCTTAGAGATGGGTTGTAACAGGTGAAACACGATATCTGTGATCACTGTGACTGTGACAAAAAATAACAGATCCAAATATCTGTTATTAAATCACAGCCTGTGATTTTTGATAAATACGTATCTCAATCGAATATCATCTTTATTTTGATTTAAAGTCGAAAATCGTATCTATCTGTTATAAAATCACAGCCTGTGATTTTTGTACAGACGATAAATACGTATTGACTCAATTGAATATCTTCTTTATTTCTTTTCGTTCAAGTCGAAAATCGTATCCGAAGTTTTAACAGTAACAGTCTTGAGGATCTGTGATTTTAAGTAACAGATATTTTTTATCGTTAGGAGCAATTGCTATCTGCTATTTTATAATATCTGTGATTTCTATCTGTGATGATAAATACGCCTCACTCCTAATTGATCTGATTGGTTTTGATTTGGTATTTTGGTTGGTTTCGTTCATTAGGTTCAAATTAAGAAGTCAAGAAACGAGTCGTTACAGATCGATTCAAACTTAATGGCGGCTCGGAAGTTAGCTTTTAGCTGCGCAGTACCCCACCCCTCACCCCCGCTGTCACATGAAATTGTTACTGCGCAGCGACTCGCCTCATGTTCCGAGCCGCCATTAAGTTTGAATCGAACTGTACTATACTTCGTAATTTGTTCGTATGATTCGTGACCGCCGCTCATTCGATTCGATCGTTGTTGGCGTGTGTAAGGCCTCGGCCTTGAATTTTGCGGGCAGCGGGGCGGATGGCGGCTCGGAAGTTAACTTTTAGCTGCGCAGTACCCCACCCCTCACCCCCGCTGTCACATGAAATTGTTACTGCGCAGCGACTCGCCTCATGTTCCGAGCCGCCATTAAGTTTGAATCGAACTGTATTATACTTCGTAATTTGTTCGTATGATTCGTGACCATCGCTCATTCGATTCGATCGTTGTTGGCATGTGTAAGGCCTCGGCCTCGAATCTTGGGGGCAGCGGGGCGGCGGCGGCGGCGGCGCGGGAGCGGGGCGGGCATCAAAGACCCGTTCTCGAAACTAGCGGGCAGATCGCGCGTCACTATAGCCGCGTAGTGTTGTGTTCACGATTTTGTCGTCGAGATATTTGTTTTTATTCGCGAAAGAAATGGCTGAACAATGGCGGCAACATCTTTTTGATTCAAATTTATTCCTAACGCTCAATTTATTGTGGGCAACAACACTGCAATGCAGACGCGCGGGCGGTCACCGCGTGAATGGAGTGCACCGCTCGCTGCCCGCCGCCTCGCCGCTGCCGCGCCGCTGTTTTCGAGAACCGGTCCATTTGATTTTACGCATAAGATCCTGCTGCGCCCGCGCCGCCGCCGCCGCCGCCGCCGCCGCCCCGCTGCCCGCAAGGTTCGAGGCAGAGGCCTTATGGTTGATTCGATTTGTTCGACTATCGGACAGCAATAAATACACAAATATTGGCACATGTTTCTGGGGAAAGTCAACAATATACATCGATAAATACGGTTCCCGAAGAAGAAGATGCCACACACTATCCAGTAGAGTTCTTAGAATCCCTTAACACACCCGGTCTTTCAGCACACAAAATTTGTTTAAAAGTCGGAGTGCCAATAATTCTTCTCAGAAATTTAAGTCCTCCCAAACTTTGCAACGGCACTCGGCTCATAGTCACCAATCACCAACAAAACGTCATCGAAGCCGAAATCTTAACAGGTTGCGGCGCCGGTGATGTTGTTTTTATTCCAAGAATTCCTCTCATTCCCAATAATTTCCCGTTTAGTTTTAAGCGTGTGCAATTCCCCGTCAGCCTGTGTTACGCCATGACCATTAACAAAGCTCAGGGCCAGACATTATCCGTTGCGGGGGTGGATCTTAGTATTGGTTGCTTTTCCCACGGCCAACTTTATGTAGCTCTTTCGCGTGTGAGCAACCCTAGCAACTTTTTTGTGTACGCTCCAGGTGGTTCCACCGCTAATATTTTATAAAGTGAAGCATTTTCTTAAATAAAAACACAAGTTTTTTGGCAGTTTCTTACTAGGAAAAATCACCAGGCCTGGTCGAAAGATTCCCCCTTTTTAAATGAAGGTACAACTTTTCTAAGCGACATATTATTGTTTTCCGACATCCATGCGAACGAAGTCGCGGGCACAGCTAGTATACAATAAATTGCCAGATGTAATGAAAAATGACACAATTAAAAACTTTATAAAATCTTTTTAAAAACAAGCTTTTAATGAACTAAAAAGTACTAAAATAAAATTTATGGCCACCTTCCGGCTCCATCATCAGGCCCTGAACACCACCTAGTGTCAAAGCACTTGTTAATACATGACCAATGAGTCCAAACACAATGGTGCTGTCTTATTTGATTAAGGAGTTCCCATGGCCACCTTCCGGCTCCATCATCAGACCCTGAACACCACCTAGTGTCAAAGCACTTGTTATAATACATGACCAATGAGCTCAAACACGATGGTGCTGTCTTGTTTGATTGAGGAGTTCCCATGGCCACCTTCCGGCTCCATCAACAGACCCTGAACACCACCTAGTGTCAAAGTACTTGTTAATACATGACCAATGAGTCCAAACACGATGGTGCTGTCTTGTTTGATTGACGAGTTCCCATGGCCACCTTCCGGCTCCATAATCAGACCCTGAACACCGTCTAGTGTCAAAGCACTTGTTAATACATGACCAATGAGCCCAAACACGATGGTGCTGTCTTGTTTGATTGAGGAGTTCCCATGGCCACCTTCCGGCTCCATCATCAGACCCTGAACACCACCTAGTGTCAAAGCACTTGTTATAATACATGACCAATGAGCTCAAACACGATGGTGCTGTCTTGTTTGATTGAGGAGTTCCCATGGCCACCTTCCGGCTCCATCAACAGACCCTGAACACCATCTAGTGTCAAAGCACTCGTTAATACATGACCAATGAGTCCAAACACGATGGTGCTGTCTTGTTTGATTGAGGAGTTCCCATGGCCACCTTCCGGCTCCATCATCAGACCCTGGACACCACCTTGTGTCAAAGCACTTGTTAATACATGACCAATGAGTTCAAACACGATGGTGCTGTCTGGTTTGATTGAGGAGTTCCCAAGGCCACCTTCCGCCTCCATCATCAGACCCTGAACACCACCTAGTGTCAAAGCACTTGTCAATACATAACCAATGAGTCTAAACACGATGGTGTTATCTTGTTTGATTAAGGAGTTCCTATGCCTAACTTCTGGCTCCATCATCAGACCAGCTCCATGGTATCATTTTTTCAAAATGTATCGGTAGTTGTATGAGTATGCCAAGTTTGAGCTCAATCGGATGCCAGGAAGTGCTTGAAAAATTGATGACAAAAGGAGTAACCGGAAACACATACGAACAGGTCGACGCCAGCAGCCAGCCACAACCCAGCGCTGTATCACATCCGACTCACTGGATCATAACGCAGCGCCACCCCGACTCACTGGAGAATCACCGAAGACAGTTCCGCGAACCGCGAACTATACGGCACCCTGTTCCGACTCACTGGAATCTCAACTGCCACGGTGGAGCATCGCAAGATACACGACTCAGCCCACTATCTACAACCACCGGTGACCGAGTGGCGGCATCTACAACGCCACATGCGAACTATGCATCAAACACCCGATGAGGTCACAAATCCTGCATCGCGCAAGTAGATGAAGCAACAGATGGCCTTATTGAAGCGCCATCTGTTGCGTGATGAGCGAACCGCAACCGTATTAGCACGAAGTGGAGATAGTTAGAAACAAAGCGTGCTAACAAACAATCTCAATGAAAAAGTGGGAACATCCCAAAAAAAAAAGATCGATTAATTTTGTAATCTGTTTTATCGTGTTTACATCACGATACGGTGCATCGCGTCTGCGTTTCACTAACTAATAGAATTTGTCTCTATAGAAATGGATTTGAAATTGTATTCGAAGAGTGCTTGATGATGACTACTCAGCTCGAAGATTTAAATAATATAAGTACCTTTAAATATAGCGGTCGTCGCAATCGAAATAGAAATACTAAAACTGTTCGTGGTGTCATAGTCATAGTACGAGGAGTTAATGCTAAGGAGCAGCAAGTCGTCGGAAAGTTTCAGAAGGCACTGCGTTACATGATGATGAACGTCACATCAATATTATTACGCGCGTTGTCTACCACTTACTTCAGATGAATGAACATTTGGATCTTCGATTACCGACTCTTATACTTACCTAATAAATTAATGAAACTCCAGCATCGATAGAGTAGATAAAATGTTCACCAATTCGTCGCAATACTAACTGTTGAGCACATAATGTTATCAGGCGCTCTGCCTTTGGCTCTGCTATTTAACTACCGTCCGTGTGTCCAGACAGTTGCTTATAATGTAAATTTTTTGTTAAATTCATAGCTCATCTCCATATTTATAATCAACCTATAATTTTCCCACTGCTGAGACACGGGCATCAGGTCGTTTCTCTCTTTTGACCACATTTTAAAAAAGAAAATCGAATTTAAAATTTGATTGCGTTTGCACGATACTTGTAAACTTGTAAGACAGAATAGAGATTCGCCGGACACTCTCATATTATACTCTCTTATATACTATTTGCTACAATTTTCTACAAATTGTAACTTACAAAGGATTTTTTGATGCTGTTGTTGTTTGTTGCTGGTGAAATAAATAACAACATGTCTTGTAACTCGCAATTTATACGTGTAGTTTTGAGAAACACATATATGTAATAATGAAACTTTTTACAAGAAAAATGCTTGTAATACAGGGCTTGTAAGTTTTGATGAACAGGGCACTGGTAGTTAATTTAAGTAATTTAAATTCAATAAGTTTTGATATTTGCAATAAAAGTAAAGAAAAGATTTTTGAAAATATGGGAACTATTATTTATTTATACAGAAGTGATGAGAAAAAAATGCTCTATCGTTTGGTGTAAACGGATCTAAGCTATCTCTAAGAATAAAGAAGTTACCTTGTGTAAAAGGGACTGACACCAACAAAAGTCGGTTTCAAGTACTTTTGTGTTCTTTTAAACGGATTTAAAAAATATATTTTGTGCTTCTTAATCTAAATTAACATAAATTACCCACGTTTTCATTTGTATGTTGTTATATTGATAACAATATAACAACACCTGGTTCTTTAAAATGGTTTAGTGAGTAATGTAGGTAATATTATTAGACATAAATCCGTTTTCACCAAAATAAAGGGAAAAAATCAAAGTAATTCTGTTGAGATTAGTATGAACATAATCATTCCAAATGCATATCCATTTTCACTTATGTGAATTAACATACAACATATGTATGGGAGAAGGGGTATAACTTATTTTATACCCTCAAGGAATTCATTTTGTGGTAGTGTAAGTCACTATCTCAAAAACTAATAACTTTACATAAAAAATAACTCAATAATAATAAAGAGCATAAGCATAGTGCGGAGGTTGTCACTAATATAAATACGTAGATCTATGGTTCTCGAAAAAATCAAGCTTCTAAGTCAACAAAATCTGCCTAGCCTTTTCCCAACTATATTGGGGTCGGCTTCCAGTCTAACCGGATGCAGCTGAATACCAGTATTTTACATGGAGCGACTGCCTATCTGACCTCCACAACCCAGTAACTGGGTGATACGATACCCCTTGGTAAGACTGGTTGTCAGACTTTCGGGCCTCTGACGACCCGTAACGACTGTCAAAGATCCGCGAATGACAGCCGGGACCAACGGCTTAACGTGCTTTCCGAGGCACGGAGGAGTCTCGATATGTAAGGATAGTCACCCATCCACGGACCAACCCCGGCAAGCGTAGCTTAACCTGACGGATCAACCCGTGCGGTTGTTATTACGTAGCCACGAGCTCCTAAGTCAACGCAACATAAAAATACGGCAATCTATGTGACATAATTTTGATACTCGCAAATAAATCAAAACCGGGTACGGATACCTCCCGTTGGCTTATAAATTATGTTTGGCAGGAAGCAAGGTCTCACAGCACAGTAAAGGAAAAAGTCCGAAAATCGTGAATTTATAGTTTTATCTCATAACATTTTTTTCTTGCGATTAGTTGCTTGTGTACGTTTGCAGTTGGAGAATTGACCGTGTCGTATATCGATGTAGGTATCGGCCGGAGAAGATGTTTTTCAACTACAAAGTTAAGTTGGTTTTTGGGATAAATTCATCCCAATTATCGAACCCTTGTCTGTGCGTGGTCCGACTCGCACTTGGCCGGTTTTTTTAATAATATTACAAAGATATCTTATAGATAACCATAGATCCTAAGGTTGCACTATGCCTACTGTTGGATTCTTTTTACATCGCGATATCTGCAAAGATCATCTAAGATCTGAAACTAGTTAGTAAAAAAGTATTGCATATTTCCTGGCAGACCGACAAAGCCGAGACTAACATGTAATCTATGTGTCTGCAGTGAATGTATATCAAGGTATTGTAAAATAAATAAAAGTGCTGATCTATGTTCAGCAGTTAGGTATCATGAAGAAATAAATGGGATAGTAATAAATAATAATTATTGTGAAACAATAAGCAAATCCCATTTACCACCAAATCCCATTCTGCGCGCAATCGGCTGAACGCTGACTTTTTTAAAACTGCTTAGTGCTTATCGTACCTTACATTTATATATATATAATATGTATATATATTATATTCTTTTCTATCGTGCTTGTTAGTGATCCTAAGATTTCTATTACTTTTTCAGTTTTTACCCGTGAGAACCTGTAATTGGCTCTGTTTCTTATAAAGTTGTTATCCATTATTTATAGCTGTTGGTTCTCCTATAAATAAATAAATAATAGTACCTACCTAGCCCGGATTGAACACGCGTCACGGCAATCTGTCCACGTACCATCGCCGTCAGTCGATCCTCATTTTACCAGTTAGTTAGCATTTGGGAAGATACTTATTGCTTATATACTAGTAGATAAGTAGAAAGGCTTTCAAGTTAAACATGCGTTACCCCAGCTAGCTATACGGGGGGCGTATTGCTCAGTTCGGTGGTGAACGTGGGGCTAGTTACTACTATAATATTCAATCAGAAATAGCGCACACCCAGATATTTTTTGACGTAAACTAATAAAAGAGAGAGAAAGCGCAGATTAGAAAAAAAAAAACTTGGTCGGTGGACTTCGACATTAAACGGCCTTATTTTTTTATTGCGTTGAATTAGAAGCTTTTATTAGAAGCTTGATTATTTTAGAGCTCCAAGGGACCGGGACTTACGTTTTTAACTTGATTCCTCCACGTATTCCTGAGAAAAGGGGTCTTGACAGACTGACAGATAGACGGACAACGAAATGATCCTATAACGTTTCAGTATTTTCCTTTTGAGGTATGGAACACAATAGCTTTTTTAGGAAAATGTGTCGAACTCGAAACTGTTTGGATGGTAGGTATCACTAACATACGCGACGACTATTAGTGCAACTTGCACTAGTTGCGAAGTGCAGGTGACACTTCGCAACTACTACATGCGATAATACAAATATACGTTTGTATTAGAATGGTTAACCTACTGGTTATCTGACACCGGTGTGTAATGTGGAGTAAGACAAGTCTCGCAATTAAGCTCCTCTCAAATGAAGTAATGTCGTATAATGTTTCATTAACATCAACCTTATTCGTCCACGGAGTCGAACGGACGACCACCAGAGTGTTGACGAGCTCATCTTGTGATACTCCTCCTCAGTACTGAGGGGTTGAAAACGTGTGTTCAAGATATTTGTTGTTGCACTGAGAAACTTCTAATGAGTTTTTGTTTGAAACAACTGGATCAATTTTTATTTTTTGGAATTCATGTTAACAAAGACCTGAATTGGAAGAGTCACGTGAAACATATAGGTCAGAAACTAGATGGGTTCGTGTTTGCTTTAAAAAAGCTGAGACAAAATGTGTCTGTAGAAGCTTTCAGTCATCTGTTCTATGCTATGGACTCATGTGGGGTAACTCGACCGATGCCGACAGAGTTTTTAAGCTCCTAAAACGCTGGATCCGGGTATTAAACACTGCTGTAAATCCATCTTTAAAAAAAATTTTTTTTTATTAATGCGTGATATTACCTAATGAATTTAATCATAATGTAAAATTAAATTTATAATTTATAATAATGTACTTACTAATAATTTCCGCATGAAAATTATGACAAATAAACATGGAAGCAGGCACAATACAATGACTTTAAGGCTGTAAGATCTTCCTGTAAACTATGTATTTTTAACCGACTTCTTCAAAAACGAGGAGGATCTAGTTCGTCTGTATATATTTTTTTGTGTATGTTCATCGATATTTTCGCCACTTGTGAACAGATTTAAAAAAATCTTTTTTACTTCGATAGGGTTATACACCCGAGGTGGTCCCATATAAATTTTATAAATTTTGGTTGCGTAGTTTTTGAATTAGCTTCATTATTACGTATTTTTCCCACTTAGACGACATCATAAGTGACTCCGTTACACTGTTATTTACATAGCAGGTAGTGGTATTCTAATTTGTGTGAGGTAGATACCACAACAAAAAAGTGAAAAATAAAAAAAAAATACAAAAACGAACAACCGACTTCCAAAACTGAAAAATAAATTTAATTTCGGAAGTCGGTGGCAAAAAACGAAAATTGAAAAGCAAAGACACCGACTTACGAAATTAAGTAATTTTTTACTTTTTTGGTGTTTTTTTTTTAAGTTGGTTGTTTTTTTCTTGCAAATAAACAATTAAAACCTTATTAATAAACACTGATTAAAAATAAATCCATTATGATCTCCGGCTTAACCATACATTTAAACGGGGATTAAGTTCGGTTTTGCTTAGGGTCAGTGCATCTATTTTAAAACGATTCTTATTTGTAAGGTTGTTTCTCGGTAAATATGCACCATCCCGTGACGTTGGAGGATCACAAGTAATCGTAAAACATAAATTAATATGCTGCAATCAATTCAGCGCATCGCATCACAGTCCTCTGCTGAGCGTGGGTCACTTCCAAGTTATATTATATAATAAATACCTGGCCCTCAGCCTTCCACAACCATACTGGCCCAGACGACGAAATTCTTTAAGTTCTGAGTTGAGCTACACGATAACTGACAAATGCATGCACTGATTGGACAGGTCCACTCAAATCTGGGTTGGTTCTTACCTTAAAAGACATGGTCCTCATGTGGCCTGACCAAGATTATGTCTGGACTTCAAAAGAGACTGAGTTTGTCGGCCTCTTTCTCAAGGTAGTCAGATAGGAAACGCCAACCTCATCTAGTTTACTTTAAAAAAAAAAAATTGGACGTGTAAAAGTGTTTCCGTTAACTTGTTTACAGAATAAACAATTTCATTTTAAAGGGTGAAAGCCCAGCTGCCGACAGGTTTCTATAAATTTTTCTAGATTTCTTGAATGTAATCTCACCAACGTCATAGATATTATAATACTACGCCCACGTTCATGAAACTCGTTGCTCCTTCACTCATTATAGTTTTTTCAAATGTAGATCACTTTTAGTATTAAGACCGCCCAGTTTTACACTCTAAGGGCGAATTTCACCAACCTTTTATACCGAGTATAAGACTTATCCTGCGAATAAATTTTGAATTTTTGACAGTTTTTCCATACAAAAACTGTCAGACGTCAATTTTATTCCAAGGATAAAAGATATCTGACTTTGATGAAATCAGCCCTAAGTAGTATAGTAACTCTTAAAAATTCCTAATTGTTATCAATTTATCAATTTATTATGGTGCACTTACAATAAAGATTATTTTATCTATCTATGATTTAGTTGGTATAGTAGATTACTTACACTCCAGACGTTTTCTCAAATTTTACGACTAGGAAAGAATTTACTAACACATAAATAATAATATCACGCCTGTAATCCTCGAAGGGTTAGGCGTGTGTTTAATATATTTGTCAATTTTCAATCATTCATTCATTTCAGAAAATTGTACCACCTCTACAACAAACCTACCCCACACTTCCACGACTGAAGTGCTCACCGTGTTCACCACCAACCGCCGGAAAAACAGGATGTTATTGTTACACTATTTCTTGTCATTTGTGAATATGAGTGTCTGTGGTTTAACGCCATTGTTTACGTATTTGGAGAAAGATCTACTAATTTTGCATACAACTTGGAGAGCTATTATGTCTCAATATGTATGCGTCGAAGATCGCGAAAACAAAGAAAATCAAAATTGAAAAAAAAATGCGACAACGATGAGAAAGAATTTGAATTATAAATAAATAGGAATTAAGTAAATAATAATAAATTAAATTGAATAAAAAAATATTTATTAAATAAATAACATTTTCCGTTGAAATAGACTAGCGTATTTACCACCAACCGCCGCTGGAGTGACCGCCGGAGTATCCGCCGGAGTAACCGCCGGAGGATCCGCCGCCGTATCCGCCACCGTATCCGCCGCTGTATCCGCCGCCGAAGCCGGTGGAGACAGGTACCACTTGCTTGACTGTGACGACCTGCGGCACGGAGACCACCTTGCGCACGTTGATGACCTGCGGCACGGATACCTCGCGCTGTACGTTCACCACTTTCTTGACGGCGACCACTTGCGTGGCGGGCGCGGACCAGCCACCGGAGGAACCACCGGACAAGCCGGAGTACCCGCCGGAGTAGCCGCCAGAGTAGCCGCCAGAGTAGCCGCCGGAGTAGCCGCCACTCCAGCCAGAGCCGAGCGAGCTGGCACCGCTCCAGCCGCTGCTATAGCCGCGCTTCTCGCGCACCGCGGCGCCCGCCGCCAGAGCCACCAGCGCGCACAGGACAATCTGTAATTACACACATACGTTATTACACCATGTCAAGTAGAGTTGACAACAAGCTAAAGGATCTGGTATGTTCACAACTCTCAGCTAACTATAAAACTTTTCCGAAACACTGCAACTTGTGCCACAAGAGGAGCGTTTTACTGAACTTTGCGTTATTAGTAATTTATGATATTATTTTTAAATACATGATTAACTCACGAAGGCTTTCATGTTGTTGTTGTGGTGGGTGGTTGTTGTGTGATGCGTGATCCGCGCTCTTGACGCATATATATGTACGTCGCCATCTGCGCTTACGAAAGATCGTCCTCGACAGACTCAGCAGTTTGCAGAGAGCGACTCGTGCTCGTCGTGGTTCAATGACACTTCCTTGTTGATGTCTGGTATGATTAAATTAATAAAACCGTATACGACACACTAAACCATTTTCAGGGTCAGTAAATGTAATAATAGTGTAGGACTCTAGGTTATGGTAGCGAGAATCTTTTCAAATCATATTGTTGGTTGCAAATGCACTAAGTTTTGGTTTCGATGATTTTGATATTAATTTTCTATAAAAAATACCACATTTTCATTTTACCAGTTTTGTGAAGCGTTGCGATCTAAACATTTGACACCCTCCATTCAGTTTGAAAAGTTGCTGAACGCTCAACTCTGCATCATCATCTTTCATAGCCTGTTTTGTCCCACTGCTCTAGGACATGACATGTTTTGTCCCACTGCCACAGGACATGACATGTTTTCTCCCACTGCCCTAGGACATGACATGTTTTTTCCGCATTTTTGGGCAAATGTTGTCAAGGCCTTCTCGGCCAAATTCCAAACTCATCATTGACGGCATATCATCTATTTCAGTTCCCTAAGAACCCTAACCTGCACAATATTTGGTACTTAGTACCTATTGTGTTTGCTAGCGATGAGCAATATCCTTCACCTTGCTATCAGTTCTGGTTTTATAAAGGTATTCAATTATTTCAATATTGTATATTATGAACACTGCGTAATTTATTATGTGTTCAAACTCAAACTCAAACTCAAAGCATTTATTTCAATTAAACCATTTACAGGCACTTTTGAATTGTCAAGGAGTCGGTCAGTCAGAATTATGAAGCTAGTTGCCCATTCCAAAGCGTAGTAGCGGCAAGAAACTCCACGGACACTCTTTTAAATCAAAATATTGTTACAAAATATTAGTTACATCATTTATGTTGAAATTATACATGTGAGAACAATGTAGAAAGCACGTTAAAAGCGTCCGCAAATATAACATAAAAACAAATCAAAAATTAAAATAAGCCATGGCAGCTAAGAGATGACTAGTCACAACTGACGGCGCCCGTTCACGAACATGACGCATGGATCAGCACCATTCAGCTCAACCATTTTGAAGGGAGCTAAATGATCCAACACACGCTGGTGGCGCGTGGTCAGCGAGACATTTGAGTGAGCATGACATTCCCAGCCGCCAGGGCACATTCAAGTCAATTAAAAGACAAATACCCGGTAAATGGCTCTATAGTACATAGTACTCACACCTGTGCTATGCAGTTATATAATACAAAGGAAATTGAGTTTATACAATGCAAAGATGGTCTTACAATCTTCAGCAGCTCCAACATTATTTTCGAATGTTAATTAGTTAGTTGTGGTTGTGGAGCAGGACCAGCATGTTACCTACATAATAAATTACGTATCTTCATTACCTATAACATCTCAAACTTGACTTTGATGACATTGATGCTGTTTTGCACATAATATTTCTGCATATGATTTGTAGGTTAATTAATAGAGTTATGTATATGGTGACTGGTGACCTTCGTACCATTTATAGTAGATGAAAATATGAATGTTATACAAATACCATACGGCTGATGTAACTTGGCAGGTCTGAACATATGTACTACGAACTTTCGCGCATGTTCTCTCATTCACACCTGCCGCATCTCAACATTTGGTTCCTAAAAAATGTAATTGCGAAGCCTTCTGCGCAAAGTTCGGAACTGCCAAGTTATATCGGCCGCATTGTATTTGTATAACATTTATGTCATCCAAAAATAGTACGAAGGTCACCATATTATATGTAATATATATATATAATTAAATATTATATACATCTAGCAAATATTATTTCTAGATGCTGTTTTGCACACATGATATTTCATGTGTGCAAAACAGCATCCAAGGTCAAGTACTACTGTTAGCTAGCTTTCCACTAACTGTCGTAGCTTTCTTATTTGAATTTGAAACAACCGGAGTGAGAAAGCGTCCTCTGCCGTGCCGGGCGCGAACACGCGATCAGGTTCACCAAAACAAAAAATTACTGCACGCGACGTGGCCTTACTCTTGTAAACATTGTAAAAGTAGACGATTTCCTAACATTTTAATAAGTAATATGTCAGTCTGTTAGTTAAAGTAATCAGAGAATGTCATAAAAATAAAAGTTAATTGATTCAGGCGTGACTTTGCGGGAATCCATTATAAAATACAATATTTAGTAACCTATTCCGCTTAACTATTCCTCAAGAGTCATAAAAAGCCCTGTAAGAAATTGACATGTGTTTCACCTCTCAACGAGGCACCTCAGGATGACAATTGACCAGTCGCGAACACGACATCGACACGGCGCGCGGCGTGTTTTAAATTTTCTTTCATTTAATTGCATTAAATCACAAGGTATTATGTTGTAACACAGGCCCCATAAGGGACGTCATAGTAGATAATCTGAAAAATGTTCGAACTAAATTGTCTTAATTTTTTGTATTAAAAAAAAGTGTCACAAAAAAAAAAAAAAATTCTCACTTATATAATATTCTCATAAATGAATTGACAAGGTATCGTTATAATATTAATCTTTTTAAATAGGTCCCTAAGAGATTCGCGACTACGACGTAGATTGTAATTAATCCTCTACGACGTAGATTGCAAATGAGAGCTGTTATCATTTGCAAAATAAAAATGGATTCAATGGCAGCAGCTCGACCCCACATTAAAATGCCCTAGGTACGACATTACGCTGTGAGTAGCCAAAATAGACTAAAAAGTGCTGTTTCTATATCTGCTAACTGTCTTATCTTTCTGTAACAGCTTATGCGGCCGAGATTAGCCGCCCACTATCCGCCCGCAGTCAACTTGCATTCTGGTTTCATAATTTTTTCATCATCTCTATTATCTCAATAATGTCTGCACCTGAACAAGCGCCTCGCCATAAAAATAAAGCAATAATAAGTCACGCGACTTGACTTGCTCCACCTCACTCTTTCTCATTTGTCATATACCTACAGGCTGTCCCTGAAAGTATGGATCCAATCGAATAGGGGCATGGGCAAAAAGTCATTTCCAAACTTTGTAACACTTAACCTTTTTTATCGCTAGTGAAACTATTTCCCATGAAAATCGCTCGAAAATTGATTAAAATTTTTGCCAGATCAAAGCTTTTGCAGTGAAAGATGTTTCTTATTGAAGACATGTTTTCTAGTTACGTAAAAGTATTACCACAGGAAAGAAGCACTACTCTATTACAACGTCCTGAAAAAAAAATTTGATAGGCCTAATAGAAAGTTGGTTATAACTTTTAAACCGTAAAAAAATTGCATTCTCACGGTTAGAAAGTCTGGGAATTGCCTTGCCCACGCTCCTATTCGATTGTTAGCACATATGTTTATTTCTGTAACGAGGAGGAAAGTCGCAGTATAAAATGATTAAGTCAGATTACAGTTTTTTTTTTAATTGAATAAATAACATTTCGGCCTTTTTTTACTAGAGTGTTCACCACCAACCGCCGCTGGAGTGACCACCGGAGTATCCACCGGAGGATCCGCCGCCGTATCCACCGGAGGATCCGCCGCCGTATCCGCCGCTGTATCCGCTGCTGTATCCGCCACCGAAGCCGCCGGAGACGGGAACGACTTGCTTGACTGTGATAACCTGTGGCACAGAGACCACCTTGCGCACGTTGATGACCTGCGGCACGGTGACCTCACGCTGTACGTTCACCACCTTCTTGACGGCGACCACTTGCGCGGCGGGCGCGGACCAGCCACCGGACGAACCACTGGACAAGCCGGAGTAGCCGCCGGAGTAGCCGCCGGAGTAGCCGCCGGAGTAGCCGCCAGAGTAGCCGCCGGAGTAGCCGCCATTCCAGCCCGAGCCGAGCGAGCTGGCACCGCTCCAGCCGCTGCTGTAGCCGCGCTTCTCGCGCACCGCGGCGCCCGCCGCCAGAGCCACCAGCGCGCACAGGACAATCTGTAATTACACACATACGTTATTACACCATGTCAAGTAGAGTTGACAACAAGCTAAAGGATCTGGTATGTTCACAACTCTCAGCTAACTATAAAACTTTTCCGAAACACTGCAAGTGCCACAAGAGGAGCTTTTTACTGAACTTAGCGTTATTAGTGATTTAGGAAATTATTTTGCGATCTGGAATTACATATAAATTATTAGGGATCTCGCGCACTAGACGGCCACGACCACGACCTGTGCTCGCAGCGACTAGGTAAACTATATGTAGAAACCGATACGAATCGCGTACTTGGTCGCAACGGCTAACTAGCCGCAGACCGGGCCACGGACCACGGACCACGGAGTCGTGGCCGTCTAGTGCGCGAGATACCTTACACCATGTCAAGTAGAGCTGACAACAAGCTAAAGGATCTGGTATGTTCACAACTTTAAGTTATCTATAAAACTTTTCCGCAACATTGCGAGTGCCATAAGAGGAGCTTTTTCACTGAACTTTACGTTGTTAGTTATCGAGGATATTATTATTTAAATATGATTAACTCACGAAGGCTTTCATGTTGTTTTTGTAGTGGACGGTTGTTGTGTGATGCGTGAGTCGCGCTCCTGACGTATTTATACGTCGCGTGCGCTGCGCTGACGCAACGCGTCCTCGACATACGCAGCGCTCTGCAGAGAGCACTCGTACTAGTCGCGATTCAATGACACTTCCTTGTTGATATCGAGTCGCCAAAGAAAGGTATTTTACACTACCCCAATTTTAGAATTCGGGTAGTGTAAAATACCTTTTACACTAGTCTATCCCAATTTTAGAATTGGGGTAGTGTAAAATACCTTTCTCAGGTCAAGTTAAGTATAGGTCGTCATCACGAATATATTGAAACAGTTTGTCGGCAGATTCTTTCGGATTTTCAATCTTCGAGAACCGTTATTTACATACGCAATGTTTTTTTCACTTTGTAAGGATTTTAATTTTCCATTTAGTAATAATAATTATACTATATTATTTATAAGTATGAAAAATGAAATAAAGAAATTATACTATGATGGGCATGTATTGCTTCGTTTATTAATGTTATGTTCGACGTTGAACGTCATTGTACTCACTATGTACAAGTATACATACATGTTTACGACAGCTGATTCTCATCTCATGCTACGGATTTTGGTTTTTCTATCTATACACATTTTTGACGGAAGCTGTTCTTGTTGCTGACTTCTGTGGCGGATGAAATGTCGAGAGCGCCCTAGGCAAGCAACTCATCGACGCCCCCTTTTTTCCACTTTCTCCGCCCTTCCGCTCTGGGCGGAGCGGAAGGGCGAGTCAGACTTTTACTGACTAAAACCCACCCGTGTTCTTTCAGTTGCCTGTTGCCAAGGGCCCCGATACGATTTCGGACTTTCCCGCAACCCTTTTTTTTGAGGGTGGGAAATCATCAAATGACTTCTCCCGCTCTGGGCGGAGCGAAAGGGCGTGTCAGACTTTTACTGACTAAAACCCACCCGTATTCCTTCAGTTGCCTATTGCCAAGGTCCCGGTATCCCTTTCGGACTAACCCGCAACCCTGGCAGGCATCGGTCCTAGCGGACCGCGCCAATTGTGCTGACATCTCTTTGAGGCGCGCGTGGAACACAACGCGCCGTCGACCCGGGCCTGGTTCTTATCGGACGGCGAGCTACCCATTGCTCGCCGTCCGTCCGCAAGCGCCTATGATGGCCGGGAATCCGCCTGGGATTCCCGACGCCCAGGGCGTCTCCTGCGGCGGCGGGTAGTGGCGCGAGGGCGCGAATTTTGCCTCTCCCTCATGCCTACTACCTCCACCTTCGCGAGCATTACTGCTTCGACCTCCCGAAGCTGCCGTGTCCGGTGCGGACTGATCGCCGCAATTGTGGCGTTTGTGCCCAATCGACGCCCAATAGCTGTCATATATAAATATAAATGTTCTCTGTCTCTCTACCAACATACCAAGTTTCATAACAATCGGTTCAGTAGTTTATTGCATGAAGAAGTAAGATATAACTATACACACACACACTTTCGCAGTTAAAATATTAATAGGGATAATTAGGTACGCCAGGGAATAAATACATCTACATCTTAAATAATCTTTTACATGTTGTAAGTAGGTGCATACTTACTTACACAATTAATTTTATATTAATTTTCATTTTTTTTTTGTTAAAAATATTCCGCGCGGCGCCCCTTTATTCCTCGCGCCCCTAGGCACGTGCCTAGTTTGCCTTAGGCTTTATACGCCACTGGCTGACCTTCTCAGCTGCACTTCTAGACAAACTTCTGATACTTTTCTTCTTACAGTTCTATTATCATTGAAGTTACAAGTATCTTTTAACTAAGTGGTTATGAAAGAAATAGAAAACTAGAAGAAATCCTGTTTGGGATACCTACATTATTATTGTAAGTATTTTTATTTCCGAAAAATAATTTTGACGCAGCTGTCGAGTCATAAAGGGAGAATACGTAAATCTTCATTAAATTAGTTGATAACTTTTGCCGATTTCATTGATTCCGATGTACAAAAACATGCTTCACAAAAACCAGTTCCATTCATCGTGCGTGACTAGAGTTTTGTAAATGCATATTTGTAACAAAATGTAAACATTTTCGGAGAGGTATGTGTAGTTACTGAGGTGATGAATGTATATCATACAGGAACCATTCCGCCATAGTTTATGTACCCTTCATTCATGGATAGGTATACTCCTGCTCGTGTCAAACTATTCACCTCCATCATTGGCTCCATCGCACTCGTGTGCATCATAGCTTCAGAATGGAATGGCTTCTGCAATCTGTGTTGCTGTGCTATATACTAGGTACCTACTAGGTTTTCAAGAGAATCAATGAAGTCATTGTGGTATTTGATTCAACATAATATAACACATTTTGACGAAAACCTTTGCAGATACATTTTAGACTTATTGAATTGTTTTGCAGAGTTTTAGTGGTAATAAGGATTATACCTATTATTGAGTTTGAATTTGTCCTATTTGTAAATGAGTTTGCCATATCGATACTGGAAATATGAAATAACGTAAGGGACATTTTGTCGAAAATGAGTTATATATATCATTGGATTCGGAATTTCTTGCTCTATCGATTGGTATATTTAAAATCTCGATATCTCAAAGAAAATGTCCCTTACATCACATATTTTCCGTAGGCCGAGACCATTATTCTTCTAGAAACTGACTGTATATGACATTTTAAATTAATATTTTTATAAAAACTAATGTACGTCTCTTTACTCGCAGTTTTTGGTATTTACATTTAAACAAAATCGAGTACATTTTACAACAGGTCACATAAGTTATTCCATAATTTGAGATTATGATTATTATGCCTTATACATTAGTGTTCCCTGGGTAGGTACAAATATCATGTCCCTTACATTAAATTGCGACTTTGATTTTTATTGATTTTTATAAGCACGCTAGGTGCAGAGTTTTACAATTAGTTTCCTTGTAATACTAATACATGGACAAATAACACATACACAGAGATGGGATATATAAACTTGCGACAATCTAAGAAGTCCGTTTTGACAGCTATAAAAATGCTTCGTGTAACGATGAAAAAAAAAATTGGTTTCTTATAAACTGATTCTCGAGAAATATCGATTGATCATACTTAGAGAGTTTGTAAGCAACGACTTATCTACATTGTTTAAAACTGATTCTCAAGGCATAACTTTTAATTACAAGTATGAGAACGAAACGTCAAAAGGGACTTCTTAGATTGTCGCGAGTGTAGTAAGTAATGTTTTTGTTCAACACAATCGTTAAGGCCGTCACCCTACCTCAAATTGCTTAGCATGATCCTCCGTTATGCCGAAAATACTGCAGCAAATACTGAAATAAATATATGTTAAAGTTGAGGATCGATAGGTCCTATGTGTGGCGAAAACAGGATTACATAAAAAAAAATCTATAGAAAAAATTCCAAGATACTAAAAAATCTATAGAAAAAATTCCAAGATACTAAACCGAACTATAAACTGCTGGTATTCAAAAAATACTTCAAAATAGATCATGAAACTTTGCATAATCACTGAAGTAACTATTAAGCAGGTTTTATGTGTTTTTTTTTTTTGTAATTACCATTATTTTCACCGTAAAAAGCAATTACCTAAACATTTCGAGGCTTCCGAGTCACTAGCACCCCAATCCGTCTCGCTCTCACTCAGGTCGCGAGTAGTATGGTGCTATAGCGAGATAAAATCTAAGGTAGGGTACAAGAGACCAAAAGAGATCTTTACTTTGAAAAACTCTAAAGTTGTATTTCCTATAATGTCCCTTACATCAATGCTGTTCATTTATATCTCAAATTTTGTTAACGTATGTCACCCGTATTCTTTATTATTTAATGTAAGGGACATCCTATCTTTTAAACTATAGACTTTATTGAATGTTTGCTATTTTAGCTTAAAAGAATGAAAAAATCTAAGAAACTTTGTCCTAGACACTTTTTACATAAAACATATAGGTAGTTAAAAAAATATAGTCAGTTTTGTAAAAAATATATCTTATTTTTGCTGTCCTGAAAACCTTAGGTTTGTCCCTTACGTTATTTCATATTTCCAGTATCGATATCTCAAATTTTGTTAACGTATGTCACCCGTATTCTTTATTATTTAATGTAAGGGACATGCTATCTTTTAAACTATAGGCTTTATTGAATGTTTGCTATTTTAGCTTAAAAGAATGAAAAAATCTAAGAAACTTTGTTCTAGACACTTTTTACATAAAACATATAGTTAAAAAAATATAGTCAGTTTTGTAAAAAATATATCTTATTTTTGCTGTCCTGAAAACCTTAGGTTTGTCCCTTACGTTATTTCATATTTCCAGTATCGATATGTGTAGGATGGTTTAAAGTCTTTTAATGGTTGGTCATGGTTTTACAACCTCGAAATTAATTAGGTCAAAGTTCAGTAGGTAGTAAGTACCATAATGAACTTTATTTGAGTGGACTTATTTACTTTAAATACATACATAGGTAGGCGGGTACGCACTGCAAGTAACGTTCTTTTGGCATTGAATGGATACGGTGTATCATTAATCGTGTGTCCAAAAGTTAACTGATTTGCAGTCTGTTTAATAATGTTAATTCTAAATTCAGCGTTAAGGTTGAGACACGGGTCCGTGGCTTGTACCTATTGGATCATAAAGTAATTCACTATAAAGGTTGGCCAGGACATTGAAGCGCAAACTGTAACCATGAATTCAGCACATGACTTTAGAACCAAAGAAATATTGTTCGTAGATTTAAAAAAATCTGCTGTTTCATAGAAATGTGCAATACCAACGCGCAGTCACATTAATGTATGGAACAGCAATTGTTTTTTTATAACAGACGAAACGGCTGTTCCTTACATTTTGACCAGCATTTTCGCAATTTCAGGCGAATAAGGGACCTTATTGAAAGTTGTTCGTAATGATGAGTACAATTTTTTTCGTTGACATCCACTATAGTGCCACCAGCCACCGCTAGAATGACCGCCGGAGTATCAGCTAGGGGATCCGCCGCCGTAGCCGCCGCCGAAGCCGCCGGAGACGGGCACGACTTGGTTGACTGTGATGACATGCGGCACGGTGACCTTGCGCTGCACATTCACCATCTTCTTGACGGAGACCACCTGCGTAGCAGGCGCGGACCAGCCTCCGGCGGAACCACTGGACCAGCCGCCAGAGTAGCTACCGCTCCAGGCCGAGCCGAGCGAGCTGGCACTGCTCCAGCCCCTACTGTAGCCGCGCTTGTCGTGCACCGCGGCGCCCGCCGCTAGAACCACCGGCACAGAACGATCTGGAATTAAAGAAATACATTAATATACCGTATCAAGTAATACACATAACTATCGACCCATCTCGCTGGCCACCACCATGGCCAAAGTGCTTGACGGTCTGATGAAGGGCTGTCTCTCAGAATTTGTTAAAGTACATGACGCCCCGTTCGGGTTCAAGTCGGGAGTGTCCACGGAGAGTGCCATCCTCAGCATGAAACATACCGTCAAGTACTACAGCGCGAGTAAGTCCCGGTGTACGCGTGTTTCCTCGATTTGTCGAAAGCTTTCGGTCTCGTCTCTTATGATGTGCTATGGGACAAGTTGAACGGCACGGGTGTACCGGCGGAGTACACATCCCTCCTCAGATACTGGTATGCTCACCAAACAAATCGGGTGAGGTGGGTCGGTACTCTTTCGGATGAATATCAAATGGAATGTGGTGTAAGGCAGGGGGGTGAGCTCGTCCCTGTTACCGTCGTTTATCGTTCCCTTAGTTTGTTTAACAATCAGCTTATCGAGCGACTGAGTGGCACACATGTCGGCTGTCATGTAGACAGTACATGTGTCAATAACATAAGTTACGCGGACGAGATGGTGTTGCTCGGTCCATCGATGAGCAGATTGAGGAAGCTACTCACGATCTGCGAGACGTATGCGGAGGTGCACGGCCTTAAATGTAACTCATTAATCGGTGAACATTCATAAAAAAAAAAAACATCCGAACGTAGTACCTCCTCCTTTTTTGTAGTCGGTAATAAAAGAATGAAGTTTTAGTGTTTACGGTTCCTAGCAACAGCCCCGTCGTGTTCCTCCGCTATATCTCAACA
Source organism: Lithophane semibrunnea (assembly GCA_947363905.1). Classification (NCBI taxonomy): domain Eukaryota; kingdom Metazoa; phylum Arthropoda; class Insecta; order Lepidoptera; family Noctuidae; genus Lithophane; species Lithophane semibrunnea. The sequence goes on along the minus strand of OX376198.1, from coordinate 17,698,050 downwards.
GCGTAGTACATAATGTACCGTAGAAATCCACCGTAGAAATCTTTCTACAATCTGTCATTTTGTCTTTCATTTCTAACGATCTTTGTCTAGGTCTTTTTATATGTAGACTATTTCGGAAGAAAGTTTTCTATCCTTACTGTCAAAATCACACTGACAACCGATAAATCCTATGATAAAACAAAGAATTCAGAGTCGAATTATGTAAAAGAGTGAATTTCGTAAAAAGTGCAGTTGACTCTTTCTATTTTGCTGCCGTCTCGTACTGTCTACTGTCTACAGGAAACGTCATTTTTGGCTACTCTTCCGTCGAAAAAACGGTGCTCATGCTACGCCTGCTGGGTCATGTTGTCGCTAGTGACTTACGGGATGATGGCGACATATAGATCGCGAGCGCATGCCGTTGTCGGTGAGGAGCAATATGCTCGCCCGTAGGTTCGCTCGCTGCACGGCAGTGTCAAAGTCAGTTTATTTAGGGCGTTCTGTCAGTCCTTCTACTCGAGCGGCCTGTGGGTGTCAAATACGCGCCGAGCCTACAAAGTCCTGCGCGTACAATACAACAACGCTTTCAGGATGCTGTTGCGGTTGCCGCGGCATTGTAGTGCGTCTGGAATGTTTGCTGCAGCTCGCACGGATGGCTTTCACGCCATCATTCGTATGAAAGCGGCTTCCTTATCCTGACAATGATTGCTGGCAGACCGGACCGCCCCATCCAAGGGCACTGGGTAAAAATAGCAATAGGTCTGTGCTAAATAATTAAGTCAAGTACTACCAACACTAACATAGCATATAAGCACAATGTGTTACTAACAACTTATGGACTAATTTAGGTCTGAAATAAAATATATATATATATTTTTTTTTAATGCAGAGGAATAATCTAAAGGGTCTGGTGTGTTCACAACTCTCGGCTAACTGTAAAACTTTTCCAAACACTACGAGTGCCACAAGGTGTGCTTGTTTAAAGAACTTTGCGTTATTAGTGATTTAGGATATTCTTTTCAAATGTTACTGCCTCGTTAGTCTAGTGGTCGCAAGCGCTACTGCTGAGTGTGAGGGCAAAATGTTGTTGGGTTTTTTCATCTGGAATTTCACAGTTGCAGCCCGACGTCGAGATTTGTGCCCGGTTGATGGCAATAGGCTCACCCCCTATTACATAGGACTTAAACATAACTAGTGAAATGTGGGTGACTAAAGCTCTGCTTAACCCTTCGGGGAATACAGGCGTGTTATGTTTATTTTCAATGTATATTAATACATGATTAACTCACAAAGGCCTTCATGTTGTTGTTGTAGTGGGTGGTTTGTTTGTGATGCGTGTGCCGCTCCCGGGTACCTAATACAGGGTGTTAGGCTAAATACCGTTATCCTTGAAACCAGTGCAGTGGTTTGGTTTTATTTATAGAATGTAAAATCAAAACGCTCCGTTAGATAACATACTGTATATCCTAACAAATGATTAAAAATGCGAAAGTGAGTTTGTTTTTTACGCATTCACGCTAAAATAGCTGAACGGAATTGGATGAAAGGCACATGGGTAGACCATGACCATGACCTGGAGAAGGACATAGGATACCTTTTATCCTGATATTCAACAAGACTTATGCGGATGAAACCGCGGAGCGCAGCTAGTAGGAAATAAATCATAATAAAGTAAATTGTATTAAAAAATATTTATTAAATAAATAACATTTTCCGCTGACGTCGAATAGAGTGTTCACCACCAGCCACCGCTGGAGTGACCGCTGGAATATCCGCCGGAGTACCCGCCGGAGGATCCACCGCCGTGTCCGCCGCCGTATCCGCCGCCGTAACCACCACCGAAGCCGCCGGAGACGGGCACTACTTGGTTGACTGTGATGACCTGCGGCACGGAGACCACCTTGCGCACGTTGACGACCTGCGGCACGGTGACCTCACGCTGCACGTTCACCACCTTCTTGACGGCGACCACTTGCGCGGCGGGCGCGGACCAGCCACCAGAGGAACCACCGGACAAGCCGGAGTAGCCGCCGGAGTAGCCGCCAGAGTAGCCGCCGGAGTAGCCGCCACTCCAGCCCGAGCCGAGCGAGCTGGCACCGCTCCAGCCGCTGCTGTAGCCGCGCTTCTCGCGCACCGCGGCGCCCGCCGCCAGAGCCACCAGCGCGCACAGGACAATCTGTAATTACACACATACGTTATTACACCATCCCAAGTAGAGTTGACAACAAGCTTAAGGATCTGGTATGTTCACAACTCTCGGCCAAATATAAAATTTTCCGAAACACTGCAACTTGTGCCACAAGAGGAGCTTTTTACTGAACTTTGCGTTATTAGTAATTTACGATATTATTTTTATTAAATACATGATTAACTCACGAAGGCTTTCATGTTGTTGTTGTGGTGGGTGGTTGTTGTGTGATGCGTGTGCCGCGCTCCCGACGTATATATACGTCGCGCGCGCTGCGCTGACGCAACGCGTCCTCGACAGACGCAGCTCTGCAGGAGATCTCACTCAAATGATTCAATAACACTTCCTCATTGATGTAAAAATTAATGAAGTAACTGCAACTGTCTTTCTCTTCTGTCTTACATTTGTATAGATGGGTTCATTTTTTGATCATGGAGATTTCATTGCATGGAAATCATAAGATTTACCGCAGTTTGAACTTTCAACAGTAGGTATCCGTAACGTATTTATATACAGTTAGTTCAGTGTATTGTGCGGCTTTACAACGAGAGAGCTAGGTATGTTAACATGTAACTTAAATAAAGATGTAGTTAATTCGATCTAATTATGTGGGTCTGACAACCAGTCTTACCAAGGGGTATCGTATTCCCCAGTTACTGGGTTGTGGAGGTCAGATAGGCAGTCGCTCCATGTAAAATACTGGTATTCAGCTGCATCCGGTTAGACTGCAGGCGTAGCATGAGCACAGTTTTGTCGACGGAAGAGTAGCCAAAAATGACGTTTCCTGTAGACAGTAGACAGTACGAGACGGCAGCAAAATAGAAAGAGTCAACTGCACTTTTTACGAAATTCACTCTTTTACATAATTCGACTCTGAATTCTTTGTTTTATCATAGGATTTATCGGTTGTCAGTGTGATTTTGACAGTAAGGATAGAAAACTTTCTTCCGAAATAGTCTACATATAAAAAGACCTAGACAAAGATCGTTAGAAATGAAAGACAAAATGACAGATTGTAGAAACATTTCTACGGTGGATGTCAAAAATGAAGAAACGAACTGTCACTTTGTATAGAAAAAGCTATGTCTATTCTTCGTAGAGATAGAAAGCGCCATGCTACGCAAGCTGGAAGCCGACCCCAACATAGTTGGAAAAAGGCTAGGCAGATAATGATGATATGTAGGTATTGTTGACATTGACCCTTCTTATATTTATAGTAATGGCGAAATATCGATAAAATTATCGAGTAGGTAGGTACTTAATAATAAGATGATAGAGTCAAGGGCAGAGAACAAAAATGGCTTGTGTTTTATCAACGCAACATTGTACGACAGTAGCTGATATAAATATTTGCAATTGGATTTTGAAATTTGAATTATTACCTATATCCCTAAGGATCTGACAACAAGCGATAAAGACTCATTTTTTATGTAACATAAGTGAACAATAAAAGTGTAGATGGTGTTTTAGGTAGTGTTTGGTGTTTCTTTTTTTCTTTTCAATCAGTTTTTTAATTGATTAAGTATATTATGTTTCTAGCGTAGGTATGACACTCGTGGGTTGCAGCTGAAAATCAGCGTCAGGTGGTACACTGTGTGTTGCCATCTGACAATATGCTGAGCTGAGGCCCTTTTGGCATTGTAATGATATTTTGCCATAGGAGAGTAGGAAGGCTGAATTCCAATAGCAACCCGTAATGCAAATCAACAATTACAACGCTAGCGAGCCGCCTCTGCTTCGCACGGTTTTACGGCTCTGAGATATACCTATGATACTGATTTCCATACGGCTGACTATTTGTTTGTGTTGAAGAAGATTCCAGAAATCATCCCTTACGGTTTCACGTAGTTTTGCTGGGGAGTTCGTGACATGTAGGGATTGGAGTAAATAAAAGCAAACAAACTTATTTAACTTCTTATATTTTTAAATCGTCTATTTTATTCGTGCACACACTTTCGTCTTTTTCAATCCACTTCTTCCGAAGGGCGTGTTTTATGTAATTTTAACGTTCTAAAAGTGCTGATTCTCAGCTTAATTTGGACACATAAATGAGTTTTTATTTTGATTTTTGGTGCGGCATGAAATTATATTTCATTTTCTTTTTAAATAATTTTGACATACTTTAACTTTGGACTACCCCACTGCTGGAGCAGCTGACGCTCAGATCCCTTATGCAATAAGGGCAAACTATTACTGTAATATTTACAACCCGAATAAATTAGCGTGTTCAAACTAACGCCACGTACTTTATTAATGTTATATCATTGTTGTAGAGTAGTTTAGAAGAACAACGCAGTCACACGAAAACGCGACTTCAATTTACAGTATGATTCGCAGCTTTATGAAAAAATCAGGTTTTTGATCGCAAACACGAAAAAGACAAAATTATTACTTTATGTTAAAGTTCGCTGTCATAGACCTGAGAAAATCCAATTTTTTTATAAAAAACCTAGACAAGATAAGTTTTATGATAAAATCAATCGGTTGTTATTTCTTTATAAATAAAACAATTAGAGACATTAAACAATTATTTATTTTTTATAATTTTACATACTTAGAACACAAAATCAATAATGCATAAGCATAAGCATAATCAGCCTATAATGTTCCCACTGCTGGGACACAGACTTCCTCTCTGTGAGAGGGAGTGGGCCGTAATCCACCACGCGGGCCCAGTGCGGGTTGGTAGATGTCACATGTCTTCGGATTTTTGGTTCTAGGACATGCCGGATCAATAATGGATTTCCACTAATTGTGGTTGTGCTAACCACCTGTTTCTGGCTACTTTGAGATTAGGATCTGATGATCTTAATTAATAAACAGTTAGGGACGCTCATCATTTTAAAACAATGTTTGAAACGTTTCGTTCTTGTAGAGGTCATAAACGCCACTCACAGATTGTTTTAAGATGGAAACAATCAAAGCAATCAATTTAATTAAATGTGTGATTTTACATTACTTATGATATCGATATCTACTCCAGGCTATTCCATTTAATGGACACCGTAATACTAAGGGGTTTATTTATAAAAGTTGCTTAAAGTTAAGTGACGTTCCAAACGTCAAAACTGTATGGTTAAAAAGTCGCTAATCATAACTTAACTTTAAGCAACGTTTATAAATATACCCCCTAATCCATAGCCATAACTTACGTGAATTGACAATCATATAAAGTTGAAACAATTATTGCAACAGACAAATATGATGACAATTGTCAACTCAGTCTTCACTTCTCAAGTTCTTTTGGTAAAGAGGAATACCGCTTTGCAGAGCAATGCTGGCGTATAGCATTTAACTATACGGCAGCTCTGCAAAGCGGTTCTGATCCTGTGAGCGTGTACCTATCAATACAAAAGACCTCCTTCACTGAAGAGGCTTTAAGTCGTCGTCTTTACTGAGATATTTATGCTGAATAGAGATGTGCTGCCAATTTCATCTACTGATAGTATTTAAGTCTAGAAACAAAATGATACCACTGTGTTGTATTAAAATAGTATTTTTTATTAAACGAACTTTAAATAAATCACATTTTTCACTGTTGTTGACTAGAGTGTTCACCACCAACCACCGCTGGAATGACCGCTGGAGTATCCGCCGGAGTACCCACCGGAAGATCCGCCGCCGTATCCGCCGCCGTATCCGCCGCTGTACCCGCCGCCGTATCCACCGCCGAAGCCGCCGGACACGGGCACGACTTGTTTGACTGTGATGACCTGTGGGACGGAGACCACCTTGCGCACGTTGACGACCTGCGGCACGGTGATTTCGCGCTGCACGTTCACCACCTTCTTGACGGCAACCAACTGCGTGGCGGGCGCGGACCAGCCGCCGGAGGAGCCGCCGGAGTAGCCGCCGGAGGAGCCGCCGGAGTAGCCGCCGGAGTAGCCGCCGGAGTAGCCGCCGGAGTAGCCGTCGCTCCAGCCTGAGCCGAGCGAGCTGGCACCGCTCCAGCCGCTGCTGTAGCCGCGCTTCTCGCGCACCGCGGCGCTTGCCGCCAGCGTCACCAGCGCGCACAGGATGATCTGGAATTACACACATACATTAGTAAACCATGTCAAGTAACGCTGACAAGAAGTTAAGGGATCTGGTATGTTCACATCTCACAGCTAACTTTAAAGCATTTCGAAACACTGCGAGTCCCACAAGAGGAGCTTTTTCAACTATTATTAATAATCTAAGATATTATTTTTAAATTGACTCACGAAGGCTTTCATATTGTTGTTGTCGTGTGTGGTTGGTTTGTGATGCTTGTGCCGCGCTCCCGACGTATATATAAGTCGCGCACGCGGCGCTGACGCAACGCGTCCTCGACAGACGCGTCACGCAGGAGGGATGATGCATATCACCTCAATAAGCGCCGCCGTTCAGTAACATGTCGATTGTCAGTCTGTCTCGTTGTTGCTGAGGCTCATTCAGGCCAAAACAAAAATTTCCGGAAATAGATACCGATTAGTAAAAGATAATTTGTTGCATTGTTTTGTCTTTGTAGAATTTTATTTTTTCATAACGGTCCGCTATAATGAACAATAGATCACAATATAATTATCTTAAAGGTAAGCGCTAGGATGGTATTGAATTTTGAAAGGGCCTCTAGATGAACAGCAATGCTTGTTGGTAAATCTTGTCGAGAGAGGAATGCTCCTGCGCATCGTCATTCCTTAAAAGGGAGTGAATAGGTTAGTTAGTTTTAAGTCAAAGGCATTATGTAACTGTTGCTAAAGCTTGCTTCTCGAGTATTAAACATAAGTGTGAGTACTAGGTGTTACAACACAAACTAACCCCAACTAGCCCTGCGGTCTGCTTACGAGTCATGATCACGGGACAGTGGTATGGAGGGAGATCGTTCAACCGTTCTGTTTCAGTACATTTTTTGAAGTACTATTTATTTACTTAAGTCTACCTCATCAAAAGCCAGATCCATCATTACAGAGCAATTCAGCAACGAAAAAAATCTCTGATTATATCTCAGTCACAGTGTAGGTACCTTATCCATTAAAACGAATTCTACTCTACAACACTGTTGTCAATATAATAATTGTCATAATTTGTTTTAAAATTGAAAAAACCCCTGCGCTGCAACATATTTTATGCTGGTTTTTAGTATATCAATTATCTCCATCGTGTCGCGACTGGCGAGCAGTAATTATACAGTTAAGCTGATTTACTAATCTAGACTAGTCTCAATTAGTGTGCAAGTGTTAGTTTTTTATTTGTTAGTAGCACATCGTGTGAGCGGCCGGACGACGGCGCGCGGGCGCAGCCTGCCGGTTGATCAATAGGAGCAGACTTACAGGTTCTATTGCACATGCACTCGTGTGTGCTCTCATTTGCAAATAGACCACTCTATTGCATCGCACGGAATGGATCGCCGACTATTTTTGTTTTACATTCTATTGTGAAATATTTTATAATTAATTCTGAGCAAAAATTGCGGAATCCTGAAAATTCACACGGAATTGTGAGCGGGTTTCAGAATTATGCAATGATAATCTGTTTCAATAATGACGGATTGATGTTTTTGTTGTGACAATGCTTTCAAATAGACTTATACAGTACCAACAAAAAATATATAAAATTTTATTTTATTTTTTTATTTTTATTCAAGAGGAACAACAAACAGCTACAATATAAAACATAGAAACAAGAATTACACAAAACATATAGATAATATTGCAGCCCACAACGCTGTTCACAGATTAATGATAGGATACAATACAGTGAAAATAATAATAATAATATTTTTTTTTTTTTTTAATGTAATAAAAAAATTGTAGCACTGTTTAGTCTAGATCTCTAGGTTTGCTATCTCAATTTACTGAGAAACTGATCAGTTGACCTAGACCCTAAGCAAAGCCTGGTCGTAACGATCGTGGATACATATTGCGGTTTTGTTTCTCCTCCATCATGTTTACATTCACACACTCCAGTATATTGCACGTATCGTAAGATTGTATCACACCCGACTGCGACGGGGTCAAACTGTACTGAACCTTGATCTATGTCTGTTACAACTGTGGCACGAGGTTCGCATGCTAATTCTTGATTTTAATCTGTTTACCGAGATGTATCAGTAAGATCTATAAAATTCAAGAATGTTTCCATTTTAACATAATACCATAATTTTGTGGCCTTCAGTCTCGCTAACGGCTTTATCTGACCATAACAAAGATGCCAATTCTGATTAACTTTGTAATTGTCGCTTCTGTAGTTACGTACGGTGCGCGGTTTTGGGAGAATACACGGTGTGGTGTGGATTCTCATCAATTTCTTATATTGATTTTTAGAAGCAAGAAGTCTTGTATTGGTTCTTAATCCACACGAAAACTTAGGTAGGTACTGCTTTGCCCTCTAGTCAAAGTTATTCGATGAAAACTTACACTCGGTAGTTGAAACGTTTGCGAGTAAAGAAGACTTGAACTGGCTGACATGAAGTGACTGATTCCATTTTGCATTTGTTGTACATATATTAAAAACAAACACTTGTGCACTATAATATCTCCCGCGCCGAAGGCTAGTCTCCGTTGAGATTGACCGCCGTGGCCGAAAATACGGTCTGGAGGACTATTATTATTACATATATTATTATGGTAGGTAGGTACCTACATCTAATAAGTACGACGACAAGCAAATCCTTATCTTTTAGGCAACATTTTTCCTGAAATGTATGTATGTATACGAATAGCTTATTTATTCTTCAGAAAGCTTACAGTCTTCATATCTTTAAAGTAGGTTATGTAAAATAGCGCTTACAATTGCCAAGCTTCCACAAATTAAAATCTATGTACCTATTTTCAAATTCAAATTCAAATTCATTTATTTTGTGTACATAGGTTAGAAGATGTTAAAATATAGATATTACAGAGTCCGTCTATGTCCCGCCGATAGGCATACAAAAATTCACAATTTTCTAATAAAATTAAATTATGTCATTTATGTATTCACAATTAATTAGGTCTACAATTTATAATAATAACATGTCAATTTTCAAATCAAAATCATACAGCAAATTCACAATTAATAAGATAAGTATACAATTTCTAATGATAACATGTCACATTTCCAAATTAAATTAAATCCAACACTAATAAATTACATTACATTCATACTGCATTCACATTAATTAAATTCTTTTTCAGACAGAAAGTCACTTATGGAGTAGTACGCTTTGCTCACTAAAAAATTGCGAAGCCTTTTTTTGAATAACAATACCGGCAATTCCCTCCAAGATTTGGGTATTTTATTATAAATGACCGGAGCCATACAGTAAACACTTTTGCGCATTAGAGTTGTCTTACAAGAGTGAAGACATAGCAAACTATTATCGCGTCTATTACGTGGAATTACATCATTTAATCGTTTAAACCGATTCGGATTCGACCTCACAAACACAGCTACTTCCCATATGTACAAACAGGGCAGTGTCAGTAGTTTATGTTTCTTGAAATATGGCATGCAACTATCCGTACTTTGGAGCTTGAGCATCGCTCGTAAGCATCTTTTCTGTGCTTTGAATACAGTATCTTTTTCAGTTGAATTACCCCAAAATATTATTCCATAACGTAAGTTGGATTCTACGATACCATAATAAGCTGTAAGAAGTGCATCAACATAGATTATTGAGGATAATGTATGCAGAGCGTATGCCGATGAACTAATTTTTTTGCATAAACTACTAATATGTGCCTTCCAATCAAGTTTTTTATCTATTATAAGACCCAGAAACTTGGTGTGTTCAACTTCTTCCACCACATCATTGTTATAGTGTACGTGAAGGTTCATGCTAGGCATTCGTTGACTAAAATGTACAAGTTTTGTTTTTTTCAAGTTTATTTTTAAATTGTTTGCTTCTAACCAATGCACAATTAATGTTAGAGTATTATTTATATCCTTTTCATAAGTTTCTGCACTTTCACAAGATATTGTCACCGTACTATCGTCCGCAAACATTGTTAACGGATGTTCAACGCATGTTGGTAGATCATTGATATATAATATAAATATAAAGGGGCCGATTATGCTCCCCTGCGGTACTCCATACAATACCTCCCGCTCGGATGATCTAAATATCTCTTCACGCTTACTTACTCTATTTATTTGATGAATTTCCGTAATTTGTGTTCGGTTTTTTAAATAAGACTCAATTAAACGAAGAACATTACCTCTAATACCGTAAGCCTCGAGTTTGTTTAAAAGTGTTGCAAAATGTACGTGGTCAAAAGCCTGGGTCATGTCACAAAATAAACTACATACAGGTGTTCGGTTATCGACATTCTTAATAATATTATAGACAAAGTCATATACAGCCATATTGATAGTTCTATTTAGTCTAAATCCCTTTTGTTCGTCACATAGAATATTACTTTTCTCAATAAATTTATATAATTCTTTATAAATGTATTTCTCGAATATTTTGGAAATTACAGGTATAAGTGCAATTGGACGATAACTTTCCATATGGTCTCTACTCTCCTTTTTAAATAATGGCTTTATGGTTGATTTTTTTAGGGCATCCGGATAAATACCGGCACTGATACTTAGGTTAACTATATGGGATAGATGACCGCATATTTGCAAAGATACATGTTTGAGGACTTTCGTAGAAATATCGTCATATCCCACGCTACTTGTATTGTTCAACGACATTATTATTCTATGTATATTTAGGGGTACACTAGGGGCCATAAACATTGATTTATCGTTCGAGATTATTTTACAGTTTTTAGTTTTAGTGGTGACATCAAGTTTGGGCTGAATTTTATCTATGAAGTAATTATTGAACGCTTCAGCAATGTTATTAGGATCTAATAAAGTACGGTTTTTTTCTTTAATTACATTAATATTATGTTTAGGCATGTTGCTTCTTGCGCTGTTGATAATTTGCCAAGTAGTTTTAGACTTATTTTTAGATGATTTTATTTTGTGGTTATTCTGAGCCTTTTGTGTCAACAGTATAATTTTTTTGTGTAGCCGGGAATAGTTAGTAAAACTAGTTTTATTACTATTGCTAGGGTTTAATCTCATCTGCCATAGAAGTTTTCTCTTCTTTCGACTACATAATTTAATTCCTTTAGATAGCCATTTAGGTTTGTTGATAGTATTAATTTTAATAAGTTTAATTGGAAAACATAATTCGTATAGTAACTTGAATAAATCGAGAAATGAATTGTAAGCTACATTCGGGTCATTGGTGTTATATATTTCAGAAAAAGTTAGATTTTTTAAATAATTTTTAAACTTTCGTAAGTTTTCCATACTGTAATCCCTTTTAGCCGCATACCAACAGTTTAAGGCACATATTGTTTCAACTGGACAGTGAAGCAGCTGTGCCGTATGATCGGACAACGCAAACTCCAACACATCAGTCTTACAAGAGTTACCAAAATTATGCGCAAAATTGTCTATGCATGTCATTCTGGCCATGCGAGTTGGCTGTTTTAATGCCAGTATCAAATTATACCTCATTAAAAGACATTCAAAAGCATTTGACTGATTATTTAGTTTAAGCATATCTATGTTAAAATCGCCAGCAATTACAATGTTTCTATATTTTTTACGTGATATTTCTTGTAAAACAGTCTCAAGTATATCTAAACAGTGGTTAAAATTATTTACATCTGGCACTCTATAGACACAAACTACAATTATCTTATAATCGGTAAGTTCAATTGCACAACATTCAAATATGCCTGAAGAGGACAAGTTAGATATTTTAGGTAATTCCTTCCATTGAACACCGTTTCTAACGAGAATACACGCCCCTCCTCGGTTTTTCCGTTCTCTACAGTAATAGGCAGCTAAACCGTAATTCGGTACATACAAGTGATTTTGATTTCCTCTCATGATAAAATGCTCTGTAATACACAAGACATTTACCGTTATATTTTTTCCGTTTAGTTCATCTAAACATACTGTGAGGACATTTGACTTTTTAATCAAGCCTGCAATATTTTGGTGCAAAATTTTTAGATAGTTATTCGAGAAAAAACAGTTGTCCTTGATTTTCATCTTTAGATAACGAAAGTGAGCGGTGGTACGTCTCACTACACTCTCCGTTATTGACATTACTAAATTCATTAATCATCAATTTTATATTGAAAAAAATACTCGCCAAACCTTCATTATTAACATGTCCACTTCTTACCCAAAACATTTTATAGTCGTATGATAAATAAAAATTGGAATCAAACAAATATGCGTAGTTATAGGTACATGCATCTAGATACAACAAACTGTTAAAAGATTCAATTCTGCCGTTAAACATCACAGAATAGTTATTTAGTTTAAAAGTAGGTGCACAGATTACCACATTTGTGTGTTGTACTTTCAAGAGAGTTTCACGTATCGTAATGGTTAGGTCGATGTAGTCGTTAGTGCGTCTGAAGTCCTCGTCACCAATAAAAATCAGACAGTAGTCATTCATTGAGTAGTTCTTTAACTTTAGATCAATATCTTCAATAAGTTTCTTTACCCCACAATTCGGCGTCAAATAGTGGCAGATGTTATAATTTGAAAAGGTATTTTCTGCTATCTTTAAGACTTTATTTTTATTGTTGGAGCTCAAAATACAAATGTTTCTTTTATTTCCTTTGTAAGGTATTCCCCTGGTTTTATCAGATTGGGACTCTTGTTTACTTATCTTTCTTTCTAACGTTATTTGCTCTTCATTTCGTATGGGTGTTTTTAATAGTTGTATTCTCTCGTTCATATTTGGCTGGAAAGTAGTTACTCGATCTACTTGCTGCTTTAAATTCTGATTTATTAGACCTTTTGAGCACGGTGTTATTTTGGTTTTCTTTTGTATAGGCGTAGACATAAGTTTAACACTGTTGTTGCTTAGATTTAAATCATCAATTCCAACCGATTTGAATAGTTTCATTTTCTTTTCATATGTTTCCAATTTCGAAGATAGTTCATATTTCTCAGATAATAAGATCTCAATTTCCTGATGTGCAGTGTTCAGTTGACAGCGGAGTTCTTGTAATTCACTTTTTAATTGAGTTACTTGGTCGTAGTCTATGGATAGGTTTGGTAAGCTCGAATAGCTATTCAATGAGTCATGATTCGCTTCTGTTGCCAAATCGATGTTTGAATTATTACTTTTTGCCTTGTAGTTAATCCGGGCTGTCATATTTATATTAGAATAACTATTATTCATGTTGAAGAAATATCGAAACAAATACAACAAAAAGAGCTTGCCGAGTGTCGGGATCGAACGCAGTGCGCAGTGATTGAAAGGTGTAGCTTCTTATCTCACTTGACTGTGGGGCCTTACATATTATGATGCGAAATTGATGATTGTATTCCACACATTAGTGTCCGTTAAGTTGACCACTTTTGTTTTCGTCGTGAGATTTACTTCTACCGCCAGTTGTTGGTTTATTTTGTTTTTATATTCTAAGTTTCTTGATTTCTCTTTCTTAAAACATATTTATAAACTGTATGCCTTATTAATAGCATTTTAGTTCATAGTTAATGTTTTACACACACTTAAAAGTTGTTTTCGTCACTGTACTTACTGCGTATTGAAAGTTTAAATGTCACTCAGGCACTTTTATTTCAACATTAGTTTATTAGTTTATAACTAGGTTTTAGCACTGGATAACACTGGTACGTACTTATCAGATGTTTTTACATGCACTGATAACTAGTTTGCACATAATCATTAACTTTAACTATTTTAAAACTTAAAAACTCTGGAGCTAATTGTTGCCATGACAGTTGAGACAAGCAGTAACTATGAGATAATCAAATGCTGAATGTCAGGACATGGCAGCCTTGTGTTGTGTGGTGTAATTGAATCAATATGGACACCATTTTGAGAGTGTGGGGTGACTTGGTGATACTTATTTTAAAAAGAAAAGAAACATACTAAGAATATTAAGATAAAAATTAAAAACAAAATAATACAGATAATTAACAAATTCTTCTTTAAACAAAACAAAATAAATTCTTCTTTGAAATAAAAGATCTTGGAATTTATGGATCGTAATTAGTATCTAATAATGTGACAGTTTAATTGTCCTAAAAACAGTAAAAAGAAAATATCCACTATGTTACATGTTCTAAATGAGTAATGCTACTCATTGCGGTCTCTAACAAAGTATTTTTTATTTATCTATATTAGTATGTTATCCTTCCATTCGTTTTTGTAAGGCGTTATGTTTATTTTATGCACATAATCATTAAATCGTTATAAAATGTTTTTGTTAGTTTGATGAATATTGATTTACTATGCTATTGTATATTCAATATAATATTGTGTTCTATTTGTAAAACTAGCCTTGATAAGCAGTGTCAGACAACAATATAATCTTGATTTCCTTGTAGGAATTATTATGAACATTTGTATCATTAGATTAGGATATCAAATTGTGCATAATATTGATAATGTATGTAGGTAATCTATGCAAGGTCGATTTTGTATGGAGACGCGTACGCATCCGTTCAGCTTTCGGATGCGTACGCGTGACCCGACCAGAACCGACCGAAACCGAGCCGTGCACCTGCACACGCACGCTACATCGCTTGACCTCTCACAATGTCGCCGCACCGCAGCGGCCGCTGTGGTAGCCTGCTTCGGTATAATGCGCGCGAGTTGAAGTTCATGCGCATGACCTCGCCGGCCAGCGAGTGGGCGGGTTATTAAGAAGTATCTATAATGTGCTTTCACTAAGCCATCTTGTGATATCTTTTCAGTTTGAAGAAAGATCGCAATTCAGTGTATGATTACATACCAGATAAAAATCCAGTAAAATGTGGTAGATAATTGGCGCCCCCAGGCAGTATTCCTGATTTCAAGTATTGCTCACTGGTTTGAAGAACGGAATCTTAGATAAAGCTGAAACAAAGCAAAATGTGCGCGCGGTATGGATGAAATTAAATTCGAAAAAATTTACTCGCGCGCGATATACATAAATGTAGGTTAAAATAATACCGAAAAGTAATAACAGCCTTATATAAGCGGTGTATTATTATAAGACTTTTACCTTTCGGTATCTCTACGATGACCTCGTGGTAGGGCTTACGTGCTCTAAACTCTAGCCTCGTGCTCCTAAACTTTCCCGAAACAGGCCTAGGGTCAGGAGCATAGAAATATAAAAAAAACAGAGGAGCCAGACCCAGAGAGATACAGTAACCCGCAGGACAGCACGTGGCGAGCTGTTGGGCAGTAGAGCCCAAAGGACCTTATTTCCCGGGAAAATTATTGTTCCTCATCTTTGACTTGCCTTTATTGGCCGGCTGGAGTGAACAAACTATTATTGGCCGGCTGGAGTGAACAAATTATTTATTATTCAATTATGCATTTATTTCAAATAAAATCTTAACAGGTACCTACTTTTTAATTATCAAGGGTTCGTCAACACTGAAGAGTAACAGATTTCCCAACTCTTTCTTGCCTTTATTGGCCGGCTTGAATGGAGGAAGGAAATATTTCAGTAAGATGCTGGTAGGGATCTTGACCGTACGTAAGTTTTTAGTGGATTAATGAATGCCTTCGTTCCTGCATAATCTTATTACCTAATGTCACAACGCTGATACAAGGACTGAATTATTCTTATAGATTATTCCTATCAATCGCAGTAGATTCCTAACCTAACCTAACCTAAGCATTAATATTATAACAATAGATGACAAAAGAGACCTAAACTGCATGTTTTTCTGTTTTCGTTGTTTATTTATTTATCAGCCTTATAACTATCATTACTAGGTTTCATTACCTAACGCACCCGTCTAATGTACGGTGTCTTAAATAAACATTAAAATTATTTACAATTTGAAACTATTAGGATCTTTAACCTTTTCATCATTTAGCTAGTGCAACGACGGTGCCCTCTAGCATGAGAAATTGGAAGTAGCGTTCCCTGATAGGACAATATGAGATCTCTTTTGACGTAGGTACATATTTATGATTTTTATTTAATCCTAAGTAGGTTCCATGGTTGTAATTAATTTTCTATCGATATAGTCAGAAGTCCAGTGAAAAATCCCTAATGCAATGAGACCACGGGGAATAAAATTTTCCCGTAGACCCGGTAATGGGTCAACTCACCGGGTCCACGGGGAACCACCCATATTAAAACACTAGCTGTTCGTGCCCGGCGTTGCCCGGGTGTAATTCCGACTTTTCCGGTGGATTAACAAAAAACATTTTTCATACAAATACAAATATACGATATATAGTATTACAGATACGAATAGAACAAAAAAGTGAGTGATGTACTTAAAATAATCTAAATCTAAATGTGAATTCATGCAAGCCTAGTACTTTTTGTCAGTTATAATTATTTGATATCCTATTAGTTAACCGTCAAGCGCTGCACGTAATACCCCGATAAAAAAAAAATCATAAGTGTTAAATCCATATATCTTTTGATTCTACAGGTCGATTTTGATTAAATAAAGACTAAATGTTACTCACAATAAAGCTTCTTATTGTTCAGTAATTCAATTTGGAATCCAATGAGTGGCTTTTACGTGACGCGCTCACAAACGAACAAACAAACAGACAAAAATTTCAAAAAATATTTTTTTACTTTCTATTACTTATTTCTCGCGGCTTCCAGTACTTTTTTTGCAAAAATCTTTAATGTACAGACACGGACCGTTTACGATTTTATTATATGTATAGATAAGTAATTAAAATTACTTTCAGAAATGTTCATATTATTAATAACAGTTTATTAGCGTAACTGTAGTAACAATAATGCAATGCATTTTATCACCACTGGTCTAAAACAGTAAAGAAATGACAAAACATCATGACAAAATCTCATTATTTCGTACGTAATAAAAACACAATCATAGAGAAATAAAAATGTTTTATTTACGTAGAGCTGATAACATAAATTTTATAAATATGTTGACTAGATTGTGACATCATCATCACCATCCGCTGGCGTACCCAGCCCCGTATGAGGATGAGGCGGCGGCGGAGTACAGGGAACCGATAGACGAGGAGGCGGAGTATGCGCTCTGCAGAGGTACCAGCTTCTTGACGATGATGACCTTGGGCTCGCTGATGATCTTACGCACATTGACGACCTGCGGCACGGTAACCTCGCGCTGCACCTGCACCACCTTCTTGTCGAAGATGACGCGCGTCGCGGGCGCCGAGTAGCTCACTACGGGAGCTGAGTAGCTTATAGCTGGAGCAGGGTAGGTGACGGCTGAAGCTGAGTAGCTAGCAGCGGGTGCCGGGTAACTGATAGCGGGCGCCGAGTAGCTGATAGCGGGCGCCGAGTAACTGGTAACGGGTGCTGAGTAACTGACAGCCGGCGAGGAGTAAATTTCAACTGGAGCAGAGTAACGGGCGGCAGGCGCAGAGTAGCTCACAGCCGGCGTGGCATAGCTGATGGATGGTGCAGAGTAGCTGACGGCCGGCGCGGAGTAGGAGCTGCTGCCCAGCCCGTGCAGGAAGCCGCGCTTGTCGCGCACGTTGCCGGCTCTGGCCGCGCACAGCAGCGCACACACTACCACCTGAAACATGTTACTGTACTGTCACACTCGCCTGCAACACTCGCAAACTACTGCACTTGACACAATCTGCCACCTTACAATCGTCATCGTCACATACTCACCAAGCTCTTCATGTTGCTGCTTGTCATGGTGCTCGTTGATGGGTCACTGATGCGTGTTGTCTTCACTACGCACATTATATACCACACGATGTGACATCGTCGTGTCCTTCCTACTGCCCTACGATAAGCGTTGAAACTGGAGCAATATTATAATATTCATCAAGTTTAAAATAAATACATTAGTTTAGACTTTACTAATCAATTAGTTTGTCAAACTGCCAAATCATGGGTTACAAAATACATAATTATGTAGTGTCAGGGCGAGCTTGTGCAATGCGTCGCCCTGCTGTCTACGTGTCTACGGTGTAGCACTGATGGTGATACATACTTATTCAATATAATTATGTACTTATAAAAATAAATAAGATTATCACCCAGCTCATTGCTGATATCGGTAGGTACGGGAGTTGAATTAACCGACTCACAATACGAACGTTACCCATAACTGTAAAAATTAAATATTAGATAAGGAGACTAGTGACTGAAAATGTTGGCTAGCTATGGTTGTGTATGTATGTCGCGGATTGTTGCGTCATGCTCCTCAGCACTTATTAATATCATCAATATGTCCGTTACCTTGCTTAGGTGGCTCTGTACCACGTGGCGTGGGTCTAACTTCCAAGACACCTAATTATTTTTATTATTATTTATTCATATTTTACCTAATTATTCGTCAAATATATGCTGCGTTGGCATTTTCGTAACACATTAATTTAGCACATCAATCGGAGATAAGTTATGATTACTATAATATTGGTCTAGTTCCGACACATGTGTCGTAGGGCAAGGATAAGGTGACACATCGTGCGTATAAAATGTGCGTAGTGAAGACAACATGCATCAGTGATCTAGCGAGCACCATGACAAGCAGCAACATGAAGAGCTTGGTGAGTATGTGACGATGACGATTGTAAGGTGGCAGATTGTGTCAAATGCAGTAATTTGCGAGTGTTGCAGGCGAGTGTGACAGTGCAGTAACATGTTTCAGGTGGTAGTGTGTGCGCTGGTGTGCGCGGCCGGAGCCGGCAACGTGCGCGACAAGCGCGGCTTCCTGTACGGGCTGGGCAGCAGCTCCTACTCCGCGCCGGCCGTCAGCTACTCTGCACCATCCATCAGCTACGCCGCGCCGGCTGTGAGCTACTCTGCGCCTGCCGCCCGTTACTCCGCTCCAGTTGAAATCTACTCCTCGCCGGCTGTGAGTTACTCAGCACCCGTTACCAGTTACTCGGCGCCCGCTATCAGCTACTCCGCGCCCGCTATCAGCTACTCGGCACCCGCTGCTAGCTACTCAGCTTCAGCCGTCAGCTACCCTGCTCCAGCTATAAGCTACTCAGCTCCCGTAGCGAGCTACTCGGCGCCCGCCTTGTCTGACTCGGCGCCCGCGACGCGCGTCATCTTCAACAAGAAGGTGGTGCAGGTGCAGCGCGAGGTTACCGTGCCGCAGGTCGTCAATGTGCGTAAGGTCATCAGCGAGCCCAAGGTCATCATCGTCAAGAAGCTGGTACCGCTGCAGAGCGCATACCCCGCCTCCTCGTCTATCGGTTCCCTGTACTCCGCCTCATCCTCATACGGCGCTGGGTACGCCAGCGGATGGTGATGACACAGTCTAGTCAAACTATTGGTACCTATTTATGTTTTTTTAAATAAAAGGTCTTTATTTTTTTTATAACAAGCCGTTTATTTCGTCTAAACACAATTCAAGCTCTTAGTAGTATGAATTCCTACCCATGCGCACAGGTACCTCTCCTTCTTTTTCAAGAAAATTGATTCAAATTGTAAACTGATCGAATGGAACATCCATTTTATCAATGTTTTCCGTCATTAACTCCGCACGTTCTGCGCGCTAAACCGCTTCTAATGCGATGCGACGGAAGTGTTAAAGTCTCTCTGTGTCGAATCTTCGCACATCGACGCAGTTTCTCATGTTTCCCGGTCAAACCGCAATCATACGGTGCATGTATCCGCTGATTTCATTAGCTGCAGCATTTATGTATGTTCAAGTCGTAGTGACTTTCTACGACCACATCTAATTAAAGATTATATTGTGGTTGGGTCTTCGGAGACGCACGTTATAATGACATTAGTTCAAGATGCTTCAGAGGTTAAAAATTAAGAAATTGATTGAATCGAAAATGGAATCCTGGTGTTTACGACCAAAACGGCCATGGATCATTGTAGGTATGTCATCGAAGAAGAAAATTGAGGTTACAAGATCATTATTTGTCCAAAGAATGAGTATACAATACACAGTACACACACAATGGTATGCAAGCTCAGTATATTAGGTACGTATACTTAACTTTTGAAACGTACCGGTCCTGTAGATTCTGGACAAACATTTGCACTTACGACTTTTGACTATTGACGAAACAAACATAACTATAGTACTGTACAAGAACTTGAACTTCTCGTCTAAAACAAAACTTATGTTTCAGTGCGAAACGCTAAATTATATGTAAGTATTTTAAACACCACGTGTAAACTTTAAAGGTCAATATTCTATTTATTAATAGATTTCCATGAATACAATAATTTCTCTAATAATAAAAAATTCTAAAGTATTATAATTCCCATTTATTTTATTTTCACAAAGGGTTGCAACACTTGTTTTACCTTCGTACGCCTTCGTACGTCTCTGGCCACTCTGCACTTCAGGTAGTTTAGAAGAGAAACAATAACTTTTGGTTTAGAATTAGTCATTTAATAAACTAGTGCTATCACGTGTTTGATCACTTCACCACCAGCCGCTGTTGTCATCGCTGCTGGTTGAACTCGAGCCGCTGTAGTCTCCGGCGTATTCTCCCGAGTAAGACGCGGCGTAGGCACCGGAGTATGCCCCGGCGTTGGCACCAGAGTACCCATACCCGTTCGAGTAGCCAGTAGATCCTGCGCTGCCGTAGGCGGTCGAACCCACGGTGCCGTAGTCTGTGGATCCCCCGTTGCCGTAGCCCGTGTATCCGGTGGAAGGGACCACTTGTTTAACGGTGATGATCTTGGGCTCGCTGATGACCTTGCGCACGTTGACGACCTGCGGCACGGTTACCTCGCGCTGCACGTTCACCACCTTGCTGACGGAGACCACGCGCGTGGCGGGCGCGGTGTAGCCCGATGATGAGGCATACGAGGAGGCGGGGTATGCAGCGGGAGATGCATACGACGACGAGTACGAGTTAGCGGACGAAGAAGGGTACGTGTACGGCACGGCGACTGGCGGGGTGTTACTGTAGTAGCCCTTGCCGCTGCCGTACGCGTTGCTGCGGGCTATTCCGTAGCCGCTTTGGCTGGTGCCGTAGCCGTAGTCTTTGCTGTAGCCGCTGCCATAGCTGTTACCGAGGCCGCTTCCATAGCCCGTGTAACCGCCGCCTAGTAAGTCTAAGCCCAGCCCTTTGAAGAAGCTTCGCTTTACGCGCTTCTCTGTGGCAGATGTCAGAGCCGCTAGGGCGCACAGTAGTAGCTGGAAAATTACATAAGCGTTAGTTTCACGAAGCTTTGAATTAATTACAAAGAATTGGTTCCACAGAAGTGAACACTGTATTTTGACTGAAAGTTGAAACATGAAAGATGAAACAAAACATCTATAGGTATTAACGTATTTGTAGGTGACACGGATTGTTAAGTTTTCATTTAAGTTATGAATGTTAATAATGAACTACTTGAAATATTGCGAAGAGGTGAAATTACGGATATTTAGTAATACTCACGATGGTTCTCATGTTGTCGCGTGATTTGTGATGCGCGGTCGAGGTCGCCGCGACATATATAGCGGAGAGCTGTGACGTCACGACGCAGGCGACGCCCTACGCACCGGAAGCTAAACGACAAGAAAGTAATTAGGACAAAATGATTAAATTGTAAAAATGACAAACATTTGTGGTGAACACCACGTGACGGATGCACCAATAGCAAATAAGAGGCGTCTCGGATGTGACCGGTTTTACACAAAACCTCCTTGACTCTTGACTTTTGTAAAGTCTAGCTGTGTCACAAAATCTGTTGGTTTGGCGAACTTACAAAAACTAACTTCAATAAGACGATAGTGAGGGATTCACATAAGTTATTGCTGTTTCTAAGATATGATGGGAAGGCTAGCATGCTTAGTAGTAATGTAGTGGTGTATTATCTTGTACATACCTCTGTCTTTTTGGTGTGAAGATACTTTCTTCCCCATCAGCAGAAGTACATGTTACGTGGCACAGTCTCGTGGTACGACTAAACTGTTATTTTGTGTTCACCTTGGCGAGCAGGTTACAAAATATTCTGCAATTAGTACATCCCACTGTTTACCAATTGTGTTCAAATTGTGTAAATACTGCGTTTTAATAAGTAGGTTTGCTGGCGCTTCTCACACGACCTTCCAACGAACGGTTCCAGCTTGACGGGACTGCTTTCCAAGATTTCGTTACTTCTTCATCAGGTTTTTCTTACGTCTCAATCTTTTTTTGGGCTAGTTCTCCGCACTTGTTCTCTACTGCTCATTTCTCGTAGTCCCCGACAGGTAATGTGAAGCTACTGTTTACTGTACAGCACACAATATTTTCCGTGTAGATGCGCTTGAATACTTCCACTGATATGTAGAATCTAGACTACACTGCGGGACCGGTTTCCAACTGAAGACGGTTGTAGTGTTGCTAGCCGGAATCTTATTTTATTGTTTTTGTGAGCATAATTTAATGTAATGAACGTCAAGATTTCTCTTTGACTGATCATTGTAGCGGTCTGGGAAGCATAGGGCACTTACAGTATTGTAGGGTAATTGTGCTGACAAATGGAGAAACACAGCTCTTGTAAAGATAACATGAAATAGAAGACCGGCCACCACAGGCGTGTTTTAGCAAACAGTACTAAGTATGTAGTAAATACCTATGTAGCGAATCTTGTTAAATATAATAACCTATAATTAAGTCTGTTTAAAACTGAAATAAACCGCAGTGTTGGGCTTCATCCGTTATTTTATTTGTTTTTAAATATCAATCCGACATTCAAGTCTTGCGCAGGAGTTGTATATTAAAGTTTTAAGTACAACGAAATAATGGTTAAAGCCGAATTAACTACACTTTATGAGTATCGGCAGGCTTAACCGAAGTAATTAGTAAACAGGGAGGCTATTTATTTTGATTTGTGTGTAGTTATGAACAGATGAACTTCAAATATTTTATTGATTATTAGCATTCGTTGTCGACTTGTCGCTTGAATGTTTGAGACAGTGCTATATTAACATTGATTACCTTCAGAAATCTAATCAACGGACCGCAAATTTACACGAGTATGGCTTATTAATGCGAGTCGTACTATTTACTTTGAAATACCGCGAGATGATCGCGAACGGTCGGTCAACATTCACCGCTCGTTAAGTCCAAGTAAGTTCTGTTTGCTAAAGGCGCCACCCTGCTGTATTGCCGAGTGCCGAGCAGTCGATGACGGAGAGGATATTGATGTACCTCACCGTCTTGGCAACGTGGGAGTACTTAAAGAGAGAATATTTTAAAAGGATGTATTTTCCTGAAATAATCTGAGCTACTTCCAGTCAAGAGCAAGAGATAGGAAAGTATTGTAACTATAGTTTATTGCCTAATTCTGCTGTTAATCAGAATTGCTGTATTTCAGTTTGAAAGGCATAGCGAGGAAGGGTAAATTATATGCATGAGATAATAAACTTTGCCCCAAAGTTTGGCAAGCAACTAACGTCCAATGTTACCGATGTGTACAGACAGCGATAACCGCCTCCCATCACTCAGGACGTCTTGTTCTTCAACCACATCATATAAACACGTTGCAAAACACGTGTTCTTTAAAATTGTAGTGCACATTGATTGCGAGTCAATTACCCTGATTACTTTGTTAATGTGTTACTTTGTTACAGCCAACTAGTGTGGACGATCGATTAGAAATGAAATGGAAAGTAAACTCGACATATATTTATATATAGGAGGCAGATTAAAGGTTTTGAATAATCATGTCGATACTTGCCCAGAACATTATGTGTATGACAGGACCAAAACAGTTGCTATTGAGACAACTGAGATAACTGAAAAACACTGTGACCGTTTTACGCCCCCAGGGCGTAAAACGGTCACTTTAGCAGAATCATCGTAAAATGTCACAAACTGACCATTCATAATATGATCTGCGTGTAATTCATATTACGAAATAATTCATCTGTTTGACAGTTTTCTATGGAGATTCGTAAAATGGTCCACAAATTACTATTGCTTTTATGTCAAATTAGAGGAATTGCAAATAAAAATTGGAATTCAGGAAATGAACTGCTTTTAGAGGAATTGCTAATGTGGTCTCTGATAACCCACAGATTATCTAAGTACACATAAGTACCTACTTTCAGGGTATTGCAACTCACTATGCGTGAATACCTTTTTGAAGTAACGTTGTATCGTTTGCTTTCCTCACTAAGACATAAGAATTCTCGAAAGATAATTGTAATACTATGTTTTCGTACAAGATTTAGAGTGATTACAAAATTCTTACAACAACTTCCTTTAGTGAAGGTCGGAGCAGAACCAGTACATCACGGTCTTGAACTAAGACGTGTACTTACTATAAAAAGTAATGATCTCGTCATCTAACCCAGCCCTATATTTTGTAACGCACCGCACCAAATGTACCAGGGGTCGACAGAGTTGTAAGAGTAACAAAGTGTCACTGGTTTTACTAGCGTACCACGAAGCCCCTGCTTTCTTTAGTCACACATAGGTGTGTTCTAATTCTGAAAATGAAAAAGAAGAGGACATTATAGAATCACGCTAAAGTCTCTATATTACGTGGTAGTGGTTCTGGCTCTTTCAGTTGCCGCAAAATACACCTACCTATTAAATAATTAGGTCAAGATATTTATATAATGTAGTGTCCGAACTTGAAACAAAATATATTAAAATGCATCTAATTAGTGGCTCGGCCTAGATGTGAGAGTGATGAATCTCAGGGCTCTGGTCAAGGCCGGGGTCGCGTCACTCTTGCGAAGCCGGTGATATTGTCAACACATTATACATTCATCAACCTCACATTAGGACTGCGAAAAATACACTATTGACATTATTTTAAGTCAATCGAAGAGACTACCAATTGCGTCGCCACCGAACTGTGTGCTAAAGGGTCTTACACTTCTTTGCATAAGATTTATTTATCTCTACGGCATGCGAATTTTGAGAAAGAAGTTCTTATAGTTTGTTGGAACTGTTTTGACATTCTGATAATCTTTACTGTTTTGGGTCAATTTGAAACAAAATATTGTCCCAAACTTCAACGAATGAGACGAAATTCAAACCACACTTTGGAATGAGCTTCATATTTCTGACTGACCGACTCCTTGACAATTCAGAAGTGCCTGAAAATGGTTTTAGTTTTGAGTTTTAATGATATTATTCTCTTGAATATGACTTACATAGGTATATTTACGATTTCCTGCTACTGTCCAGATATAAGTGTTTGAAGACATGAGGCTTAAAATAGTCAAAATAGCAAAAAAAAAAAACTAAGCTGTCTTCAATTATGTATGTTCTAGAATACTTAAATGCCTTTTAATTATTTGCATAAAACGATTTGGTGTTCGAGATGTTTATTGGATTAAATAGCTCGCTTGAATATAATTGAATATAATCTACGTACTGACATTTACTTGAAATTCTTATGAAAGTAAAAAGTTATTATGTGGTGACAATAATTATATCAACACCGTCACAACTGCATGCCTCTCATTACATTTTATGGACACCGCCAATTAATTAAAAACAGACATAAAACAGATTAATATTCCCACCGCTGAAGTAAGCCTAAAGTGGTATAATTTGTTTAAAGTTCAAATACTTGACCTTTGCTGAGTAGGTATGTGCTGTGTGTGCGAGGTAAATACAGAGGCGATGGTTTATGTAATGTTATCACTATGCATGAGCCAGTGAGAGGGGCGTCGCGCAGGTACGAGCACCCGCCGTCATCGCAAATTATATGAGCATGAATGAAGCTGTCTTCATTGAGAATTTGAGGCGATTGACGGTCATCACTTTCGTTTTCCACTGTCGGACGTCATCATTGCTCCACTATTTCACTATAAAGGGTTCTCGTCCTAATTTAGAAAGTTCCTTGTGTCTTTCATATTGACAGAAACAGCTGTAAGGTACATTCATTAAGATATGTCTAATTCGGGCGACGGGAATCAACATAAATTGAGAGTTAACCATCTTTTATGCCAATTAACGATAAAATGCATTAAATTACTAACGCGAATCGTTCAATCAATGATTAATTGATTAATGATAATTGTTGGAACGATTCACTTTATTTACGATTTACTTTATTTTAGTAAATTGATGTGCTAATTGGCAAATCATATCAAGGGCAACGTTCGGTTCCGACTGGCTGCCTGAACCAGCGCTGACAGCCTCTAATGTACCGTGTGTGAGTGAACGCCTCTGTTTAGTTAAATGGTGGAACTATATAAGTTCGAGAACATCAGGATTCTAAAAAATAATTTGATTAGATTAATTATTGATCGCTTCGGAAGTATTAATTATCGCTGCTGTTAATGTGTTAAGCGTGACGGATATGTCAATCTAATTTAGACTATAATAGTGTAGTGACGTCACTGTAGTAGCGTCCTAATGTTCAAGGAATAAGAAAATATTGTAAATGTTCTCGTACCTAAGTCGTTTGAAGTACGATCTAATCATTTTGCTGATTGTAGACCTGTCATTATTGTAAGAACAATTCGCATGTTAGCAAAAATTGAATCACAATAAAACATTCCACCGCAGAGCATCGTCCACCAGCTTTCACTCCCCCCCCCCAGTACCGCCAGCACATTGTAGCCATGACCTTGACAGTGGCAGCGCGCGCCGCTCGCGACACTCACGCGCATGCGCTCCCAACGCCATGCTCTCTACACTTATGTAATGTTTACATTGTTTACTTAAGTCAAATCATGTTGTTTGGTTTAGCTCTGTAAACAGCACTTAGTGAGCATTTGATTATGAATAGTTGCCTACCTACTTACATAATTATGGGTTAATTGATTGAGTGATGATGTGTTTATGAGTGAGTAGATGATGTTGTGTTTTAAATGCTCTTGAAAAACCTCGTGCTTAGTAGCGCCATACCTAGAATGACGTTCTTATATCAACAAGTGCGTAGAATGACGTTCGAAGCTTTGTTTACTGGTAGTAATGAATGCTCGTTTTTAATAATTGATAGATTTGCTACGACATAAGATGAATATATATACAACATGTAAATAAAAGCGCTGTCCGATCCGTGAGGGTGTTGTATTATACTGAGAGTAATTCTATTTATATGGTAATTTTCAGTTAATGTTTTCTGTTCAAAAATTTCTAATTTATAATGGATTTGGGGTAATTTTGGTACAAAAATGTGAATTTTATAAAGCAATCAATTTTATTTTCAAAATATTTTTTTTTTTTTTTTTTTGTTAATAAAAAAGAACTAATCGTGAAGTTTTCATAGAAATTGTTCCACAGAGTCGCGTAACGCCTTTCGGAGCTCTGAGTAAGAATCATGAGTGCAGCGAGGGATTCCAGCTCGCCCTAGACGAAGACAACTTTATCCCCGAGGAGAATACTCTACTTTTCGCATCTACTGCGAAGTAATAAAAAACCAATTTGACATTAGCGAGCAGGAGGTGTGAACAAATAATTATATTATTATTAAGTTGCATCAAGCTAATCTGGAAGCCAACTTCATGGTTTCAAACACGATTGGGAAAGAAAACATAAAACAGAATTCTTCTAGAATGTTATTAACAGAGCAGTAGTTTGTGCAGTTTTTAGTAAGCGCAGCAATAAATCTATCAAACAGTTTGTATCTGATGCTCAAGGACCCCATAACTCAACCTGTGTCTGTAGTCGTACATATAGTGCTGACCTCGGCTAGGAAATTACGAGCTGTAGGTATTATATTATTTATATTAATATTAAAATCAGTGGCCTCAATTCACAGCACTTTATGTTTATCATAAAAAAGTGGAGTTCTCCATAATTAAATAGTTAGCGCTGCGCAGAATAATAAAATCAACTCTGCTAATCGTATTTCACACTTGGATATACGCCTTCTGCATCCAGTCCTTGTGAAGCGGTTGGTCTATGCTATGGTCATCTTAGAAACCATTGCAGAACGTGTTTTGGAGATAATTTTATACGTGTGCGTAAAATCATTAGAAAACCAATGAGGCAAAGGATGTATGATCTAACGAACCACCAACACGATCTAAGGTTTATTCCGATACTTCTATATTCGCTACAATGTTGCAACACCAAGAGTAGAACGGCTATGATTAATTATAATTACCACAGCCTGTGGTGGTCTGTGGTGCCACAGAGTAGTGAGAATTAAACTGGTGTGTTTGACGCTGACCGACAAACTGACGTTACATGTTGCAACTGCAGTTACACTGACATGGGCACGGATTGTTGTAAGAATGTAAATAATTACCTCCTCCGGCTGTAAGCAGATCGGACGTCCTTATCAGCGATCCTTGATTTCGTAATTAGCTTTGGACTTAAAATTATGTATTTCTAAGCCTGTTGTAGAAACTACCTCATACGACCACAGCATAAAAATTATCACTATCTGGACTTCATGTTAAGTACGAGGTGTTAGCTCCTACCATTTAGCTTCATAGCCTAAAATCTCTTAAGTTTCTCAAACATTTTATACGTCAGACCAAATTAACTTTCAACTTTAATAAACACTGTCAGAACAATCTTGATTATAACTCTATTAATAGAAGCTAATAATCAACACAATTAGTTTAATTCACTGTATAATTAGATGATTATGAAGATTTGTCATGATTAATGCTGATTCGATTTCGTCCGTTTAGGTAAAATATATGGTTGGTTTGCAAATATATGCAAATATTCCAAGGATGTCCGATTTCGAAATATAAGCCAAGTTGTTGAATATTTCGATGACACTAACGTTAATAAAATTCTGAGGACCACTGGGTGTCCTTTTGTAGCGGTATTGGTAAATACCTTCCGAACCGTAACCGTATGGTAATTGTTCGACATACCTACGATTATTATCGACAAAGCTCGTGAAAAGCTTGGATATGAGTTTTGAAACCATTTCGTAGCGCGATAGTGTGATGTTATTGTGTGCCCTTTCGATTTTATTGAAGAGTAAATAAAGGAAATAAAAATAACGGAAACTTAAGAACTAATAGCCAGTAGGTAATCGTGGGTGTCTTGTTTTGTTCTGAATTCGATTCTTACTATTATTTTAAGGTATATCGGATACTTATTATAACAAAATTAACGGAAGGTCAACAATCGTCGCATTTATTTTTTGTGTCAATGCTAACATAATTAATTGATTATTATATCACAATATAACATTGAACAAAGACTGAGGGCCATTCTGGTAGTTTAAGAACATTCGCATTCTAATCCCAAACAAAATCTGTCAAAAAATGTTTTGCGTGTCCTTACATTTTTGACATGATTTTGATTGTCGCTGAGATGAGATTAAGCCTAAATTTTGATCACTAAGTTTTTCGCGAAATCTCGAATTATTAAATCACCCTGTGACATACGAACCATATAATGTTGGTACGTTTATTTACTGCTAATTGCATTCGATCCTCGTAAAAGCAGTTCGTAATCTCATGCAACAGTTCTGATCAAAGTTTTACTGCCGCGGCGTGGGTCCCGCCGTAATCATAGTGTTTGTTTTTAATGTAAGTCGTAGAGAACGTTTACAGTTGAGCGGTTACACGCAACATTGTGCAAAAGTGACCGGACCCAGACTACCCACCAGCGAAGGGTGGTGATTAAATAAATAAAAATACTTTTGCGGTCGTTTTATTTAGCGATACTTAGCAAGAAGTTTCAGCACCAATACTGACTACGGCTAGTTGGTCAATTAATCATCGGTCTCGACGCAACACCAACCGGGGACGAGGTTCGTCTGCCAACTCTTGTCCTATGTTACTTCAGATCGGCGTACAAATGGTTTCTCCAATGAGGTGAAGTTACAGGTACATGCGGTACTTATCTAAATCGCCAGAATCATTACGAGACTTAGGTAGATTTGCCACATTTAGCTAACAGGATATCGATTGGGTTTTACCGTTGTGTGCTAAACGTGCAAACCTTTATAGTTGAGAAATGGACGATTCGAATACAAGATTGGATATCTGAGAGTAGTCAGAAGTGGCCCACTGACTGCATTGAGCAAGACTTCGCAACGTCGGGATGAGGCGCGACGGTCACGTGACTCATAGTCGAAAGTCCCATTTACACGGTGCAATAGTTTCTGGAACATTCAAGAGCAATAATCGCATGCCATAAAGCACGTTAAATTAATACCACTCAAGGTATGGTTTCTGAATGCCAGTTTTGAAAGTGATTATTGCATGCAAGTTTTGCCTCGTCTAAACACAAAGTTGCAGGTCCTTGTACGATTGATTCTAATATTGGCCGTATTTGCGCCGCCAAATATTTCACTCAATTGGTTTGAACGTCTTCTCAAGATTTATTTAACTTTGAATGAATGAAAATTTTCATGCCAGAATTGAATGCATTATTATTGTACCTTCAAACTTTTCAATTTTGCAGTTTCATACATTCACGAGATTACACGATTAAACACGAACTCAAATCGCAATAATAAACTTTTAATCGGAAATATCCATAGAGGTTGACTAATAAGTTCTTAATGATAAAAATAAATACAATGTTGCATTAAGTTTATCCAATCTATTTGATACTGACCTCCTTTGAATCATAGCTCATTAACTCAATAATTCTGAAAACTTAACTGAAGACAGTGACAGTTGAAATATCGATGTCAGAGAATTTCTCCGTACGCTAACGTTACTATCACAACAGTAACCTAGCAACAATTGTTTCTCGTTGCTAGGTTACTGTTGCTAGACCTGCAATTGGTTGACTTTGAGTAGTCATTCTGCTGTCAAGTTTGAAGTTCTGGCTCTCAGGTTAGCCAACCGGTAAAGATATGAAATATAATTTTCTTCTTCTAATACGAAAACATATGACTTTGCGTGTCGGGAACCGAATAAACCCGATTTGCATTACACGGCTAAAATACGATTAGTGCCTGGTGGCTCATCAATTAAAGTCCGTGACTGTACGTGCCGTTTACACCTATACCAGTTTTGAACGGCAACTAAACTCAAACTCAAAGCATTTATTTCAATTAAACCATTTACAGGCACTTTTGAATTGTCAAGGAGTCGGTCAGTCAGAAATATGAAGCTAGTTGCCCATTCCAAAGCGTAGTAGGTACCTATGGAGAAGAACGGGCAAGAAACTCCACGGACACTCTTTTAAATCAAAATATTGTTACAATATATGGGTTACATCATTCATGTTGAAATTATAAATGTGAGAACAATGTAAAAAGCGCGTTAAAAGCGTCCGCAATTATGACATACAAACAATTCAAAAATTAAAATAAGCCATGGCAGCTAAGAGATGACCAGTCACAACTGACGGCGCCCGTTCACGAACATGACGCATGGATCAGCACCATTCAGCTCAACCATTTTGAAGGGAGCTAAATGATCCAACACACGCGCCACCATCAGCGAGACATTTAAGTGAGCATGACATTCCCAGCCGCCAGGGCACATTCAAGTCAATGAAAGACAGATTACCCGGTAAATGGTAGCTCAATAGTACATAGTACTCACACCTGTGCTATGCAATTATATAATACAAAGGAGATTGAGTTTATACAATGCAAAGATGATGATGATCTTAAAATCTTCAGCAGCTCCAACTCTATGTTCGAATGTTAATTAGTTAGTTATGATTGTGGAGCAGGACCAGCATTAAGCCAAGCATTTTTATCAGAGATGTAATCCTCCAACTTATAATATGCCTGCCTGCATAGTGTGCGTTTTATACAAGTTTTGAATTTCGTCTCATTCAGTTGAAGTTCGCGCCTGCGAAGATTATAAATGGCTCTGATTAAATTAAATTTTTTCTTACGTGCATGATATTTTCATAGATGTATTGACAAGGTACCGTCATGATGTTTATATCCTTAAACAGTTCCCTTAAAGAATCATTTATAATCAGAGCCATTTATAATCTTCGCGCCTGCGAAGATTATAAATGGCTCTGATCGCTCTTTTCTGCAGAATAAAGATAGACTCGATGTCTGCAGCCCGTCCCCATAGTAAAATACCGTAAGACATGATGCTATGAAAGTAACTAAAATAGACTAGCCTCGCAGTATCTGCATCAGTAAATTGACGGATTTTTCTGACAGCATATGCTGCTGAACTTAGCCGTCCTGCAAGAGATGTTAAATGAGGACCCCATTGTAGCCCCATTGTAGTAACTTGCCCGTATCGTGCAACAATTGTACGTGTTGTTTAGACGTTGCCAGTCAATTGTTGCTACAATTTTATGGTATGCCACAGGCAATAAACTTGCACCGTATAAATGGGGCGTAACAGAGATCATCTATCTTCTATAAATGTTATGAACTGCGCTATCGACACGTTGAGGGCTTGCGTATTTTCTGAGTAATCAATAGGTAATACGGGCTGGTGTCCATAAATCTATGTAAAAGCGTGTATTTTGCGTACGGGTTGGAAAATCGATTATTCGATCCACTACAGCTCCTCAAGAAACGCCAGCAACGCCTTGATGTTACTGACAATCTCACGGAGGGTACCCGAGGGTTACCGTAGTACTACCCTGTATGTGGCTACGACTACCGGGCACATGAGCTGCTGTCTCGTCGTCCTCCATGCAGGCCTTGCACGGCGAACTGTCTGTGACTGCTCTGACAAAGAGGTGTTTATTTAATGACCTGTGGCCAGTTATTAATATTATAAATGCGAAAGTGAGTTTGTTTGTTTGTTACGCTTTCACGCTAAAACGGCTGAACGGATTTGGATGAAATTTGGCACAGGGGTAGACCATGACCTGGAATAGGACATACCTTTTATCCCGATATTCCCGCGGGGTCGAGACGTACGCGGGTGAAACCGCGGGGCACAGCTAGTCAATAATAAGTAGGTACTTAGGGTAATCAGGTCATTGGTTGTTTATTTGTATTGACTATCTTATTCGTCTGTTTGCATACACGGCAGCTGTATATATCCTGGGTTACTCATGACGCGAAAACAGTTGACTAATTTTTCCAATAGAAGTACATAGTTTTGATTTGCGGCCGGTTAATGGATACAGGCTGGCCTCTCCTTACATAATGACATAATTGGAGAAATGTTGTTTTTACGTAACTAAAGGTACACCGTAGTGCACCAGGTATATTGAAGCGGATTGCAGCTGCCTCGAGGGCGTTGCTATTGACATTATAATTATACCACCGAGTGGAGAGGGGACAGTCTATTTTCGGACAAAAATAGACTAACTACATGTAGGTGTAGGTGTACTCACCTACATGCTTTCCCAATCACTTAGTAAAAGTTGTTAACACTACATAAACTAGACTGATTAGCTAAAACGAAACACTTACATCACAAATTAATTGATTGCTTTTTAGTAATGAACTACAATTATTTATGTATATGTGCCCGAGTCGTTACGAAACGTTGATACATATTTATGAAATGATTTGACACTTGAATTGATCTCGAAATAGATTTTAGATTACCTAAGTACGTACCATTTGCTTTAACAAAAACCTGTCTCATATACACATATTATCACAAAATCTTTTAAATTGGTTATTATTATTTAGATATCTATTTAAATTTTGACGCTACATATACGCGTACGCGTTTATTTATTTATATAGGATCTCCAACAAAGGATACACACATACCAATGATATTAAATTAACAGATATGTTATAAGCGCGCAATCGTGAAGACTCGAAAACATTCCAATTGTAACGTTTTTACTTGTAGTAAAATGTAAAAATGAATGAAACATGGGTATGTGTGCCGCTGCTGCGCGGAACACTTTTTTCGGTGGTTTTGTGAGCGTATAACATATCTGTTAATATAATATCATTGACACATCTTCTATATCTTCTATACATATAATAAATCTGTAGACGAGGCGTTTCTGTACAATGAAAAAAAAAAAAAAAAAAGTTGGTGGGGTGTCCAAGAATAACCAACAGATTCCATTTCTATCATTTTTGGAATTTTTGTCTGTCTGTCTGTCTGTTTGTATGTTCTTTAGTTTGATTGTTCCACTATCACGTAAAAAGTACGAAATCAATATGGTTAACTTTTCCACTCAAATATTGTGTGTAACTCGATGTTTCAATTAGTTTTTGTTTCATCGCAATCGCTTCAAAATATCAAAAGATATAGAAGGAATTTTCATTACGTAATGTACATACACGTAACGACATCTATTGACGCGAAATGATACTTACTACTTAATTACTAGGTTTGTGAAATCGTGTGATATAATAATATATGATCGTCATTTTCTTTGCGCGGAAACTTAACGCGATACATTGTGTATAGAATATAACTCTAAAGTTAGGTTAATTAAAATTTTCCAGATGCGTTGTTTATTTATTAGTTTAGTATTAGTGCGATAGGTGGCGTACCTATCTTTCAAATCATGATAATCATGAAAGAATAGTGACAAATGTTAATTTCTTAAAAAATATAGGTATTTAATCTTTAATTTTACACTTTTCTACATACATAGCTTATTTAGCTTACAGAGTGTTCGAACGTTTTCCCATATATTATGACAGTATCACTTCGTGCTCAATAGATGGCGTTGTTCATTTATTGTCATTTTCTGAATCGCGGTGTTAAGAGTCTCCGTCGAAGAATGACCTTCACCCAGATATTCCAAATAATTTTTAGAGCATCTTTGTTTTTGACTTCTATAATGTCGATAATAATAATAAATAATAAATTGTTGGTTGGGTTGTCATTCGTTGAAAGTATTGTTCGGAATGGTTTTGATTTGGTATTTTGATTGGTTTCGTTCATTTGGTTCAATTTCAAATTAAGAAGTCAAGAAACGAGTCGTTACAGATCGATTCAAACTTAATGGCGGCTTGGAAGTTAGCTTTTAGCTGCGCAGTACCCCACCACTCACCCTGCTGTCACATGAAGTTGTTACTGCGCAGCGACTCGACTCATGTTCCGAGCCGCGATTAAGTTTGAATCGAACTGTACTTTACTTCGTAATTTGTTCGTATGATTCGTGACCGCCGCTCATTCGATTCGATCGTTGTTGGCGTGTGTTATAGTTGATTTGATTCGTTCGACTATTGGACAGCAATAAATACACAAATATTGGCACATGTTTCTGGGAAAAGTCAACAATATACATCGATAAATACGGTTACCGAAGAAGACGATGCCACACACTATCCAGTAGAGTTCCTAGAATCCCTTAACACACCCGGTCTTTCAGCACACAAAATTTGTTTAAAAGTCGGAGTGCCAATAATTCTTCTCAGAAATTTAAGTCCTCCCAAACTTTGCAACGGCACTCGGCTCATAGTCACCAATCACCAACAAAACGTCATCGAAGCCGAAATCTTAACAGGTTGCGGCGCCGGTGATGTTGTTTTTATTCCAAGAATTCCTCTCATTCCCAATAATTTCCCGTTTAGTTTTAAGCGTGTGCAATTCCCCGTCAGCCTATGTTACGCCATGACCATTAACAAAGCTCAGGGCCAGACATTATCCGTTGCGGGGGTGGATCTTAGTATTGGTTGCTTTTCCCACGGCCAACTTTATGTAGCTCTTTCGCGTGTGAGCAACCCTAGCAACTTTTTTGTGTACGCTCCAGGTGGTTCCACCGCTAATATTGTATATAGAGAAGCATTTTCCTAAATAAAAACACAAGTTTTTTGGCAGTTTCTTACTAGGAAAAATCATCAGGCCTGGTCGAAAGATTCCCCCTTTTTAAATGAAGGTACAACTTTTCTAAGCGACATATTATTGTTTTCCGACATCCATGCGAACGAAGTCGCGGGCACAGCTAGTACACAATAAAATTACAATAACAAAAACGGTTCTTTCAAGTGTGCCACTTCAATTACAGGAGACCACAGCATGCACATATAACTAGGTGTAAACAGGATAAAAAGGATGTTTGAAGATGTGTTAAAGGATGATAATATGATTCAAGAGAAGATAGTTTGGTTTATCGAACACATTCGGTTTAATACTCTCAAATAAATCACAGTATTTTACAAAGTTTTATTTACAACTAAATGAGTATGTGGGAAACTTATAGCTACTTACAAATAATCCTCCTTCACTTCACTTCTTTACTTATTTATCTACCACCATCCTCCTGAGCCACCGGTCCAGCCAGACTTTCCCTTCCATCCTGAGCCACCGGTCCACCCAGAGCCTCCAGTCCATCCAGAGCCGCCAGACCATCCAGAAGATCTTCTTTTCCATCCAGAACTACCGGACCATCCGGAGCTGCCGCTCCATCCGGGGCTGCTAGACCATCCACTCTTGCCTCTCCAGCCGGATCCACTCCACCCACCGCCACCACCGCCGCCGCCTGAGTAGATGACCACCGGACCAGACCACCCTCTCTTGATGTAGCCTGCTGAAGCTACTGCCAGCGCCACGGACAGAAATACGATCAAGATCTGAAACCAGAAGGAAAACGTATTTTAATATGACACATGGCACTAAAACCTCAACACTTAATTATTGCTTAATCTTATTTCTTTATTGAAAGTTAAGGAAATAAAGTAACAATGAAATAGTGGCCAATCCAAAGTTGAAATGAATCCAAAATGAAGAATGTTGCTCGTCCGTACAAAAGACATCAACGCGCGCGTGCGCGCGCGTTGATCTCTGAAATATTCGCACCATTTTGCATGATAACGAACTACATGCGAAATTAACTCGAATTTCTGTGATTACTAATAGTATGTTTAATGTTGAAGGTTAATGTAATTAAGTGTTAACTTAGATAGTGGTTGGATCAAAGATCTATGTGATTTATCAATGATTCTATGTCAAACTTGTTGGGATATTGGGCGATTAACACATAATGGAGTAGACATAATTATGTACTATAAAAGTAATGAAATTTGATGACCCGGTAAACTTCGTACCACGTGTGACAAAATTTCGTTTTTTCGGCTGTTCCTTTGGGATTTTCCTCATTGTTTTTTCCAATCCACCTCGTTATTGAGGCTAAAAATTTTAAAAAAAAAATCAAATCGGTCGATTCATTTTCGGGTTTTTGCGAGAGTAATGCATGGCAATTGAACAAAGTAGATGAGTCTGCTCTCTATTACAACGTAATACCTTACAAACAATAATTAAGTATTCTTGATGAAATGAAACCGCCGCCACATTTCTAATATTGCATAAACCGATAAAGTTCTAATCATAGCCCGGATGAATACTGGCACAAATTTAATTCTGTATGTATTTCTAGTAAGCGCATGTTATATTAGAACAGTGCAGGCTGCAGTGTTGCCACACCTCGTAATAAGAGCACTCTCGCTAGTAAACCTGTATTTTAACACAATTACTTGGACTCACTATAACATCATTCGTTTCGACACGTCCCTCGTAAAGTCTCGCGAATTATCTTAAATGATCTGCGTTACTTTTGGCACAAATGTTACATAAACAGACGTGCACTAAGCGGTGCTAGCGCGTTCGGAAACCTTTTATCTTAAGTAATCCTCTCACATCAGACAGATAATGCTCTTTATTTGTTCCTTATTGCATTTCAGTGTTTGATTCGCGCAATTTTTTAGCGTTTATTGTATTTTATTCAAATTGCATAAACATAAAAGCTTTAAACTATACTTAAAAAAGCTTTTCGAGGAGTATTATAGAGTAAACGTTATTAAAGCATGAAATATTGTGAACTGCGAGTTGCAATACGCAGCCAAACGATTAGAGTGTCCCCACATCACGCCGTAATCGTATACTTTAATAACATTAAATGAGCACTAATAAACTTAACGTCGCAGTATGTATGATACAATAACACCTTACTTTACAACACCTGCGCATGCACCGATGCATCATAACAATAAGCTTGTCACACACGGCAGCTATTGATGTATATTAATATATAGCACATTTGACATCCCGACGTGTAAAGCACATTACCCCAACGTATCGCGGATGTAGCAGGTACTGTAATGTTTATTGTTCCTTTATTTGAGTGTTATCACGTCCAGATTGATCTCAATATAAACAATATCTATACTGGATTGTATATTTTCGTATTGCAAGCAAGCCTTAAAGTGAAAGATGTATTATCATTCCCATAATCCCTCTTTTAGAATCCATTGGCAAGATGTTTTAAAATAAAATGTCTTGTTAAAATATCCCGTGTGTGACAGGCTTTAATCCGCAGGACGCAACCACACGTGAGCGTTGTCACTAGAACACACGTGAGCGTTGTCACTGGACCACCGAATGTTGGTCAATTGTGACACCTCCCACGAATTACTGACTTTGAAATGTATATCTTTGAGAGATGTTGAGGTTTGACGCCACGACAGCGACGATCCGGCGAGTTATTGTGTGCGATTACATTGTGAAACAATTACTTTATTGTTTGTTTTAGAGTTTCGGAATAACTACACTTAATTACAGAAAATGTTTGAGATATTATAATTATTAAACGAGCACTAATCAATCCATTCTTCTTCAGATCTACTTGCATTTACTCTTGTCAGTGAAGCATCTATCACATATATTTTAATTACTTAGAATAAGTTATTTATTATCAATCCCATAACAACAAATCTTTTTCGAAATAAACACCAATATCTTTCACCTCTTGGATCATACAGAAAATAATGTATAAATTATTAAACCTACGTAAATGATAAAGGATTATACTGTTAAACAAAGAAAAAATACCCACACTTTTATTGAAAACCCTTTTACTTGTTAAATGGACTTAACTCACACTTGCACTTATTACTTCATTTAGGTATAATAACGAAGGGGGTGTAATTAATGATTAGTGCTAGTACATAGATGTTTGATATAATATTGTGATCATTGATAGAACTGTACTTACAAGAAGCTTCATGTTGGTAGTACGTGTTGCGACACTGCACTCGGTATGCAGCAAGTGTTGCATCCTCATCCTTTTATATCACATACACACCCATCTCATCACAGAACTAGCGTCACAGACTAGCTGACATTGCTCTGAACACCAGTGTAAACGCCAGTGTGTTCTTCATACATAACTCCGGCTGAACCAAAACATCCTAACTTTTATTGTAAATGCGCAAGTGAGTTTGTTTGTTACGTTTTCACGGTTAAACGGTTGAACGGATTTGGATGAAATTTGGCGCAGGGGTAGATTTTGACCTGGAGAATGACATAGGCTTTTCATCTTGGATTGCAGACGAAGTCGCGGGCAACAGCTAGTTGAGGAATATAATTTAATTACTCTGTGACGTTTTGCCTAGAGCGTGGCCAGGCCTACTGAGTTTGAAAAAACAACTCCGAGATTAGATTAGAATCCATTGCTGGTTTTATTAAGTAATAATTATGTGCCAGGCTATTGATAGCGGGCGATGTATAGCGAAAATGTACTACGCATCACATCTTAGATTTTTATCTCAATGGATCTTGTGTTTTAATGGTCTCATTGATATTTGGAGGCGAGCAGCATTCAGCTCGTAACCCTGGGTCACTGACTCCGAAACAGCTGCAAACGATATTAGACGAACATTCGCATCATAATAATGGAGATTTATTGTACTGTGTGACCTCGGCCACGCGGCCCTCGTCCGCTTTTGTTTTCAAATTCCGATTACCTATTACGCTTAAATTATGCATTAATTATAAGCATTCCTAATTGATGCATATCATAATTTATGGTTCTTTATAATGAGGAATATGCCCAAATATTTAACATGTATATTTCCGACAAAATACGATGTTTTTTTTTACGTATTTAAAAGGAAGTTATGATTAATACCCACGAATGAAAAAAGTCTGGATAGCCTGTTGTTTAATTACTCGTTTCTTAAACTGCTGAAAACTGAACATTAGGTGCCTACAATAAACAGAACACTATAGAATTATTAGCGTTACAGCGGCGCGCGGCGTGACCGTTTGAACTTAGTTGTTGCACAAATAGATTAGCTGCCATGATCTGCAAACCACATATAAACAGGAAGAATATATTTAAGTATCTGCTCCGACAATCGACCTACTTAATGCTTTCCTCCGGCGATCGCGCCCTTTGGAAAGGTGTGCAACAATGGAAAGTTCAAACAGGATCGCCAGTGTGTCTGCAGTTTAATGTAACAATAATACTTATTGGTAGACAGTAAAATTATGATGCTTACATAATACCCCCGTTAACCTTACTACATAATGGACTACGGACGAATACAACGACTTGATTACATTATATATTATTGATGATAACTGTTCGAGAGGACAAGTCTTGTTGTCCATAATATGTTTTATTTGGGGTTTGAATTTTTTGTAGGAATTCTTTTGATTAATCAATCTGTCGTACGAAATAGTTTCGTATGAGTTGTGTAACACATTTCTAGTACATTTATCGGGTGGTCCAATCAAGCTATCATTTTGTGCTATTTTCACGTCAAAAGGATGGGGTGGGATCCCAATGCCAAAATTGTCGAACTCGACACCTTTGGCATCGGGATATTTTCATCGGTTTTTGTTGAGATGATCTTCTAGATGGTGACTGGTTTATATACTTTTCTAATACGGATAAGTCACTGACTTATCGACAACTTCAATACGCCACTATTTTTAACTACAAATTACAATCTAGTAATTAACAGATTAATAGGCAATTATTTTAGACCGCTCACTGACGCCGCTTGTTCATTCATTTTATTTGATTACCGTCGCGTCGTACAAAGTAATCTTTGAATGCATCATTGAGTTTAATTGTTAACATTAAACATTGTTTGAGATGTGATTGATCATCATAATAGTCCGTAAATGATTGTTTGGATAATTGAATTGTCTGATTGGTCACCAGCAAATAATGGCCGGTCTTGTCTCTGCCTGACGCTTGCGTAAAACGTGTCGTAAGTTATGCGGTTATTATGAGTGAAACAGTGCAAGAGAGTCGTTCTAAGTACTATATTAGAGCTCATATCACCTGCACGTTTGTCCAGTCGATTCGCATAAATATGTTTTCCTTATTAATGGTTATTTGCTGATCTAAAAGAAAGCTTATTTCAGCAGTCTTTATTTGTGTAAGTGCTGATATATATGTCTTTTTCAAAACCAACGTGTTTAGCGTTTATCTCAATTTTCATTTAAATGATGACGGTTACGTTGACAGCGTTAGCCACAGCTTAAATGATCAACTTCATATATTATCCAATAAGCGGTAAATATACAGACGTAGGTATTGTGATGATTTACTTTCTAACCACATATTGACACAGTTACGATGACCTTGAACGGATTGAACTCTCACGGCCATTGCTTTTGATCTAGAGCCCAATTATGTACTCACCTCACTTTTAGAGAACCTTGGAATTCATGCGAAATCGAGATTAAGATCGTTACTATTATTTTAACTAGCGTTTATTTGTTGGTACAGTGCAGTGGTCGCGACCGCGTCTGCCGTGCATGAGGTGTTAGGGTCGATTCTCTGTTCGGGAAAAGAGTAATTGGAGGTTGTTTTTGTGTAGATGTCACAAATACGAATGCTTGCATATTGTCAATTAATAGAGTAAATCTTTATTTTATTGTTTGTAAGTTTGTGTTAGTTTAATAATGGGACTGTTTTACACCCGACCAGTGCAATGTAATCGACACCAATGTTCAAAAAATTGCTAAATAACTTGAAAAATAGATCAATATACAATAAAATACGATACAGTAACCAATAACAACCTAACGAAGTTGAAAACTTCCATCATTGCATTCTAGCACTAATAACATTACTGCATACATACAGGCCAACATGGCTGCAGCGTGACAGGTCATTTGTTGTTATTGAATGATTAGTTGCTGCTTGTGTTGCACCGACTCCTGGCTCGCATCCGAGGCGGCTGGTCAGGGACAACATTAGAGCAACACATTAGCTTGTTAGAAGCGAAACTGTTGGAACTAGTAAACTGGTTATTACTCATGTTATGCCAATATTGTATATTAAGCACTTCGTATATTAGTTTATTAGCATTAACGTAGGTAACTTAATTCTGTAATATTATTCTTTTGCTGTGGGAGTGGTGATAAAAGTGGAAGTCAACAGACACTGCAAAAGTTTCAGTAAATGATCCTGTACCAATGCTTAATATGTAAAAGATGATATGGCTAAGAAGGGGTCAATACTGAGGTGATGACAAAAAAAAGACATGTTGCGTCGAACACGGGTTAAACGTTGATTATGACCGACGCTAATTATTGCGGTTATTTTGGAATATGTATACGGGTCTAATTTATACTTACTAAGGATGTTTAAAAGAAAATGAGGTAGCGAATAAAAAAATCATCATATAACATCTTTAATCAATGAAGTATATCAATATTGACATTACAGTTCGCGGTCACCTTTACAAAAAATCCGGAATTAATAATCAGGAAATTACAGATCGTAATTCATAAATGATGTCCTAATAATATGTAAGAGTAAGGTCGCCTGGTGAACCCGACGCATCTTAAGAGCTTATTAGAACCACCCAAACTTATTAGAACGAAGGCGGCAGGACCAGGTACAACGAAGTGCAAAAGATCCACTTCGATCATAAGATTTTATTTATTTATTTATTTGCCTTAAAGCTACCATTACAGGTCTTAGCCTAATGCGATAGCCATGAATATATACAAAATTAAAATTAAGATCATTGTTTATCACATATAATATAAATAATAGTACTTTTGCGAATAAACCCCAGTGACAAGTAAATATATCAATTTCGACCTGAATATCATTGATGGTGCGAATTGCTTGAGTCAGAGGTGTTTTGGCCAGCAAGTTGATCCTGGCTGATGGTACGACCAGCAGTGGCGAGGGCGGGGGTTGCCTCCATCCATAGCGATAGATAATATAAGATGGCCAATTAATGTAGCAATCAAAGGAGCTCAACCACTTCGCCAATGTGTCATCCTCCTTGGATCAGGGTAGGAGGATGGTGACTTGTAGTGGCTCAGCGATCACGAGTTACATCGACGAAGGATTCATTAATATTTGTAGTGCCTACGTATGGCGGTTGAGAAAACAGGACTAGAGTGTCTCATGTGTGCGGAAAGTCGCAGCGAGTGAAAACCCCAACCAAGAAGGTGGACCGACACAGGATGTGGGGTGAACACTTGCACAGGATCGGTCGTTGTGATCATGTTTGGAAGAGGCTCTCGGCTGACTGATGATGATAATTAATTGTTGACCTTCATATTATTATGTAGGTGTTTATGGACGTGTGTTTGTAAACGAACCCGTTACTGTAGATATGGGCAGAGATAAGTTCGACTTCTGTATTCATTTACTTTGTGCTACCCGCCACCTATTGCACATTTGCGATGAGTTATAGCCGGTAAATATGATTACCTACGAATCTGCACTTACATAGTAATTATGTACCGGTAGGTAGGTACTTATTTATTATAGCAATTTATTATGAAGTGTGTAGGAAGATTTCGGTTCTTATCATTACGATTTATTTTTATAACTCGTTTTATTCGCATCGATATTACCTATTTGATAGCTGTTATGATAAGATTATGTCCGTTCATTTGTTGTAGGTTTTCTCCAACAAGATGAAATATTTCCAGAAAACTGCGAAGAAAGAACTTCAACGCGTACGCGTTGAACGAAAACTAAAAAAAAAACTGAAATATACACCCATACTTATAGTAACGAGTGAGTTGCATTGATTATTTAGTTAATTGGCCATTTAATTGTACATCACATCAGTCTACCTAACAGTCTCTCTAGTAATGAGGAACTTCGCTATAAATCAGCCTTTATGCTGCTCTATAGAGCGTATGTAGTCCAATCTCCAATCAGTGACGACGATAATTACTTCTTGATTGGTTTACTTCGTTTTCATAACATTTAAACACCTCTGTGTCGAATTCTATGATCCACAAGCAATACAAGCAATTAATTCCAAACTAGTAACCTTTAGCAGACCCCTTCGTTGATTTTCGACATGTTTTTAATCTAATAGTATAGATTTTAAGCTGGCTCTGGCAAGATCCTGTGAATCCCAGATGATGTCAAAAAAATTAGTTTTATTGTGGGATCGAACGAAGCTCTTGTCTGTACTAATTGATATCAATTAGGGTGTTGACTCGATCACCAGTCCGGTTAAAGTGATTATGACTAACTACAGCTCACTAGTCTGAAAGCAGGTCGACATTCATCAGTGGATCTTTCTATATTTCGATCTACTTGCGCGGCTAAATCTGTCAGTAACTAATGCACAAATTGATTTATTAATTTATGGATGCAATCTTAGTCTAATTGAGTTTTATTACCACGATCTGGTGGAGCCGCGGGCTCGTGTGGATACATGTCCTGTATCTGAGGCCTGAGGCTCTTATGGCCAAATATTGTACATTGGTAATTATCTCATTTTACCACATCTCAATAAATATCAAGGCTGTGTGG
The DNA here is from genome assembly GCA_947363905.1 of Lithophane semibrunnea. Classification (NCBI taxonomy): domain Eukaryota; kingdom Metazoa; phylum Arthropoda; class Insecta; order Lepidoptera; family Noctuidae; genus Lithophane; species Lithophane semibrunnea. Next base: position 17,653,780 of record OX376198.1, on the reverse strand, counting down.
ATGCTGGTCGGTCGTTGTTTCCTGTCGACGCCGACGGGTTCGGTGCGTCGTTGCGACACGCGGCCTCCTTTACACTAAGTAGGCACTAGGATTTTATGTTGACCAAATCTTTTGTGATTCAGTCAGTGTGAAGAACTTTACGCAAGGGAATACGAAACCTAGACCAATTTAGATAAGATGCTTAAAGAACATTATATAAAAAAGTTCTTGCTAGTTAAACACACTTGTAATAAGTACCTACAGTAATGTGAAAACCTAATCTTACGTTTTCGTTTTAAACCTCGTACAAGGATTTTAATAAAATAACATTATAAAACAATTCTGAAATAACTTCCGATTATACCTATTATTATAAACTACGGATAAGGCGAAAGGTTAATCGTCTGTAATCATGGTTCGCACAACTTATTTAAAGGCTGGGCTTTGTCGTTTATAAATGTGAATAATTTGCTAGTTAGTTAACACATGCCATCATGGATGCCAAAGCATTAGGATACAGGCATTCAAATATAAGCAGTGTTGTTATAACATCTCGTTGAATTGTCAAGAAAAGGGGTAGCACTTTATTTATTTATTTATATATACTTTATTGTACACCTTTAATATGGTCTTAAGAAGAAACCGCGCTTCATAATACATTTGGCGAACGGTCATTGGTTTTAAACCGTTGTTTTTGGGCTGCTCCAATATTTATTTCGCTGTGGTCTACTCTCCGTGGAGCTGTTATCATTTACGGTCTGATACGACAATTTCATTCCCACGTATATGCTAAAATCATGATGCCCTGAACAGAAATATCAATGTCGGAGATCCTTGTTCAGCAGTAATTATAAGTATTTGTTTCGGTATTATGACATTACGATAGCAATAGCTTCACCGTCTGTTCCGAAGTGACAACCTTATATTGTACACTCATATTTTTACACGACTGACCAAAAAACGATGTGTGATGCCACTTACGTTACAATGTGTCTGTAGTCATCAGTGTTGTTCTACACCTGTTCATTTGACACTAAACAAGTAACCTGCATAAATTGCGTAATTAACATGTTGATGTAAATGAGCCTAAACAAGCCTCGAGTGCCTTCGCAACCGCCCCCTGTGCAAGGTCAACGACCTTTTATGGAGTGTTGTCAAAATAAACGTGAATAGTAAGTATCCTTCGTATAAGGAGGGAGACGAAATGGTATGCAAAGGGCATCTATTGAAAGTAAAGTCCTTTTTAGTGAAATGAAACTAGTTTGTCGTTTAAGAAATCTATGGACACCAAATAATTATCTACCAAATGTTCAAAGTGGAGCCCGTCCTCGTACGTGTAGTAGTTGTGTGTTTTCGACCAGTATAAGACACGCTCATTGCAAGAGTGTCCTTCTTGAGTCCTTTAATAACTTTAGTGGGATCAACTTTTGGTCGACTAGCTTCGTTTGTAAACTCTTACTGAAATATTTCGATAATAAAGATAAACACCACGCTTGTTTTTCCCGAACGGTGCGGCAGACGTGTAACAAAGGTGTACATAGTACACCCACATTCTCATCGTTTTCTTCATCTGGAGGTCTCATTAAATAAACACGTTTACGTTTTATAAATGTTTTATTATAATTTACCACTCAGGTCGTCATTCACCACGATCACCACCAGCCGGACGCGTACCGCGGAGGAGCTTTGACCACTTTGATGATGGCGGGTGCGTGGCCGTGGTGGCTGTCATGTCCGTGGTGGAGGCCGTGACTGCCGTAGCCGTGGTGGCTGTGGAACGACGGCGCGTAACTTGGCAGCGAAAGGGAGGGGATCGAATGCAGCGAGGAGGAGTGGCTTGGATAATGGAGAGCTGAGTGGCTTGAACTGAGAGACGCATGAGATGAATAATGAGGAGCGTAATCGCTCAAACTTAAAGATGGTGAGTGACTGAAACTCAGTGGTGAAGAATGACTAGAATAATGGGGAACAGAGTGACTTATACTTAGGGGAGCCAATTGACTAGAGTAATGGGGGGCATATGAGCTCGAACCTAAGGAAGGTGAGTGGCTCAAACTAAGAGACGGTGAGTAGCTCAAACTAAGGGGCGCAGAGTGCAGGGGGGCTGTGTGCGCCACATGTAAAGGTGCAGCATGAATAATTGGAGCAGAATGCAGTGACGGGGAATGGTATGAGCTCAAAAGCGGGGCTGCATGTAGACTGGTGTGGGAATGGAGTGGCTCAGCGTGTATGTGTAAAGGCTCAGAGAGAAGAGAAGGTGAGCTTAGCAATGGGGCTTCGTGTAAAGAGTGTGAGCTATGTAGTGGTTCAGAATGACTGTACAGAGGTTCCGAGTGTATTGGGGCTACGTATGATTCCAGCGGGGCTGAATGTAGCGAGCTGTGTAAATTTATTGGGGCTGAGTGAAGAGATCCGTGAGAGTGCGAAGACGGTCCATAAGAGCTGTGTGAGTGATGCGGGGACCCATGTGAGCTTGAGTGTGAGTGTCCTGAACTTGAGCTGGCGGACAGCAGGCCGTTGAGTCCGCTGAGTAGGCCGCCGGGCTCGCCGAAGATGCCACGCTTTTGTCTGAAAGCGGACGAGCTGGCTACCAGCAGCACTGTGCAGATCTGTGAAAGGAAACAAAAAATCAATGACATGATTGTTGATTTCTAATCTATTGGATTCTGATTGATATAATTATTATCAATTATTCTAGAATGGAATTTATTGTTTATTGCTTTATGTGACCAAATAAACCGGGTCAAAATTAAAAAAAAAATATCTAAAACATACCCCTAGGGTGAATAATAATAAGCACATAAATAAGAAGAATATTCTAATATGGATACCTATACAGAAAACTAACTTAAGTATGTACAAGAACTAATGTAAATAGATAGGTAGGTATTTGATGTACGGTGCTCAAATATAATTGGTAAGAGAATTTCTCATGCTTCTTGTGAGAGCTGTGCCTTAGTAGAAAATATAGGTAGCTACATAGTGCATTCTCATGTTATTTGATTTATTTAAAGTATTTTATTATTATTTTATTTTCTCTTCTACTCTCACACACGTGTTTACATCTCTTTATATCTCTTTCCTATCGCAGGTGTGCTGGAAGAGATTTCTTTAGAAATAAGCATCACCTTTCTACGTATTTTTTTCTGTTCATTTCATCTTGTTTGTTTATATAATGTATGTACATAAATGGTTAAATAAATACCTTAACAATTGGAAAATAAAATTAAATAAAACATGTTAGAAAAATATAGATAAATTAATAATAGAGGCAATCTGATTTGTAGTTGCAAGTCAAGCTAACCGCGAGTCATAACTTAAGGATGACTGTATTATCATAAATTATAGTAATTTGGCAATAACGGATTTATTTCAAAGGTAATGTTGCTTCACTAATAAATCACAATAATATTCATAAGCGTTGTGCAATCGGATTAACTGTTTAATGAAATAATGTAATCTCCATATATAGAACAAAATCTAACAATAAAATGATAGAGGTCCAAGATATTTTTAAACTAAACTCTTTATTGTGTTAGCCCGTAAACATCTACAGTTTCAAAAATTATCTGTCTAATGACTGCTAAATAAAAGTCTTGCTTTGCAAACAGGATGGCAGGCTTATCTGATGTTAAGTGGCGGATTGCTGATGCGTTGCAGATGTTAGAGATAAAGATGACACGTGTCTATTACTACAGAGGCACCTTTACGATAACCAAAGGTTTAGCCAAATTGGAATTATTATTAGTTTTATTTAATGTTTGTTAATAGAATAGATTTTAAAGCCAGAAATTTTTGCAGTTATAGTAATCTCAGCTTTTGACGACTTTTTGTTTACATTATTATATGCAATTATCACAACTTATTGTGGGTGATGATAACATCCTGCCAGGGTTTCGGGAAAGTCCGAAAGGGATACCGGTACCTTGGAAACAGGCAACTGAAGGCATACGGGTAGGTTTTAGTCAGTAAAAGTCTGACAGGCCCTTCCGTTCCGCCCAGAGCAGGAGAAGTCATTGGATGATTCCCCAAACTCAAAAAAAAAAAAGGGTGAAGATAACATATAACTAATTAAAAAAGTATTTTGTTTACTCACAAACAGTTTCATTGTGGGTGCGTGTGATCACAGTTCCGGCACAGTTTTGACGCCCATCTGATGTCACACACAATTTATACCGATATCCGATTAATTTGAATGTTACGAAACTGCCCCAATTGCCCTAAGCCCTCTGAGCTGACGAAACGTTTCTAAAGGTACCATTACGTAACAGTTATCATTTAACTGAACATTATCATTAGTGATAAACTTAGTTATGAATACGAAATGAGCTGATTATACCGGACGTGTGCTTAATATGCGCATGACCGTGGCGCATCTCCGCCGAGATGGTGCCTTAATTGGGCATTAGGTTTGGAATTTTGTATCAATAGGTTATACCTACATTACTCGTTTGTATTCTCATGGTTTAAATACAGTTTGCCAAATTATAGGAGTGACGCATGTGATGCGCGGAAAAATTTTACTTGAGTAGTGCCCAAGTCGGTTTCTCAACGACCAGAACGATGCGTCTTGCAAAGAACGACGGGGAGAGCCGACCCCAAGTGAAATGGAATAAGGATAGGTAGCGAGAGAGACTCCAAAACTTAGGATAACATTAAGTTCACAAGATATAGATATAGACATCTTAGTAGGTAACCAGTGATGTAACTATTATTTTGGTAAATAATGCGATTTATAGTCGAGCACGTGTGTCTTTGTTCCGATTTCTTTAAGCATGTGTGTCAACAGCACCATTCCCTTCCGTTTCCGAAGTTTCGTTATCTCATAAGATGACATGTTATGTGAGTCATAGGTCACAGTGAGATGGAGATCTTGTCATCTCGGAAGGGCTTGCCTACATTGCCTAAAAAATAGAAATAGTCGACCACAATCGATTCTCAGTTAGAAATATTCTCCAGGGAAGCCCCTGGAGCAATTGCATTTCCCCTTTACATCCCAAATATAGAAATCTGTAATATTGTACAGCGTGAAGCGCCTACTTATTTCATCACGGCACACGCACTGCCAGCGTCTGATTTAGTACTACGAAACATAGCAATACACACGCTGGTGTTTGTGAAGAGAAAACCACTGATTGTATAGGCGCTTTTAGTCAACCAGTAGTATCAGTTTTAGTTCTAAGAATGTTGTTAATCTAAACATTTATAGGCAAATGTTTTGTATGTCCAGGCTTGATTGCTATTAGCAAGAGCTAAGCAAGTTACCTCAAATTCTCAAGACTATATTATGCGTACAAATCGCTATAGGTAAGTAACAATAGTAGTGTATGATACCCGACTCGCTGTAAGTAATCATTTCTTTCTTTTGAATGACACTGGCACCTTTTCTTTCTTGCTATTTCGGGTTACAGGTAGGTATTGGTTAAGAGAAGCGTTAGTAAGATCATTTCATAATAAGATGATTAACACACCATTTGTTGGCATTGAAAATACGGTCATCTACGTTGTTGACAATAAATTTTCCACACCATAATTAATAACAGAGCATTGAACTAAATCGAGATGGTTCGAATGCCGCGCCGGTCATCACGAGTATCACGGCGGGCGACGATGGCGGCCTTTAGCTCAGCTACCAGTGGCTCACCTGCACCAAATGTCAGAGCGACCTTACACTTCGACTCACTAGGTAAATGGATTGTAATTACGCAATTTAGGCTTGTAAACAAACAGCGAAGATCTCTTTAAAATGTTGTTTGATAAGTACTGTCCAGGATAGCATAGCCACCGATCGATGCCGTACGTGAAACTCACTATGATTCTGTTCCATCATCATCCATTTTTGTATCGGTAATATTATTAATTGTTAAAAACAAAATTGTTTTGTCTTTCATAGGTAACTAGTAACTACAGTTATTGACTACGCGTCTCTTGTTAGGACGACGCGTTCTCGTTACGACGCGGATACGGCGCGCGGCCGCAACGACGGCTACGCCGCGGCTACGGTGCGCGGTGGCTACGACGGCTACGCCGCGGCTACGGCGCGCGGCGGCTAAAACGGCTACGACGCAGCTACGGCGCGCGGCAGCTACGACGGCTACGACGCGGCTACGGTGCGCGGCGGCTACGACGGCTACGACGCGGCTACGGCGCGCGACGGCTACGACGCACAGTGATCATATTAAATAATGAAATCGTGAATTTACGATATATTTATAACATTAAATAGTATCTAAAAATCAATTTCATATAATTTAACTTGGTAATTAATATTTTATGTACAGTCACGGACTTTAATTGATGAGCCACCTGGCACTGTTCATATTTTAGCCGTGTAATGCAAATCGGGTTTATTCGGTTCCCGACACGCAAAGTCATATGTCTTCGTATTAGAAGAAGAAAATTATATTTCATATATATCTTTACCGGTTGGCTAACCTGAGAGCCAGAACTACAAACTTGACAGCAGAGTGACTACTCAAAGTCAACCAATTGCAGGTCTAGCAACAGTAACCTAGCAACGATAAACAATTGTTGCTAGGTTACTGTTGCGATAGTAACGTTAGCGTACGGAGAAATTCTCTGACATCGATATTTCAACTGTCTTCAGTTAATTTTCAGAATTATTGAGTTAATGAGCTATGATTCAAAGAAGCTCGGTATCAAATAGATTGGATAAACTTAATGCAACATTGTATTTATTTTTGTCACTAAGAACTTATTAGTCAACCTCTATGGACAAGACTATTTCCGATTAAAAGTAATTTATTTGTCATCTTGATATTTCAACTGTCACTGTCTTCAGTTATGTTTTCATAATTATCGAGTTAATGAGCTATGATTCAAAGAAGGTCGGTATCAAATAGATTGGATAAACTTAATGCAACATTGTATTTATTTTTATCATTGAGAACTTATTAGTCAACCTCTAAAGATAAGACTATTTCCGATTAAAAGTAATTTATTTGTCATCTTGATATTTCAACTGTCACTGTCTTCAGTTATGTTTTCTTAACTATCGAGTTAATGAGCTATGATTCAAAGGAGGTCGGTATCAAATAGATTGGATAAACTTAATGCAACATTGTATTTATTTTTATCATTGAGAACGTATTAGTCAACCTCTATGGATATTTCCGATTAAAAATAATTTATTTGTCATCTTGTTTACGAGCTTGCGATTTGAGTTCGTGTTTAATCGTGTAATCTCGTGAATATATAAAACTGCAAAATTGAAAAGTTTGAAGGTGGCTCATCAATTAAAGTCCGTGACTGTACTTTGTTACATCACTCAATCCTCAGCGATTTACCAATTTCTTTTAAAATTTGACCTTTATCGGATGAGGTATATATAACTAGGACAAGTGAATCTCCACTCCGGTTTCCTTCTGAGTGTAACTTTATCGAAGCAGCAAGTCAGAGTTCTTCTTTACTTTTAGATTTCACCTCTTTATTTAACCTTCTACGTTTACTTTTAGCGTATAGGTCACAATCACAAAATCTCTTTTTTGGACGTCCTGCTTCTCTAGACGTAAACGTAGAGGGCGAACTTTCTTGCCCGCCAGAAGTGATTACTACTTGTTCAAGCCATTTCTCATTTTGATTCCGGAATCCACTAATATTAAGGATTTTTTTTTAGAAAATCTTGTAGTTGCTATAGTATAGGTTTTAATAACATTTTGAAGACTGTCCCTGCTTATAGTAGGCAGTTCCGACACTTCTAATGTCTCCAAAATATAAGTAAGTAGTTTATCTTTATTGCCCTTTGATAACGGCTTCACTGGTCGATGTAATGACAAAATATTGAATAAATCAATATTTTTTATTGAGTCACCGGGACACCGGTACCTAAAAAAACACTTTTTTACTATAGAAACCGGCAATCACCGGTAAAAAAAATGCATAGTTTTATATAGCTAACAGTCCCTGCTATATAATAGAATTGAAATGATAGTGTACTAATTTGTACTTTTAAACGTAACACAGTTCAAAAATAGAAAAGTTAGTAAGTATTATAATATTTTTACTTTTTTTATAGGGTAAAGCGAAACATTTAAAATATATACTAAATAAAAGCACAGACCTTCCTTAATGTGCACCATTTTTTGCAATTCACAGTTTACATTGAGAACATAACCAACTTAACTTGAATAGGAGCGCAAAACAACGATAAATCAGTTTTGTTTTAATAGTTTTGCTTTCGGAAAACTTTGAAATGGCCATAGCCATTAAACTACTGACTGCATAATGTTGATGTTTTAGAATAATGTAAACAACTTACCTTCAAGTCTTAATAAAATGATTTTTTGAACTACCGACATATTGACCATAAATAATTATGGGATAATCGACGCTACGAGCTACGACGCGGCTACGGTGCGCGGCGGCTACGACGCGGCTACGGCGCGCGACGACTACCACGGCTACGGTGCGCGGCAGGTACAACGAGACGCTACGGTACCCAAGTGAATTTTGTTCTGTTTTGTCCTTTGATCTCTTTTACCATAATTATAAGGATAAGAAAACTGTTTCCATACTCAACTCTTTATTACTGGTTTTTGTGGACCTGATAAATATACACATTTATTACAGTTGTAATAGCAATCATGTAATTTGGTTTATATAGGTTTTTATTTTTATTTTCTTTTAAATAGATTGTTTTCTTGTGAATGTGAGAACGATGTAGGCTTGGTGGACTGTAGATTTTCTATTTTGTTAAGAACCTACCTGGTACTTGTTGAAAGGCCTACACTGTTCTCCCATATTCGAAAATATTGGAAAACCCAATTATTATTAAAAGAGTAACCATGGAGTTTCTTGCCGGCTCTGCTCCATAGGAAACGACCAATTGGAACCGCGCACCTAGCTTCTGACGTTTCATAAGATTTTTTTTTACATAAACCTGCTTTTTTGCTTTTGATTATAATAAAGTAGGAACTCGTATGTACTTAACCAGGACCACTCGTACTTTACTGCGGCAAACCGAATAAAATAAGTGCATAGATACACGTTCAATTATAAAAGTAATTATATACATAATAAACATATTTATGATTACGATCGATAAAACTGTCACAAAGTACACAGTTCCCAGCTGTCTATCGCAGTACTGCACTGTGACACTATAATAAGTGCACTACTCGCACTATTATAAACTGATGCACGTCATTTATAGAGCCTTTGATTTTATCTGTGGAACTACTTGCGTGATTATGGTATAATTGATAGCCACTCGCGGCGGGTAGTCCACACATTCCCCACCTGGTATCGTAAAAGGAGACTATTTGAAATGACTCTCGGAATGAATGTTGTTGAACTGTCATAATGAAATACACGGGCCGTCAAAACTTAGTACCATACTTTTAAAATTGCAATAACTTTTAAATTACACACGATAAATTTTCGAAATAAAAAAGATTAGAAAAATATATTTTTTTTATATAAAAACTTTATAGCCGATAACCGTCTTTTATGGAATGGATAAAAAAATATTCCAAACAAAAACACGCGTTTTCAAATTGTTGCATCTTTTGACTCTTTTTGTTTTTAACGTGTTTTCTTGATGAAAAAAATGTAAATAAGGCGTCAAACCGTAGTTATAAATGTTGTTTGTGTTTTTTGCAAGTAAGTGAAAAATGGCTATTTTTTGGTTTAAGTTAAAAAAGTTATTTATGTATCATCATTCTCCTGCCCTTATCCCAATTTATTTGGGGTCGGCGCAACATGTGCCTTTCTTCCATACTTCTCTATTAGCCGTCATCTCGGCAGTCACCCCCTTTCTAGCCATATCATCTTTCACACAGTCCACCCATCGCTTCTTTGGTCTTCCCCTACTCTTACAGCCATCGACATTCATACCCAAAACTTTCCTCACGACATTTTCCTCATTCCTTCGCATCACGTGCTCATACCATGACAACCGATTTCCGCACAATTTTTCAGTCACCGGTGCCACTTTCAGACTTCCTCTTATGTACTCATTTCTTAAAAAGTTACTTATGTATATTCAACTATATTTTTTAAGAAAGCTGATGAAATTTGCTATAAAACGTTTTTTATTTCAAAACTCTAGCTTCTACAGTTTAGTAGAAATTGCAATTTTAATATAGTGTGGTACTAAGTTTTGAAGGCCAGTGTCGATTGTGATTGATGTTTTACGCTTACGCAATTAGGGTGCTGGTGCCATAAACTTACAAATAAATGAGCCGGTTTAAGTTGAGTTTGTCGGTGGCGGTCAATCAGTGAACACGTTTAGAAACTGTCGCGCGTTCCTTATAGTTGTGTCATGTACCTACATTGTGCGAGTTGGTAGTGTGATTAATATGATCGTAAATTATAATTTACGACTTTTTTTTCCTAGTTTGGTATTGACATGAATAAAAAACTTGAACTTTATAAAGTAAAAATTTTCTTCACCTGTATAGGTATCTTTTTTTTTTCGATATCGAAATCGATATTTTTTTTAAGGAAATGGCTCCGCTGCCGGCTCCGTTTCCCGAATAGGCTGCCAGCGGAGGCGCGGCGCCGCACCGTTTGGTGCCCGCGCTGACTTTGGTTGTCAATTCGGCAGTAGTAGATAGGCGGGGTAGGCAAGATTGAAAAAACATGTATTGTACTATATTTTATTGTAGTACATTTTATTCCCATAATCAATCATTTCCATATTCCAGTAATAAAGTACTGCCCAGAACCGACCTAGTTAGATTAGGTTAAATATTTCTACTCGCAAAAAAAGGTTAGGTTAGAACTATTACCCCCTACCATAGATATAAGAAAGATTTCTGTGCCCCCTACACATATCCAAAAACGACTAGATTATATAGAAAAAAATACATTAGTAAGAGAAACATGTAGTACAAGGAAAAATAGAAAGAACAGTATTTTGTTTTCCGCTCCGTAACAAATACACTTCGCCAAGATTCTTCCAATATTCATGAAATAAAACTCTTGGCTAAAGTTATACTTACTTAATAGAGCTCTTCTTTAAATTCTGAGATACAAACGTGTGAATTGAATCGCAAGAAATGTGTAGTTTTCGTTAGTTGCTCACTGGCAGATACTTTCTCCTTAGAAAGAGATGACATTAGTAAGTAATTAAGTCTTTAAAAAATAGCTACAAAATATCCACGTGCCCCATCTCTATAATCAAGCTATAATAAGGCAGGTAAGTTAGTGATATAACCGGTAGATTAATTAATTTATTTATTAAAACTTTATGTACAATTAAAAAAATTACTGTACAAAGGCGGATTTAATGCCTGAGGCATTTTCTACCAGTCAACCATAGGGTGATGCAGAGACAGACATGGCAGGTGCAACATAAGATAATACATGTAAATTGAAAATAATGAACACTAATTAATACATACATAGATACATACATATAAACAAAATAAACTTAGTCGGGAGAAATAACGACAGGTAGAGGAGAAAACGAGTCCAGCAAATTAACGCTGGGATGATTCTGCCAACTTCTTACGAATTTGTTCACGTACCTTCACTTTAAATGATAAGCGACTAGTTGCCGTCCTGCAGGCGTAGCATGAGCACCGTTTTGTTGACGGAAGAGTAGACAAAAATTACTTTTCCTGTAGACAGTACGACGTAGTACGAAAGTAGAAAGAGTCAACTGCACTTTTTACGATATTCACTCTTTTAAATAATTCGACTCAGAATTCTTTGTTTTGTCATAGGATTTATCGGTTGTCAGTGTGATTTTGACAGTAAGGATAGAAAACTTTCTTCCGAAATAGTCTACATATAAAAAGACCTAGACAAAGATCGTTAGAAATGAAAGACAAAATGACAGATTGTAGAAAGATTTCTACGGTGGATGTCAAAAATGAAGAAACGAACTGTCACTTTGTATAGAAAAAGCTATGTCTATTCTTCGTAGAGATAGAAAGCGCCATGCTACGCCAGCTGGAAGCCGACCCCAACATAGTTGGAAAAAGGCTAGGCAGATAATGATGATATGTAGGTATTGTTGACATTGACCCTTCTTATATTTATAGTAATGGCGAAATATCGATAAAATTATCGAGTAGGTAGGTACTTAATAATAAGATGATAGAGTCAAGGGCAGAGAACAAAAATGGCTTGTGTTTTATCAACGCAACATTGTACCTACAAAAAGACCTAGACCAAGATCGTTAGAAATGAAAGACAAAATGACAGATTGTAGAAAGATTTCTACGGTGGATGTCAAAAATAAAGAAACGAACTGTCACTTTGTATAGAAAAAGCTATGTCTATTCTTCATTTCATTTATTTATTTTGTGAAACATAGGTGATTACAGGTGTTTTCGAAATATAAATGTACAAACCATCTTCGTTGAGATAGAAAGCCCCATGCTACGCCTGCTGATGTCCAGAGGGAACGCATTCCAAAGAAAGACCGCCTGGACGAAGAAAGAAGAGTGGATGAAACCAGAGCGGTGAGAAGGACATCGTAGAAGACTATTGTCGGTAGAACGAGGATTATGGGCAGTCAGACTATGGGCAGACTATGGGCAGTCATGGGAAGTCAGGTAAGAAGGAGAAGTGGGTTTGTCGAGTATTAGAAAACAACATAGACAAAGCCAAATAAATACATAGAGATCGTCAAGGAAGTACCTACTCACGCTGTCACAAAAAGTTGATCCGATCTACATATTTCGGACGAGTTGATTAGTGATATTATTTTATTCAAAAGTTTACAAATAGGTAACACTGATTTTGATTACCTATTTTTTTAGGGGATACTGACAAACAGATTACAAAAACAAGAGTCGTAAAACGAAAGCAATTTCCGTATTTTTAAGAACGTTCACATTCGCATCTCATTCGCAATCTGTCAAAAAACCCATCCAATGTCCATGTCAATTTACCAACATTTTTGACAAGTTTGACAGATTGCGACTTGAATGTAAACGTTTTTGAGAATTGGCCCTAACGATTATATTTCTTGAATACTCACCTAGACACGTAGAATGCAAAGATTATTAAATTCCATAACAACCTAAAGAATTATCTTAATACTACCTATAACTAGTTTTATGAATCCAGATTATTACACACTGAAAAATTATCGTATTAACTCGAAATCTCGTACGCCAGATATCTTTTTACAGTTCGACGTAAAGAAATTGACAAATTTTTCCCATTTTGTTGCCTAAATTAGAACGAATAGTTATTTATGCAACTGTTTTAAAATAAAATGTATTAAAACACGATTGAGGGTTTATCACATGAGTGTTTTAATACCTAATTATAACAGTTACATACAAGATTTGATCTACACCCATGATATGAATCTTCGATAAAAGTTTCTTTGCAATACCAATATCGAACAAAAATGGCGCGGTACGACGTGAATTCGTTTTTTTCGAATTTGAATGTGTTTTGTTTATAAATTACGGTGCTTTGTTAGTGAAACGCTCCTGAATGACAATGTTCTTTTTTTGAAATGAGTCGCATTATGAAATTCAGTACAATATTATAACACCCGTTTGGATGATATTATGGTTACTATGACACTGGATGTTTTAATGTTGGCTATAAGCTAACTGTTTCAGAAACTTTTAGAGAGAATTTATAGCATGGGTGTAGTAAACAATATAATTTTATCCTTATTCTTTCTCACGTTGTATTATTTCTTGATCTCTCTGACATATGTCTCGGACTCGTTCGCCAAGTAATCTCTGTTTTCTTCTGAGATATTATTGACTATGGCGTCGGGTAACACTGCGATAATTTCAGTGGGTGTCGAAGGGTAGGTGCAGCATACCGGCGGGCTAGGTCTTTGTTTTTCATTTGCTAATTACATGGCTGTGTCTAAGTGGGTACGAGTTTCTGTTGTTACTCATTTCTTCTTTGATTGTTAGAGGGAGTGCCTAGTGCAGGTATGAAGTCGTGCACAGGGATCGATCGTCCTTCCGTTGTGTCACACGTGCACTGTGGGAATGCATCGGTCACTGACGTTCTGGCGTCTCATTTGGTTCCTTGATTCGTTTCGCAAATAGTTTCCTGTGAATTACCTGCAAAACGTGAATAATATTTTATAATATTGTGCAACAAAATATATATTATATACCTACTTCCATAACCAATAAACAACTCTCACTATCACAACGTCAAAATTATTTAGATTCGTTCTGTTACTTTATATAACGGGGTCACAAAGCAACACAAATATCCTTAGTAAGTAAGTAAAATTTAATTTGTTTAAACATGGTGTACATGATACATTGCATGCAAGATAATACAGATACAGAAGTTCTAACATGTTCAGCCGCATATTGTGGCGTATAAATTGGTAGGAAGAGATGGTGCATAGACCGTGATAATATTCATCAAAATTACATTACAGAAATTATGTAGATACTTATTAAGTCATCATTATTCATTAAAGATTAGGTATCATTACAATATAATTCACCAAGCATATTTTTTTCGATAAAATTAAATGTCAAAGTAGTCATTAAATAAATTAGTCAATAAAAACATGAATAACTGTCATTAAAAATTCAATTCCAAATTAAAATTATTCCACAAAAATACAATAGACCACAATAACATGTCAATAAAATACAACATCATCATCTCAAAAACGAAGAAAAATCGTCCTCTTTCATAAATTCTGCTATACTGTAATATGCTTTTTCAGTTAGTAAACTCTTCAATTTACTTTTAAGAGCAGATATATTTAATGTTCTCCATGATTTGGGCAATTTATTAAAGATGGTCGGACCCATGCAAAAGATGTTCTTACGCATAAGAGCGGTTTTAGCGCCGTGAACATAGAGTTTGAAGTTATCACGTCTATTCCTAGGGACAGCAGCAGACAAAAGCTGAAATAAATGATTGTTCGATTTAATGAACATAACTGTTTCCAGGATATACAATGAGGGCAATGTCAATATCTTACGTTCTATAAAATAAGATTTGCAGCTGTCCGTTGTTTGCAGTCTAAACATCAATCTAATGCACCTTTTCTGTGCTCGAAACGCTATTTCATTGTCCGTGCTATTCCCCCAAAAGATGACTCCATATCTAAGAATGGATTCGGCTAAACCATAGTAAGCAGTAATTAGCGCATCTGTGTTGAGAACCACAGCAAGCTGTTTCAGAGCGTAGGCTGCACTACTCAGTTTCTTACTAAGTGTTTGAGGTTTCCAATTCAATCTAGAATCTATTATTAGTTCCAGAAATTTTGTTGTGTCAGCTTCATTGATATTTATACTATCAAACTGAATATTAAGATTGTTGATTGTTTGTGTACGTTGTCTAAAGTGCATTGCGTTAGTCTTTTTTAAATTAATTATTAAATTATTATCATTTAACCAATTTATAATAGATATTAGGGAATTATTAATGTCATGTTCATATGCGTTTATGTCATTACAAGCTATTGTCATAGTGCAATCGTCAGCAAAAAGTGTCATCGGTTGTTCAGTTACTTTAAGCAAGTCATTTATATACAGAGTGAACAACGGAGGGCCCAATACACTGCCTTGAGGAACTCCGTACATAACTTCGCGCTCCTCTGATCTTGAAGTTTCTTCCCGTTTACTTTTTTTATTTATTGTACTGATTTATGTAACTAGTTTACGGTTATGAAGATATAAGGTGTATTTGCTGATTATGTGAGGTGATACCGTCAATCAAACACAATTGAGTTTCTTTCTCTGTAATTAAAGTTTTGTTTGTTATTCATAATGTTTGTTACACCGATTACAAAACATTCAATAACATTTAGTGAACTATAAAAACCTTACCTGTAATTAAAGAAACGACATTTAATGCTATTAATTAGAGTATCAATTCCTCCCAACAAGTACTGAACTTTATAGTTTTTAAGTTTAACAATGGTTCTCGACCACAGATTAAATAAAGGCTGACGACATTGTGGTCTGCCGCTGTAATGGCGCTAGTAGCGCAGATATTATTATAAAAGAAAATATATTTTCTTTACAAAGATATGATTTTATTAATTCTAAAACCGTTACCTCTAACACCATAGGCTTCAAGTTTCTCTGCCAGGGAATTATAATGGACGCAGTCAAAGGCCTGTGTCATATCGCAGAATATGGCACTTACTGGTGTTTTCTTATCTAAATTTAGCATGACATTATGGAAAAACTCATAAATAGCCAAATTAATACTTTTATTTTTACGGAATGTAATGCGGAGTACAAATTTGCAATGGCAAATAAACTTAAAAATCATATTTAAAGTGCAAAAAGTGTTCTGAAATTGTGAAGAGTTTTATTTCGGAAGATACCATCTCATATCAAGCAACACATCAATAGCGTCGACATCATCAAAAGACGGATTTTTAAATAAAACACCTCCAATAACCTCCTGTGAACACAGTGAAATAGATATTGCTTTAGCAAGAGCAGTTTATGCCAGTGGCGTTCCATTATCAATGCTGGAATGAATTGATATATGTCTTAATCAGGGAGTAGGTGTTGTCTAGATCACTTCGTGTGTAGTCTCAGTGCATTTCAATAAAAAAAAAAACATTTTAAACCATTACTAAACCGCCAAGTATGGTTTTAAACGTTTTAACCCAAAAAAACAGTTTATAACCAAATGGTTTAAAACGTTTAAAATACGTTTTGCATCTATAGACGTGTCAGACTTTGGCTGCTTGACCAATGACGCAGATTACATGATTTCACTTCGAGAGCTCATGGACCATGCGTCATTGACGGGAAAATCCTACTGACGGAAACTTTTTATGAATGATATTTATTTGCTTTTATTTACCTACCTACATATTTTTAAGGCAATATTTTCCTTGAATATTGGATTTACTTGAAAATACAGTCCTTTTATTATCGTCTGACCAATTATTGAGAGTTTCCTTTATGGATGGGCTGACGTGATATTCATTAAAATTATTTTATTTTTCTTCGTTTATTAAGAAAAATAGCGTAATTTTGTCACAGCATCTTTTCACCCAACTGCCCCAGAAGGAGGGTAAGTAATGTTTTTCGAGAGTATGTTTGTATGTATTTTTGTATGTATGTTTGTATGTATGTTTGTATGTATGTTTGTATATATGTTTGTATGCATGTATGTCTATTTCTTTGGCACGCTCTGTAGCATGTATGTCTATTTCTTTGGCACGCTCACGGCTTGATGAATTTTAACATACGAGGTGTCGTTAGGTTCCTCTTAATTGTAGGAGTAACATAGGCTATATATTTTTTATAAAATTCATCTGCAAATACAAAAAAGGGAGAGGAAGGTTTTATTTTAATTAATCGTATCAAATAAAAGCTAGTAATTAGTGAATTTCAAACATACTATTAATAAAACTAAAAAGCTTGAAATAAAACATATTATTTAAAAAACAAAAAACCCGACTGCAAAAATACAAAACTGAAAAGAGAAAAAACAAGTATTGAACTTTGTTTTTTGTAACATATTGCAGGGACCAACCAATAACCTGCAATATGGTGTAACTTTTGTTTTTCCCCGCCTGCAATACCTTACAAAAAACAAAGTTAAATTACCTACTTGTTTTTTCTCTTCTCAGTTTTATATTTTTGCAGTCGTGTTTTTTGTTTTTTAAGTAATTTGTTTAGGGTTTTGTCGCCATGGACTGGCATACAAATATTTAAAACCAAACTAAAAGAAAGTAAAACTAAAAAGTCTATCTGGTCTTACTAACTGTACCAAACGTTGATAAAGTTTAAAGTTCCACACAAACAGAAACGTGTGACGACTTGCACAATGAAAATATTATTTACTAGTTGATGCATGTAGGTTATAGCGACCAAAAGTAATGATCCCGTTCCCGCAACCCATGGGAATCTATTCCAGGGATAAAAAGTAGCCTATGTCTTATTCCAGGCTATAATCAATCCCTGTACCAAATTTCATCCAGATCCGTTCATCCGTTAGAGCCTGATTGAATAACAAACATCCAAATATCCAAACATCTTCACAAACTTTCACACTTATTAGCTAAACAGTAGGCTAGACGGTGCGGGGGGAGGGTCGGCGATTGCATCAAGTGAAGCGAGGCGCTTGAATTTTATTCTCGCGTCCGTATTTTTTTTGCGATTACTCCTAAGATATTCGTTTATACCATGCCCCCTCTAAAAAGCTTATTTTATTCACTGAAAACAGTGAATAAAAAGCACTTTTAATAACTGTTTTGGTGTTTCAATTTAGAACACCAATTTGTTCGAACTCCATCTCAATGATATACAAACTCCTATTAGATTTGATTTTCGAACAGGAGTTTAGCATTACAATAAAAGCTATTTTGTGTTCTTTGCTGTCATTAGTAAATTGGCGCTATTTTAAATATTGTAAGTTGTACGAACAAAAAGTTTAGTGTTACTTAATAATAAATCGATTGAAAATATATTCAAGTGATGAAGATATGTTAACACCTGAGTTTATGAAAGAGAGGGCGGCCGATATAGTAGAAAGCTTGCTACCCAACAAATCACGGCTGGTTTACATCAAAGCCTACGATGAGTTTTGCAAATGGAAAAATGAAAATCAAGCTGAGCACATTTTCAGAGTCTGTTTTCCTAACTTATTTTAATGAGTTTTCGAAGAAAAAGAAGTCATCAACTGATCGACATTATGGAGTATGTATTCTATGCTTCGTTGTAGTTACTATAAAAACAAGGCATAACATTGGCATAATAAAATACTCGAATTTGCAAGTTCTTTTTCTCGTAGTCATGGTATAAAGTATAGTATGCAACACTTGAATAAAACGGATTTATATCGAGGGCCATGAATCACTCGCGTCGGTTAGGATTCTAACACTTGAATCACTCGCTATGCTCGTGATTAAATCATCATGAATCACTCCCTACGATCGTGGTTCAGTCCTTAGAGTCCTTCACTTGCTCGTCATTCACCTATGGCCTTCGCTTTAAACCCGCCCTTTATTCACTAATTGCATACTATACTTAATATACTTTTAATTTATATGATGTAAAAGAGTAAAATAATGTGCATGAAATGCTTAAAGCCTCTAACTTATTTAAAATGATAAGGATTAATACCGTATTTGTGTAAATATCTTTCCAATTACTGCTCTATTAAAATGGATATAGTATGTTATCTTTAAGAGATGAACATATGCCATACCGGACTTTTCTGCAGACCTATGTTAGATACACAATTCCACCATACATAATGTTGTTATATCTCCAAGGGCAGCGTTTTCGTTGAAAGCTCTCAGACGGCTTATTTTTTCCGACACCTCCAACTAATATCATTATATTTTAGCCAATGTAAACAAAAACTTGACAAATTATATACTAAAACCTTTCTCTTGAATCACTCTATCTATTAAAAAACCGCATCAAAATGCGTTGCGTAGTTTTAAAGATCTAAGCATACATAGGGACAGACGGCGGGAAGCGACTTTGTTTTATACCATGTAGTGATTTTGATTTCAAGTCGTCCTAAATGGGCCGTAAGCATAATTATAAGATGAGTTGATGAATTACTCAGTTTTAAGAAGGGAAATGAAATGTGTAAAATAACCTGAATGGGGAGGTAGGGTTCCGTTGGCGGCTGGTCTCTCGCTCGAGCGGCAGCACCAAACCATCATTGAGTTCTGAAACACAGCGTCTGTACCTTTAATTTTCACGAATTTTCAGACTTTTTGGAATAGTGACGAGTTTAACATTGAGTTTAAAAGGTATGTACACTTATGTACATCGTGTATCAGAAACGGGGAGTGGTACAGACCATCAAACTGATCAACTTTCTCCATGGGACCGACGTCGTAATCGCGAAAAATTAATCAGTCGTTAATTGAGTCGAGTAGGTATTGAATTATTTTTCGCTATTAGCTACCTAATTATGTTCCTTTATTACATTTTTAATACTTACATATTATCTATTTACATATTTTAATACAAATTATTTACATATATTTTAATAAAAACCATTAAGGTACAAAAATAATTGTTTATTGTTATAATTAAAAATCAATCCTTCTTCGAGTTTTATTACTAACTAGCTGTGTCCCGCGGTTTCACCCGCGTAGGTCTTGATCCCGTGGGAATATAGGGATAAAAACGTATCCTTTGTCCTACTTCAGGTCATGGTCTACCCGTGTGCCCATCCTCTCCTCTCTAGAGTAGGGAACGTCGCGGCGCCGCCCGGCGCGGTGCCCGCGCCGGCGTCGAACGGTTCGCGTATTTTGCGCATTTTTATAATCGTGATAACTTCGAAACTAAATGTGCGATTCGAATGAATTAAAAAGTATTTTACTGCTACATAAATACCCTTGATGTTAAAACTCTATAATTGAATAAGAATTAATATTATGTTGTTAAAACTCCTTCGCAAATAATGGATTAATTTGGAACAAATTTGATTACCTATCATAAAAAAAAGTTATAGTGAGTCAATCTTAAAAGACAGACATGCTGTCGTGGACTTTTTTTTAGAACTTTTAAAGAGGAACAATTCCATCGTACATGATATTTGCGTAACTTAAACCGTTTACGCAGCGCCCGCAACGAAAGCTCTCCTGAAAGGGATATTTTTTCCCGTTTTGACAACATTTTTCATTTATACTCCCCTCCTATTGGTCGTAGCGTGATATTATACAATCTTCCTCGATAAATGGAGTATCCAACACAAAAAGAATTTTTCAATTCCAACCAGTAGTTCCTGAGATTAGCGCGTTCAAACAAACTGAAGAGTTTGTTTGTTTCTTTGACCCCGCTGAGGATAATTTTTAGCAAAGTAAACACAACAAAAGCACTAAAACTAGCCAAGTGCGTGGACCACACAGGGTCCGTAGTTGGATGAAGTTCAATTTAAGATTAGTCAAGGAGGAACTCAGATGCATTTGGGGGCGTGATCCCCTTAGCCCCGGCCTGGATCCGCTACTAGATTCTGTATATCCCGGTTAAACATGCAAGAATTAGATTGACAGTTACCTTGAAAGCTTCCCTAAATTTATTGGACATGATTTGGTAGAATATCGGGTTGATGCACGTAGATATGTAGTAGAAAACTCCGGAGATATATGTGAGGAATAAGTGCACAGTTAGGACGATCGGTGATAGTGTTTTATAGTTCTTTTTTCCGTAGATCGAGAGCAGCCGCTGGGCGTGGAATGGCGCCCAACAGATGAAAAATGCCACGACGACTGCCACTGTGAACAAAACAATAAACAAACATTGAACTAAAATACTTCAGTGTTCAATATTTTAAGAGGCTAATATATGAAATATGAAACCCTTTAAAAATGACATATTATGTCATCATCTTCATTAACGTCATCAACCTGCAATAAGGGCGTTTGTTTCACGTCCACTTTACGCGCGGGTAAACGTCAAAAATGGCGCTAACTATCGTCAAATCAAAAACAAGCGTTGTTTCACGAAATAATGGAACAACTTTGACACAACACTTTGTATTTAACAAACATTAAATTTGACGTACGTATGTTACGTTAACCAACCGTTTGAAACAACCGGCCCTTAGGCAGGCCCGGTAGTTACTCGACCGACGCAGCACTACTTTTTTCTTCCATAGGTACAATTTGTGCACAAAGAGAAAAATGATTTCGTTTCTTCAATAATAATCATACTCAAAATCATAAAGAAGGCAAGTCCAACATTTTAAAATCTTTCATTTTGTTATTCACTTTTATACGAGATTCAAGTGAACCAAAAAACTACTAATTCTTTTTTTTCGTAGGAATTTTACCTGTAACTATTCTTTACCTGTGTGTTATTTTTGCTACATCTCCTATAATGTTTCTTGTATCAGCCTATAATGTTCCCACTGCTGGGACTGCTGGGGCTGTAATTTATACTAATGTAAATGATTTTGCATACTTTTGTATACAACCAATTTTTTGTAACTGAACAGACAGCTGTGCTGCTGGGGAGTTTGTTGCGCCACTTCTTCTTCCCAGCTAAAGCACTAGGAAGTGGTGAAGGGTGGGCGTTTTGGGGGACTGTCTTATGTAATTTTTTGACGTTCGAAAAGAGCTGATTCTCAGCCTAGTTTGAATAAATGACTTTTGGTTTTGATACCACGCCGGCCCAGCGCGGGTTGGTAGATGTCCTCCCATGTCCTCGAATTTGATTCGACCCTTGTTGTAGTACCGTTTATCGAAGTTCAGTTTGGTAGTCGTTTAAAACACTGCACTAACAATTCCACGCTAAAGTGATTCGGGTAGTAACTTTATTCCGCGTTTATTAATATGAGGATAGGGTTCAATTTTGCGATGTGTAGATATTGGTGCCGATTCTCTTGTACACCGAACTAAACTATCACTAAAATTCCTTACTTTTTACTATGAGAATCTTAGAGCTATTCTGCCAAAAAAAATCTCTAAATTTAAACATTATTTTGACACGACTAAAATCGAATTTGACATCGCGACTCCACTTGGTACCGACTTGTTTGCCTACCACGTGATTTTTTTTGAGCCGGAGCGGCCCGCAATGTGGCCCTCTCCACGTATATTTATATGGAATTTTTCACATTTTGGAAGAAAACAAAAAAAAAATTACCAGCATGTTGAGTATTATGGGTTTGCTGGTTCCAAAGAGGGTCAAAATTTTCATTATTTTTGCGGTAGGACACACCATTTTCGAGATATAAGCAAAAGAAAATAAAAAAAGATACAGTGCCGTTTTGCAACTGAATTCGAGGTGTTGGTTTGATTTTAGTTCATGACATCTAATTTTATTCCACACATTTTTAATCGTGATTAAAAATAGTCAGAGTTAGTTAGAGGATTTTAGTTATAGAACAAAAATTTTGGTTAAAACGTCAAATTCAGAATAGCATTTTCACTAAATTAAAAATCAGTGCCATCTTAGTGCTGTCAAACTAAATTATAGTTAAGTTGTGTCACTTTAGTCTATTTTCAGAATGGGAAATCGTCGTTTGACAGGAATAAACTAAATTTTAGTGATTTTTAGTTTAGTTTAGAGAATTTGTTGCAAGAGAATCGGCACCATTACCTAAGTTAAAT
This sequence comes from Lithophane semibrunnea, assembly GCA_947363905.1. Taxonomy (NCBI): domain Eukaryota; kingdom Metazoa; phylum Arthropoda; class Insecta; order Lepidoptera; family Noctuidae; genus Lithophane; species Lithophane semibrunnea. Next base: position 17,630,823 of record OX376198.1, on the reverse strand, counting down.
ATAAGTAGGTACCTACTCATTTGTATTTCACTTTTGTCTAGTTTTTTCATTTGAATTCAATTGTTTTTGCGAACTAGTTGCTACAAAATGAGAGATATGTTCAAATATGCAACCATTTAGCATTGACATTGCTACGATCCATACATATTCCTTTTGCCTTGTTTACGTTACACGCACGCCGCGCGCCGGTTGTTCACAATCGCATGTACGAGGGAAATGATATTGCGATACATGCTCCTTGGAAAGAATAGTTATTTGTCATGCAAGGATGCAGTTGTTTCTTGGCGCGAGTACTTGTTTTGCGATGCTATAAGGTTTCAAAGGTACGAGACGCAGAATAACTTTGCTTGCCGAGCGAAACACACAACTTTTCACCTCACTACAGCGAGGAAAATGGTGTCTCCATGCATTGATCAACAATTGTAGGTAGGTACGCTTTTATGCACTTTTTGCGCAATTTTCCGGAAGAAAGCTCAATTCGGCATTATGTACCGCTTGCACTAACTCTGCCACTGCTAAGCAAACCAAAATGATGGAAAGTGAATTGGATTTAAAACAGAAGAAAATTATGTAAAGTTTTTTGAAGTTAAAATTTCTATATGCGCTTTGAGCTATTTTTTTCGTGCTGGCCAGTGCGATTATTCTAAAAATGACGTTGGCGCACTGACTTGAAATAAGTATTCATGCATTATCAGTGGACCCGGCGGTATAGAAAATTATTGAATAGAAAGGTTCAAATTTCAAGACAAAATTGGAATTTGTTTTTAATTTTCTTATTGTTAAATACGAGGCTTTTGGCTAATTTGTAGTTCTAGTAAATGTCATTTTTTATTTTGTATTGTGCGTTTAGTTTGTGCAGAATAAACAATTTTTCTTTCTTTCTTTCTTTCTAAATTTTAAAAACTCTTTCCTAACGCTAACGGATAAAATGCACTTTTGCACTCAGATTTCGAATGATAAACAGACTCTTTCCGAGCTTGTGGGTTAAAGTAGTATAATAAGCAATTAGTGAATAAAGGACGGATTTAAAGCGAGGGCCATAGATGAATCACGAGCAAGTGAAGGCTTCTAACAACTGAATCACGACCGTAGGGAGTGATTCATGATGATTGAATCACGAGCATAGCGAGTGATCCAAGTGTTAGAATCCTGAACGACGCGAGTGAATCATGGTCCTCGATATAAATCCGTTTTATTCAAGAGTTGCATACTATACTTTATACCATGACTACGAGAAAAAGAACTTCGAGTATGTTTTTATGTCAATGTTATGCCTTGGTTTTATAGTACCTACACCGTAGCATAGAATACATACTCCATAATAAAAATATTTTCAATCGATTTATTATTAAGTAACCCTTAACTTTTTGTTCGTACAACTTATAATATTTATAAAAATTAAATGAAAAATTAAAAAAACCCCCGACAAAAACAAAGCGTCTAAAAAGTAAAAAAATAATATCATAAAAGGTGTAAGTAATATTTTGATCCAAGCGTCGTCGTGTCGGGGGACGGCTACGTATTTTATTCACTGAAAACAGTGAATAAAATAAGCTTTTTAGAGGGGGACGGGGAATGGTATAAAAAAATTAATACTGGCAGGCATAGCCCAGACATTAGACATGAGGATAGTAAAAAAAAATGTGCCAGAAGCTTCTTGCGAATTCTCTTTTCACCTCTCAAGCTCGGAAAGATTTTGTTTATCATTCGAAATCTGAGTGCAAAAGTGGGTTTTATCCGCTAGCGTGGAAAGAGTTTTTAAAATTAATTTAAGTTTATTCTAACTATTTTCAAGATATCTACGGTCAACAGACCTACCGTTTAAATATTACAAAAATCGGTGAAACGATCTTTAGATAGATCGTTTCACCGATTTTTGTAATAACATGAACAAAATTCATCTACGGTTTATTCAACTACAATTAATTCACCCAAGGTTGATTAAACTAACAACCGACGATTCCGACCCGCTGGCACCCTAGCGTAGGCCAAAGGCGGAGCGAGGGCAAATTTTTTGATAGATGATAATAATATGGCGGCAGCTTTTTTTATTGCGAGCGTAGCGAGTGCATGTGTTAAATGTTAATTCGGCTAAGTGTAACTTCTATAAGTAAATTGCGTCATACTCATTATCATTTTTTATTAAAGACCCGTAGTATAGCACAATTCACTTTATTTCCCGCATTTAATCTCCTTTCCACATCTTCATCAATCTTTCCATGCGTTGTGTTTTCACATCACACACTGATACTTTCAATCAGAAATTAACAGCATGATCATATACTTTATCTTAATTTAAACTATCAGATAAGGTAGGTTCATAATTGTTATTTTAAATTGACCATTGAAATGTTTTTTTAGTAAGTCATGTACGAGGGTTGTTCAATAAATAGTGATAATGCGATACATTCCGCTTAGAAAGTAAAAAAAATATACTGGCAGGCATAGCCCAGACATTAGTTATGAATTTATGATGATAATAAAAAAAACAATCAATTCTCTTTTGTTTTTTAAAAATAGAAGTCATTTATTTGCGTCGTTTCGGAACGTTGTTTGTTTCACCAAGATACATATCCAGAGTTGCGATGGCTGCCATTCAAGAAGCTGGCTTCGAATTGATGGAACATCCTCCATAATCATCGGACCTTGCTCCAGTGATGTTTACCAATTTCCTTGGTTAAAGGAACATCTCAGGGGCCAGAAATTTGAAGATGATGACGCAGTAGTCTCCGCCGTACACGATTTTTTAAGGGATCAAGAAGACGATTTTTTTACAAAGGGAATTTTAGTTTTAGAAAAAAGATGTACTAAGTGTAACACTGAAAGGTAACTATGTCGAAAAATAAAATAACATTTAATAACAGATAATTGCGTCATACTCATTCTCACTTTTTATTGAACACCCCTCGCATTGTAGATGCTGTCAACAGGGACTTTAAATTTTCTCAACGAATTGACCTAATTGCTATTTACTACTGAATAAAAAAAACGATGTCTATTGATTCTTACCTAACATCTTAACGACCCTCTGTTTCCCCCTCATCTTGTGCGTATATCTCAGTGTTGTGTCGAAGTCCTTCCGACTTTTTTCTTTTTCAATGTTGGTTTCTCTCAGTTTCAGGCCTATTAGCGAGTACAGCACCGTGATCAGCACCATAGGTGTGAAGAAGAGGAATAACGTCGATATCTCAAACGTATATTCTATGACTCTTGCCTGCACGCACAAAGCCACGCCTCTGTACTCGACGATCCCGAACTGCAGTGCCTGGGGCAGGGCCAGCCCCACTGCCGCTACCCACAAGAACATCACCTGTTTCATCGCCCGCGGTAGTTTCGACATCTTGTGCGAAACAAACGGGTGACAAATAGCTAAATATCTCTCTACCGTAAATAATGTTATTGTTAAAACACTAGCATTCGCCGAAGTTTCAGCTGCTATTGCTGATATCACACAAAAACTGCGTCCAAATACATAGGGCCATTTTGACCACATCGAATATAGCTCCACAGGCATCCCACTTATAAGTAAAAGAAGATCTGAGATCGCTAAACTAAATAAATAATAATTGGTAGCTGTATGCATACTTTTGTTCCTAACTATCACTAAACAGGTTATTATATTGCCCAGTACTCCGGTAAAGAATATAAATGAATATATGATAGTTAAGGGTAGCACGATGTAGAGGGGGTCCCTCTGAGCGCCGAAGACGGCTGTGGCGTCCACAGGTCCCGAGGTGTTGGCGACCTCACTGATGGGACTCATGGTGGTAATTGTATCGGCCGCAGGTTTGCCGATAGCATCAGGATGCTTTAGCCTCTTGGTTCATTCATCTGAAACAAAGAAATAAAGTAGTAAGTATACCTATATATTGCATGACCGTATTCCGGTTGAACGCGACAGTGGTGTCTAGCACAATATCACTTCTAGGCGCATCATTATTTCCTCCATAGGAATAATAACAAAAGACAATCTATCCCAAACCTAGGAAATTAGGGAATGGAAGCAATACCGCCAATTCACTGACGTGATACCCACCTACTAATACGCTTACCGTTAAGGCTTTACTGATTATAAGAACTTATCTATACTTATAAAATGCTTTGTCCTGAATGAATGACTGACGGATCAACGATACATATAAAATGCTTTGTCCTGAAAGACTGACTGCCGGATCAGTGGCGGCGCAAGATCTAAATTTAGTGTGGGCGAGGTACATTTCGCGAGGCCCTCTGGTGGAGCAAGAAGACAAAAAAAAAAACTGTTGAGACTGTCATATTATTATTTTTAGGTATATTTAGGTAGGTCGAGATAGGCATTGGCGGACTAAGCTTGAAGACTGTCGGGGGCCCAGGGTGGCAAAATAAGGGGGGTCGGTTTCTGCAAACATAAAACTTTGAAAACTAGGAAGAACGTAGAATTTACGAGCGAGTGAAGCGAGCTCGACATTTTGGCACACTAGCTCAAACAGGTTACGTTCTCTTTTGACTTAACGAAAAAGTTGTAGCATCAAATGATGAGCGAGCGAAGCGAGCTCGAAAAAATTTAGCACTCTGGATAGGATTTGAATATTTATATAAATAAAAACTTTTAACAAAAAAAAAACAACCGACTTCTAAAAAAAACACAAAAAAAGTGAGAAATAACTTTAATTTCGGAAGTCGGTGGCAAAAAACAAAAAATTTACACCGACTTCCGAAATTCACTTTGTTAGTGTTTTTTTTTTGAAGTCGGTTTTTGTAAAAAGTTTTTATTTTTCATTTTTTAGTTGTGGTACGTTTTTAGTGTTTTTGTTTCGAAGTCGGTTGTTTTTTTTTGTAAAAAGTTTTTATTTTTCATTTTTTAGTTGTGGTACCTACCCTACACAAATTCGTATACCGTTATCTGCTATGTAAATAACAGAGACGGAGTCAACTAAGATAATAATATCGTCTACATACGCAATATGGGAAAAATACGTAATTATTGAAGCTAACTCAAAAACTACGCAAGCAAAATTAATAAAATTTATATGGGACCACCTCTGAAGCATGACCTACCAAACAAAAAAAGAATCATCAAAATCGATTCATAATTGGCGGAGTAATCGCGTAACATACACACAAAAAAACATACAGACGAATTGAGAACCTCCTCCTTTTTGAAGAAGTCGGTAAAAATTTGGAATTACTTTGTCAAAATGAAAATCAAAATCAAAAGTCATTTATTCAAACTAGGCTGAGAATCAGCACTTTTCGAACGTCAAAATTACATAAGACAGTCCCCCAAAACGCCCACCCTTCACCACTTCCTAGTGCTTTCGCTGGGAAGAAGAAGTGGCGCAACAAACTCCCTAGCAGCACAGCTGTCTGTTCAGTTAGAAAAATTTGATTCTATACAAAAGTTTGCAAAATCATTTACATTACGCAACATAAAACATAAATCTAATTATTAGCCATATGTCAGCTAGCACACGCCAATATACCAACCAAAAAAAAAGAAAAATATAAAAAAAAAAAACGAGAACTATATGTACTCAAGCAGAAATAAGTAGTAAATGTAAACATAAACTAACTAAATAAAAGCCTCCAGGCACAAAGGGCGTGCCCGCTTACATCAACTCGACTCGTACAGTGAAATAGTTTCAGAGGATTTAAGAGAGCGTAGCGAGCTCGAAAATTTTAGGACCCCGCCCCTGATAGGTAATAGGTTTTCTTCATACATAAATAGGAGTTACTTTGTCGACTTTTATAGAAAAGTACGAGAAAAAGAGAATGTAGGATGCAAGAGCGAGCGAAGCGAGCTCGAAAATTGTATCACTCTACGTTTATATTTAGGGGGCCCCCAACAAATACTGCCTTTTACTTACTGAACATATTTTCGCCTTGTTTGGGATTTGATTAAAAAGTATTTCTTAAGATTTGGGGGCCCCTAGAATCGGGGGCCCTGGTCGGCCCGCGCCCGATACTTTGATTGACTTCCTAGCCGTTGAAAGTAGGTAACGTAAACAAACAGAATGGGAAATCCCCAGCTCTGGCCGGCGGCAATTATTATATGTGTCGGAGACGGTCATCAGTATGGTCGCTAAACGAAGCGCGGCACGTGACGCGAGTGGTGGCAACACTGACACGCGGCTAACTTCGTGCTACGACGGAGCCTAGCTGTTGGAGGGGCGCCAGGGCGAGCTCTCTTGCCTGCTGACCGTCCTGGAGAACAGAACCTCCAGTCTAGTCTAGGAACTGTCCTACGTTTCGTTTTGTTTTAAGTTATTGTGATTAATTGTAATTTGAGGTTATAGTTTCAAATTGTAATTCTAATAAACGCCGTGTATCGCGCCCAGTGTGTTTTCATTGCACGAAACCCACCTTCTGCCCACATGATGTTTTCTGATGATTCTAATGGAATAAATCCTGACGTATCTCCGACATCAGAATTGGGATAAAATCGTGCTAATGAGATCACACGTGGGATCTCGACAATAACAATCAGTGGCGATTACTTTTTGAAATGCAAAACAATGCGTGCATTTGTTGGTCAACGCGCCGATACAAACTCTAAAAACCAAGCGAAGCGGATTTTCGTAAAAAAAAAAGATGAACGAGGTCAAGAAACCGTTGCCTGTGCCGGCTGTTACGTGTGTCGGGCAGTGACAACAAGCCAGCAGCAGCTTACTGGTGTGCTTCAAGTGCGGCACGCCGGGCCACATCACCAGTCGCTGCACAGCGGGCGGGTTCAGCGCTGCTGTACCGGCCGGGAAACGAGTCGACTTTTGCATTGTCGAACTACCCTCAGGCACGTTAGAACATAAAGGTGAGCTGTATTGTTTTGTTTACGATTCTGGTGCTGAATGCTCGTTAGTAGAGTTGGGCAGCCAAATTAAGTGGCAAACGAGTTAATAACGTTGTTGTGTTGACTGATATTGGTCAAACACGTGTATTCAGCACAGAACAAATCTTATAGCGTAACGATTTAGCGACAGAGATTCTATTCGTTTTACCTGATTATATTACTTGCGCTACGAAATTATCTTAGCAGTTCTTATTTCATCTGATAAATTAAGATTTAAAAAGATTCGATTAGTTCAGATACTTATGTGACCTGGTTGCTGACGACCGTAAATTTGACTTTGACTTTCGTGTGGTGTTAAGTTTGGTACGCAAGTGGCTCAGACCGCATGCATCTCCTGGCCATTCGTAGGCGTAGGTGTAAAACCGGGTCTAATTTCCCGTCGCAGTGCGGCCACAATGGTGTGTGGCGTGCGTTTGGCATGGAGATGTAGGCAGTCGCTGATGATGCCGGATGGAGGCAATGTGAAGTGTTGTGTAAGTTGGGTACCGGATGGAGGTCCCACTTATTTGCCAGATGGAGGCATTTGGTTGAGATATCAATCTCGTGTAGAGTACTGCGTACGAGAATTGATACTGGACTTGGACTCTAACGTTTCTTACCGAACATATTGGAGTTAAGATTGATCGACCCTAATCGTACAGTTCAAAGACGTCCTTACAGACTGCCCTCGGACGAACGTCGAATCATGCGCGATAAAGTTAACGAATTGTTGGAAGCTAAAATAATTAGACCCGGCCAGCTTGACCTCGGTAATCTCGAAGCTATACAGTTTAAATTCGTAGGTTAGCCTAGTTTTCAATTTCAAATGATTAGTTTCAAATTGCTGGAAAATTAAAACAGATTTTTAAGAGTCGAGTCCCTCTTAATTATCACATCAGCCTAAGTTAGATCGGAAGTTCAGACGTTTGTTTAAGGTAGCGGAAGTTTTGGGTGGTGAATGCTATACGTAAAAAAGGTTTAAATTTTAACCGTACTTACAAATACGCTTACGATAGCTTAAGAAAGATGCCAGTACCTAGGTCACGTACCAGTCAAAGTAGATGGTGATCATAGTGGTGATGAGCAAGTGTAAGTTAGGGAAGCCACGCGAGTAGGGTTCTCTATCGGCCGTATTGTGTTCGACCGTACCAGTTGTTATTATGTAGTCGTAGCCCGGTAGAAATCGGTGTCTCTTGAGGCAACTCAAGTAGTCCGTGGGTGCGCGATGCGCGTTTGACTCTGGCGGAGGTCGTGGTCTGGAGAGACCGTAGTGTGTAGTCAGTGGGTGATGCACACGGGCGTTCCACTTGATGGATATGCATACAGAAGTTTTGATCCATGCGCTGGATGTGTGAGAGCAATTCGATTGCTAGTCGGCTGGAGAGCCGTGGCGTTAGAGTGGTTTACTCGTGTGTGGGTTTCCAAGTGTCTAAGGCTCTTTGTGAAAATTTGTTAATGTGGAAAATAATGGTACATGACTCTGGTTGATGATTTTTGTTATGATAAATCAAAGTATACCTGACGAAACTGAGGTATTGCAAAGTAGTAGTTGTAACAATGAGGAGAGTATTTAAGTTTGCATAATGATTAGACGTTTGGCGTTCCCGTTGGGGTTCGCATAAAGTAAAGATAGTAACTGGAGGTTACTAGGCTATGCGTAGCCAGAGATCACATGCAGAGCTTAAATTTGTTGATTTATTTGGTTTGATTATCTTTCGCGAGATGCGCGATGAAAATGTGCAGTCAGTTGTACTTTGAATTTCCTGATAATTGATAAGATGTTAACTTTCTTATAACTTGTCATTGATCGTTAGTAAAAAGGTAGGTAGGTAAAAAGGTAGTTCAGTTGAAAATTAAACTAAAGAGTTCTGTTAAAATTCGACTTTATTAAATTCTGATAAATCAGACGTTCACAAACTGATTTTACGGTTTAGGTCAAGAGTGAGCTATGTGATACTTGTTGGTCAGGAGTGACCGAACTATGTGATACTTTGCGAGTTGGTTTCTTTATAGTGTTCACGCAACGGTTGGGCCTGCGAGCTGAGCGAGAGGTACGGAGGACCTCTGCGGGCGGCGCGATTCAAGCCAGCGGAACGAGTACAGTGGGGGAAGTGGCAGCGGCAGCGCGCGTGCAGCGCATCCTGGTGCGCCTGACGCGGCGCGCATTGCGCGACGACCTGCTGCAGAGCGTGCGCGTCCGACGCGGTGCCACTAACGAGGATCTTGGACTCCTCGCACCCCCACGTCGCTTCTTTCTGAACGAGAGACTCACTAGGACAAACAAGCATCTGCCAGGGCTGCGGGAAAATCCGAAAGGGATACCGGGGCCCTTGGCAACAGGCAACTGAAGTAACAAGGGTGGGTTTTAGTCAGTAAAAGTCTGACACGCCCTCCCGCTCCGCCCAAAGCGGGAGAAGTCATTTGATGATTTCCCATCCTCAAACAAACAAGCGTTTGTTTTAACGGGCTAACACACGAGGACGTGTGTATCGCAGGATGGCCGTGTCGGAGACGGTCATCAGTACGGTCGCTAAACGAAGCGCGGCACGTGACGCGAGTGGTGGCAACACTGACACGCGGCTAACTTCGTGCTACGACGGAGCCTAGCTGTTGGAGGGGCGCCAGGGCGAGCTCTCTTGCCTGCTGACCGTCCTGGAGAACAGAACCTCCAGTCTAGTCTAGGAACTGTCCTACGTTTCGTTTTGTTTTGTTTTAAGTTATTGTGATTAATTGTAATTTGAGGTTGTAGTGTCAAATTGTAATTCTAATAAACGCCGTGTATCGCGCCCAGTGTGTTTTCATTGCACGAAACCCACCTTCTGCCCACATGATGTTTTCTGATGATTCTAATGGAATAAATCCTGACGTATCTCCGACATATGTATATCGTTTTATGAAGACTAAACATTTTCGTGGCGTTCACTGTTTTTAAGTAATGCATAATGTCGTGGTACGAGGCCCCTCAGACCGCGAGGCCGTAGGCGGTCGCCCACACCGCCCACGCCTTCCGCCGCCTCTGTGCCGGATCAACGCACAGCCTAAACCGGTGATCGTAGAGACCTGAAACTTGGAGGATATATTCTTTGTATGACGTAGGCATCCAATAAGAAAAGATTTTCCGAAATTCTACCCCTAAGGGGGTGAAAAGTGGGGGCAAAGTTTGTGTGGCACAACGTGATTCCTTGAGTTAATAGACTTGAAACTTGACACAAATACTTATCTAAGTAAATGATAAAGGTTGACATGTTTAGTTTTTTTTTAAACGAATTAGAAGAATTTTAAAGCGCCGTCTGATTAACTCGAAACTGAGTATTTATACTTAAAACAAAAAATAAATAATAAAAGGGGCATCAGGGTTTTTCAAAAATCTACCCCTAACGGGGTGAAAAGGGGTAGTCTATACTATAGACTATGCCTATTCACCACTTTCAGGGTTTCCCAAAGTGTGCGCCGCGGCGCCCTGGTGCGCCGTAGAGAGTAAAGAGGGGTCCCGTGAGGCGTTCCTGTTTACTATTCTCCGGAAACTAAACTAAGGCATTCGCGGTTACAAAATGAGCAATTCAAATGTCGATAAATTTGCGTGGATCCAAGGTCCTTTCGATGCACAAGCTCCACCAGAATTCACTTCGCAAGAAGAAGGGAGTCTCATTGAACTCTTTTGCGACACTAGCCCTAAAACAAGATTCACGTGTTCCGACTTGGGGGAGTTTTGGATATCGGTCCAAAATGAATATCCAACTTTATGTTCAAAATCTCTAAGAATTCTCATTCCCTTTGCAACATCTTATTGTTGTGAAGCCGAATTTTCAACTGTATCTATAATAAAGAGCAAATATCGCTCAATCAATGAGGAGCAAGGAATGAGAGTAGCGGGGTCAAAACTTATACCTACCACGCTTTTGAAAAAAAGGGGGAACTTGGAGATCTCCAAGCTCACACGTCAAATTCACTAAGTTGCCATTGTATTTTTTATTTCCCATTTTTCTTAACGTAAGTAAGTAAATTAAGATATCGTCTAGATAAACTAGGTGGTAAAAAAATACGTAATATTGAAGCTAACTCAAAGACTACGCAAGCAAAGTTCATAAAATTTATATGGGAGCACACGAGAACCTCCTTTTTTTGAAGTCGGTTAAAATGTTTCAATTGCATAGCTCTTTTACTTTCGTTTTTTTTTTATATGATAGTTACGCGATTACTCCGCCAATTATAAATCGATTTTGATGATTTTTTTTTGTCTGGTAGGTCATGCTTCCGAAATAGTCCCATATAAATTTTATTAATTTAGCATGCGTAGTTTGAGTTTGAGTTAGCTTCAATATTACGTATTTTTCCCACTGATCTCGACGATGTTTTAATTTACTCCGTCACTGTTATTTACATAGCTAGCAGGTAGTGGTATTCTATATTTTTAGGAATTACTTTAGATTCAAAATGACATTGGGGCGCCCACATTAGAATTCTTTCAGGTAGACTAAGTTCAGCTGCATATACAGTAAGAAAAATAAGGCAGTTGACTGATATAGCCACAGCTAGGTTAGTACCTATACTTTGCTTATTTCCACAGTATTATGCCCTATGGCGTTCTGCTGTGGGGATCAGCAGCTGACGTAGATTCAATTTTCATTTTACAGAAGAGGGTAATCCGCGCGATCTATAAAATGGGTCCTCTCGAGTCCCCTAGGAACAAATTCAAAGAAATTGGTAGACTGACTCTGTCTTCCCTTTATATCTTTAAAAGTATGTTCGCAAAAACTTAGGACTTTTCAAAATAAGAAGCGATTTCCATAATATAGATACACGTAATACACATGAAATTGTGAATTTGCGATACCCAGATTAACTGAAACAAGCAAGTCATTTCTTACAAACTGTATCCGCTTCTATAACAAGTTGAAAAGTCGGTTACAGAACTTAGCGATGGAAAGTTCAAAACCCACATCAAACGTGTCCTTATCAAAAAAGCTTATTATAAGATTAAAGACTACGTTGAAGACAAGGAAGTTTGGCAATAATTCCTTCTGCACTCTGCACATGTAGCTTCCCCGGTACCTCATTAACGGCATAATTATGTAAGAGTCTATTAACTGCTTCCAAATTACCATGTTTATTTTCTTTACATACTGGTATTCAGCTGCATCCGAAGCCGACCCCAACATAGTTGGGAAAAGGCTAGGAAGATTGATTTTCTTAACATTCATCCTTGACATAATCATCGTATTTGACATTTTAGGTATACCTACAATTTAATTTCAACTCTTTATTAGTGGCTTTTGTGGACATGATAATTATTAAATTTTTACAGTTGTAATAGCAATCAATAAATCCACTATTGACATCATATCTCGAGAATGTTGTATGTCTGGTATAATCAAACCCAAGTTATGAGGGTTCAAAAAAACGACGAAGCGCTTCGAGAAAAGGTAGGTAGTGCCCTTGCGCTTCGCTTGCCTCGTCTTGGCGGGGGTACTGCCGTGCCCCCAGATAACCACAGAACAGATAAAAGAGGTTAGAAAGGAAATAGTCGTCTCTTGTCCCCCACTCTTTAACTCAGTGGAGTTGTGTGACAAGCAAGATACCAGTAGGTACGCGCATTACGCACACAAATACACCACACGCACTTAGATCGCGAGTTTGCTATTGGTTGTCACACAAACGCAATCACTGCGCTTGACGTACACTCACACACTCGCTAAAGCAATTTATTTCTCATACCATGTTAAGGTGACCAAAAGGTCGATTATTTATATCGATTAAATTAATGTAATTGTATTACCAATTTTTTCGCTTTGTTTTTTTTAAATTTGTTATTTTATATATATAAATACATATTGGTTTTAGTTTAGCCTCACAACGAAAATCTCTCAGGGTTTATCTGTGTGTGGCGAGCCGTTCAAATACTTTTTTACAAAGATGTTACTTACATGCTACGATTATACCATTTTTTTTTTTAAATAATGATAATAATTTGTGGGTACATACATACATTAGGAAAAATTTTGTGTAAGGAAACGTTTGGATTTGTACTTATAACTTTTCGAATTCTCTTTGTAAGTCTTCTGGCAGTTTAGGTACTAAATATTCTGCAACCCTCATCCCGTACACATTATTGAACTTTGGTAGGATATATTTATTTTTAAGTGATATCGTTCTCAGAAAATCAGGTCTAGTTTTTTCGGTTAGCAGCTCAGGTCTATTGAGTTCCGCAAGAGTACAAAATTCAACTTTATTGAACACATTCATCACATTACAGTATTTAAAAAGATATCGTCACTGTTAATGAATTTCTTGTTCACACGTTTTGGCGTAATTACTTTTAATATTCTTAGTTGTAACTTGTAAATATCTGTCAGGTATGTATGATAAGTTCTCCCGTAGCTGCTGAGTCCGTTATATTTAAGTATACTAAGCTTACCTAGAATAGACCTCAGTTTGTTGCATACGTAATCTTTGTGCGGTCTCCAACAAATCGGCTATCAACCATTAGACCGATATACAATGTGTTTATCAACTACTTCTAATAACGGACATTGACAAGTTTTAGGCGAGCTATGTAGGCAAGTGTGTTCGTGTGCTATAACTGTAGGTATAGTGGAGCATTTATTGTGTGATGAATGTATGTGAACAATTTTTGTTTTTGATGCGTTTATTACTAATCCAACGTCATGAGCCCACTTACACATTTGGTCAAAGTTACGTTGTAGGGATTCCTCAGCGACATGGATATTTTTATTAGCGACCAATATACACGTGTCGTCTGCGAATTGGCATACAGAACCTGAATTTATCGCATTACTCATATCATTAACATAAAGTAAGTATTCTGTCGGACCTATAATTGAACCCGGGCCATTCCTTGAGTTGATGGAAGCTTTGTACTGTACTCATTTTGTATTTTAACCGTGTTGTACCTGTTAGTGTGATAGTTTTTAATAGTTCTAATATTGGCCCTTGTATTCCATTTTGTAACAATTTATCAAAAAGTATATCACAACGGAGCATATCGAATGCTTTGCTAAAATTTATAAAAAGTGTCAAGACGTGTTTTTCGTGTTTTTTTGTTTATTAACTTCATCGGTAAGTTCTCGTAATAATTGTGTCGTACTCTTATTTTTCTGAAATCCATATTTTTTATTGTTGATTATTCCGTGTATTTGCAAAAAGTTGTTTATCTCATTTCCAATGAAACGTTCTAAGATCTTATCTATACAAGACAATATAGTGACGGGTCGATAATTATTGACGTCATCACGTAAGCCCTTTTTGTGTATGGACGTATCACCCCTATTTTTAACAGGTCGGGATACGTGCCAGTCTTGAGGCAGCAATTAATTAAATGTGTTATAACTGGGATTCGTTTAGCTGAAGTATACTTTACATCTTTGGCACGTATCCCGTTGTAACCCGGGCTTTTTCTATCGTTAATTTGTTAAATGATCCGTTCAATCGTATCTTCTCGTGCAGGTTGCACTCTTATCGACCTATCAGGGGGCCCAAGTCTACTAATTTACCAACGTGTCAGTGGTCTCACAATGATCAGTTTTTGACAGATTTTGTATGGCAAATCTGTCAAAAACTCATCATTGTGAGACCACTGATATGACAGTGTGTGACAGCCCTGACACAGTTTTAAAAAACTTAAATATCTCTGAAATCTTGCATGAGTAAGATTAGATATTTTTATGGTATATAGAAAAGATTCTAAGGAACCTCTGGTTAAATAATAAAATCCACATTCGTAAAGAATTACGAGAACATAAATATTAAAGAAATAACATTAAAAACGGCATTGTTTTTTTATTATTAGAGATAACATTATGAGGATTTGTGGATAATATAGTTAATTAATCTTTTCATAATATTACATAAAAAACAACTGTATTTACCTAGTACTTTTACATCACTGGCGTTTCTATGGTTTTTTTTTTGGTTCTATAGAAAATAATGTAAATGGCCGTAATTCTGGTTCCAAAAACATCTAGACTTCGTGAGTTCTACTCTGACAATTGAAATAGTTTGTAGTATCCATTAAACAAATAAAAAAAGGATGACCGCTTTTAAGGTCATTTTTCACACTGTGCGGTCGTTATCGCACAACCGGTTATGCAGTGGTCTGCCGGCGAAGTATTCACAACAGATGTATAAATGCTATACGCACTAGCATTGCGAATAAATACGTGATCTATCCACGACTAAGGGCTGGTTTTATCAAAGTCAGATATCTTTTATCCGTGGAATAAAATTGTCGTTCAAAATTTATTCCCAGGATAAGACTTATAGTCAGTATAAAAGTTTGGTGAAATGCCCTTAGAAATTCTGTCGCCGTATTTTTCGATGTGAGTATAAGAATTAACGCCATTAATAAATCCCAGAGTGCACAATGAATATAAATATTGTTTTACCACGGGTTACATACCTTTAGATCTATATTCATGTCTCCCATTATTACATGATTCTGTTTTCGAGGATATTTTGCCATTAATGGCGACAATTCCTTTATAAATCGAAGTTTGGATGTGTCGGGCGGTCTATACACGGCACATAATCCAAATTTAAGACCGGCCACACATTCAAACTCCTGTTTACACAAGTTACTATATCTCATAAAAGATGCAGACTTATGAATATACAATAGCACAACTCCACCTCTTTTATTGGTTCTTAATTCTGAATATAAGTTGTAGTCAGGAAGTTCAAACATTTGTACCAATTCATTTTTAATGTTTACTTCAGTTAATAACAGAATGTGAATTGTATGTTTAGCATTTAACACTATGTACTCAATTTGAGCAAAGTTTTTCTTGATAGATCGTATGTTTACATGCAAAAAGTACAAACAATTTTCGGGTACCGGTATGTGGGAAGTAAAATCGTCTCATGTTTGACAATTGATTTCGACTATATTATGTTCTGTTGTATCCAGCATAGCAAATTTCACGTTTGTGTATTTACAATGACAATAATATAGCGTACTTACCTATTTCGGGACCTCACCCCCGGAGGTACGAATAGCGTGGGCTTCTTAAATATATAATTATAAATAATAATGTCAAATTAAGGGGGAAAAACCGATAAAGCCGCGAAATTAAAATTGTCTTTCGTTTTTTGCTAATATTTTCCTAATTGGTGGTACTAAACAAAGTTGTTTTAATTATAATATTACTGCTATTAACCATTTGTTTATATATTTATATACACACATACTTATTATAGACATTGCTTACAACTTGTTACAACACTATCGATACCTACGTATGGATTTCGCGGCATTCAAGCTTTGGCCCGGCGCACGCGACTGTCGCAGTGAACGCAATACATTGCGCGATTGCTCGCGTAGTACGCACGGCTACACATCAAGCTATACATTTCCAGTTTATGCTGGTCTCGCATTGTATTGGATTTCCGTACAATGCGAGGTCAGCTTATACTGGAAATGTATAGCTTGATGTGTAGCCGTGTGTACAAGCACAGAATTTAGTCTTGTGGTACAAGATGATACCTAATAATTGTTTTCTAAAACTAACTAAGTACTTTTATTTATTCTGTTCAATAAACTTAAAATTAAAAACTGTTGGATAGCGCCATTCTTCTTCTTCTTCTTTTCGTGTGGTTAGGGTTTTCGTGTGGGGTTAACCGGTTGTAAGAGTTTTAATTTGGACCAATATTTTTATTTAATTTATTTGACTGTTAACGTCTATGAAATGTTTTATATTTTAATTCATCTGACAATTTTTATTTTTAAACTCTGACATTACATATGTATTCTGAATTTTTTATATAATATTTTAATTTTATTTTTTTGAGTAGGTATAATAATTTTGTAATGTTACTTTAATAAATATTTAATTAGATTAATAATAATGTAAATATTTGCACGCCATAATAGATAATACAGAGTATTTTATATTTATTTTTAATTGTAACATCTTTTTATACCTGTATTTTAAGCAAATAAATATTTTGATTTAAAGCTAGCCAAGGGCTAGCAGGCCGGTCTCCGCCCGTTCCTTCCCCGTTTTTAAAGCAAGTGATAATTATTCTGCCCCCGATAAAAGAAATGACGTATAGCTAACAAAAAGTAAAAACGGAGAAATAAATGTTTTAATGAATGAAACGGGAAATCGTTAGCTGTCTTCGAGTAAATTAAAATATTTACATACTAAAAGTTGAAAATAATGCCCACTATAATAGGCTTTAACTTGGTTTAATAAATAATAATATGAATTTATTAATTATTATAATAAAAATAATGAAAAAACAGTTTTATCTTAGCACTAGCTGTGCCCCGCGGTTTCACCCACGTAGGTCTTGATCCCGTGGGAATATAGGGATAAAAACGTATCCTATGTCCTATTCCAGGTCATGGTCTACCCGTGTGCCCATCCTCTCCTCTCTAGAGTAGGGAACGTCGCGGCGCGGCGCCGGCGTCGAACGGTTCGTGTATTGCATTTTTATACTCGTGATAACTTCGAAATTAAATGTCCAATTTGAATGAATTAAAAATTATTTTACTGCTACATACTCGTAAATAACCTTGATGTTAAAACTGTTTATTTGAATAAGAATTAATATTATGTTAATAAAACTGTTTCGCAAATAATGCATGAATTTCGAACTAATTTGATTACCATAAAAATGGTTATAGTGAGTCAATCTTAAAAGGTAGACATATTATTATGCTATCGCAGCCTTTTTTTAGAACTTTTAAAGAGGAACGTATAAAACACAACGCTGACTGACTGATCTATCAACGCACAGCTCAAACTGCTGAACGGATTGGGCTAAAATTTGGCACACAGATAGCTATTATGACGTAGTCGCGCACTAAGAACGGGTTTTTGGCAATTCGTCCTTTAAGGGGGTGAAAAGGGGGGATTTCGTTTGTATGTAAAATCTTATTCCTTGAGTTAATAGACTTGAAACTTGGCACGAATATTGATCTAAGTAAATAATAAAGTTGGTCACTTTTAGTTTTTCTACACTACCCCCTAAACGGGGATAGGGGGGTGTCAAAGGTTGTATAGAATTTTTTTAGCGCGCGGTCAGATTAACTCGAAACTCAGTATTTAAACTTAAAATGGATGATTACTGCCTAATTTTCATTGGCGAAGAGGATTTTAAACGAACAAATAACTACGTCGCCCTGGTTGTAAATGTACGTCAAACTTTGTTAAAAATACAACACACAAATGTTGTTTTATGTGCCCCTACGTTTAAAATGGATAACTATTCTATGGTTTTCAACAGAAGAATAGAGACATTTAATAGTTTGTTATATTTGGATGCATGTACTTATAATTACGCGTATCTGTTCGATTCCAACTACTATCTGACATATGATTATAAAATGTTTCGCTACAAAAGTGGCACAGTTAATAATATTGGAATCGCGAATATATTTGTTAACCTTAAACTAATGATCAACGAATTTCTGTATCCATATACGTACGACTCCCCTGACTTGGAATTCAATTCGTGCGCAGCTACCAACACTAATGGACAGTTTTTTCTCGAATAAATATAATAATGTATTACATCAAAATATCGCAGGCTTAATAAATAAATCTAATAATCTCATTATTTGTTTAGATGATCTAAAGGAAAAATTAATTGATGTGGATATTTTGTGTATAACAGAGCATTTCATTATGGAAGGATATGAAAGTCAATTGTACATACCAAACTACTGTTTAGCTGCATATTATTGTCGTAAAGATAAAAAAAGGGGAGGAGCGTGTATACTTGTACGTAAGGAATTGCAATGGAAAGACCTGCCTAGAATAGCTAAATTATCAATACCAGGTGTTTTTGAATGCTGCGCTATAGAGCTGATTTATTACGAGATAATTATCGTGTGTATTTATAGGGTACCAAATGTAAACAATTTCAATGACTGCCTGGACAAACTCGAATCTCTCATGCAAACATTAAAATATACCAAAAGTAAGAATATTGTAATTGCTGGAGACTTTAATATAGACATACTTAAGCGGAATGCCCAAACAAATGCATTTACATACCTTCTATTGAGCTTTAATATGAAACTAGCATTAAAACAACCAACACGCATGTCCAGCCAAACATGCATAGATAATTTTGCACATAATTTTAATAAAGTTTGTAAAACGGATGTTCTAGAGTTTGCACTGTCTGATCACACGGCCCAGTTACTTCGCTGTCCGGTCAAGAAAATATGTAGTATTGCTTATTGGTCTACAGTTACAAGAGATTACAGTTTAGTAAATATTGTAAAATTTAAGAAACACTTGAGCGAGCTTTCTTTTTCTGACATATATAATACAGATGATCCCAATTTAGCATACAATGAATTTCTTTATAATTTTAAATTGATATACGATTTATGTTTTCCTACTAAACTAATTAAAATAAATACTACAAAAAAAATAAAGTGGCTATCTAGAGGCCTTAAATTATGCAATAGAAAAAAACGAAAACTGTTGTGGCAGCTAAGATTAAACCCTAATAAATCAAATAAAACTATTTTCAAAAACTACTCTAAATTGTATAAAAAAATTATTTACTTGACACAAAGATCACAAAATAATTTTAACATTAAAGCTTCGAAAAATAAATCCAAAACTACATGGCAGATCATAAACCGTACAAAGCACAACAAACCTAAATGTAGTATCAATACAATCAAAGTAGATAATGAGACTATAACAAATCCTCTAGAAATTGCCGAAGCTTTCAACAATTATTTCATTGATAAAATTCAGGCCAAACTTCTTGCAAATAGCAAACCTAAATCCTATGTGACAAACAGTGTTAGTAACTCAATGTTCATGTCTCCTTGCAGTCCACATGATATACACAAACATATACTTTCTTTAAAAAACACTAATAGCGTAGGCCATGACGGTTTTAATACAAAAATACTAAAACACGTATCATTGGAGATCTGCGGACACCTCAGCCACTTAATCAATCTCAGTATCAGCGCGGGTATTTATCCAGATGCTCTAAAAACTTCAATTATAAAGCCACTATTTAAAAAAGATAATAGAGAGCTGATGCAATCATATCGACCTATCGCGTTAATCCCAATAATTTCAAAAATATTCGAAAAATACATAAATCAAGAAATATATACTTATGTTGAAAAAAATCACATATTATGTGAGGAACAGAAGGGTTTTAGACAACATAATACAATCAATATGGCCATATACGATTTCCTGTACAATATCACTAAAAGCGTAGATAGTCGGAAGCCTGTTTGTGGGATATTCTGCGATATGACGCAGGCTTTCGACTACGTACATTTTCCTACTCTTTTAAACAAACTCGAAGCTTACGGCATTAGAGGCAATATATTAAAACTAATTCAATCCTATTTGACAAAACGAAAACAAATTACAGAAATTAAAAAAAATAATTTAACAAATAATCGAGAAGAAATTCATCGATCATCAGAACGTGAAGTCACTTTTGGTGTACCGCAGGGCAGCGTATTGGGTCCTCTATTGTTTATATTGTACATAAACGACCTTCCAAAATGCATACAACATCCACTAACATTATTTGCTGACGATAGCACCGTGACTATACCCTGTAGAAACACAGAAACTTATGAGAATGATATTAACAACACATTAGCTTCAGTTATAAAATGGTTAGATGATAACAATTTAAACATTAATTTAAATAAAACCAAAATAATTTATTTTAATCCACGACACCCTTTGAAAAGTCAATTTAAAATACACCACAATAACAATATCATAGAAGAAGTTGAAAATACTAAATTCTTAGGACTCCAAATAGACAAAAAGTTAAATTGGAAAATACATTTAGATATTTTAAGTAAGAAAATTTATAAATCAGCATTTGCCTTAAGTTCCCTATCACCGATAATATCTACAGACGCACTACTCATTGCCTATTATGGTATAGCAGAATCCCATTTACGATATGGTCTAATATTTTGGGGCAATTCAACTGAGAAGGAAACGATATTTAAAGCCCAAAAAAGGTGCATACGATCTATGTTTAAATTAAAGTCTACCGACAGTTGTGTTCCGTATTTCAAAGAATTCAAAATATTAACCTTGCCCTGCCTTTACATTCTTGAAGTAGCTGTATTTGTAAAAAGTAACCCAAATCGTTTTACACGCCTTGCAGACATAGTTCCTCGGATTAGGCGCGATAATAGTAGATTATGTATGCAACCCGCAAAAACAGCACTCATGCGCAAAAGTGTCTTCTGCATGGCTCCATTCATTTATAATAAGTTACCTAAATCTTGGAAATCTTTAAATTTACCTTTATTTAAAAAAAAGCTACGAACATTTCTAGTGAATAAAGCCTACTACAATATTTCAGAGTTTTTAGCAGAAAAGGAAAATGCATTTGTGTAATTGTTTTTGTTATGAATATGCCTATCTATGTTGGAATGAAGAAAAATGTTTGATTTAATGTGTGTGCCTGTAATCTTTCTATTTTTGTATTTGTTTTTGGTCTTGTACCTTTCGCATGCCTAATGGTAAAATGTGGCTGAACTTGTTTAATTATATTTTTTTTTTTTACACCATGTACTGTACCCATATTTGCGAAATAAAATATCTTATCTTATCTTATCTTATCTTAAATCAAACATACAGAATAATGTGTAGCAGGGTTTTTCAAACATCTACCCCAAACGGGGTGAAAAGGGGTAGTTAATTTTACAGGGGAGGATTTTACTGCGTGGTTTGATTAACTCAAAAATTGGTACAAGTAATCTTTGAGTCAAATCTTGTTAACATCTCAATCGATTTAACAAACAGAGAGAGATACAGTTAATATGAAAAATTTTATTCCTTTGGTTAATAAACTTGATACTTGGCAATACTTGCTACTTAGTAACTAATAAAGATTGTCACTTTTAGTTTTTAAGTAACCCCTCACATAGAGGAATCACGGGGTGTCAAAGTAAATAAATTTTTTTAACGCGCTGTTAGAATAATTCGAAACTTGGTACGGTACTAATACTTAATACAAAAAATAAAAAAGTACGTGATTCGGGGTTTTTCAAAAATCTGCCGCTAACAGGGTGTAAAAGGGTAATAAAGTCGTAAATATGATTTTTTGGAAAACTATCTTTCAAAGGGGGTGGAGGGGTTGCTGAAGTTTTTAGGGGAAAGTAAGAAATAGGTACACACGGACGTAGTCGCGGGCATAGTGCTAGTACATGATATTTGCGTTTACGCAGCGTACGCAACGGAAGCTTTCAAAAAGGAATATTTTTCCCGTTTTTGCAACATTTTTCATTTATGCTCCGCTCCTATTGGTCATAGGGTGATGTTATATAGCCTATAACCTTCCTCGATAAATAGGCTATCCAACAGAAAATAATTTTTCAGTTCCAACCAGTATTTCCTGAGATTAGCGCGTTCAAACAAACAAACAAACAGCAGTGGTGGTCCAGTGGTAACGGCCGCGACTAACGAGTTGTAGGTCGTAGGTTCGAACCCCGACAGGCGCTTTACTTTGTGTAAATAATTTCATCACCACTGCTCTCAAAACGGTGAAGGAAAACATCGTGAGGAAACCGGCATGTCTTAGAACCAAAAATTCGAAGACATGTGACATCTACCAACCCGCACTGGGCCCGCGTGGTGGATTACGGCCCACTCCCTCTCATAGAGAGGAGGCCTGTGTCCCAGCAGTGGGAACATTATAGGCTGATTATGTATGTAAATAGCGATTTACGTCTATTCAATCAAGTATGTAACAAGGACGCATCTGATCTAGCCAGATGCGTCCTTTAAAGGAGAATGGGCTTTTGCCTATGGGGTCTGCCCTGAAGCCCAATAAAAATAAGATATATACCAATGGAAAGAGCTTTTCAAGAGTAACCTTTCCTACTAACACGACTTTTGTCAATTGTTAGTCAGTTCGGAGTAAATGACTTAAATGGGTGTGAACTGTGAATACTTGGGCATCGAAGTTAAGGAATTTCCTTGGCTCAATAGCCATAAGATAAACATCAATAGCTTTAGCTTTTTGAGGGGAACTTTTGCTACTAACATGACTATTGCCAATTGTTCGTCAGTTCGAAGTTAATGGCATAAAAAGGTGACTACTTTGGTACCGAAAATAGGTTTTTTTTAGCCCAATTGCCATAAGATTTACACCAATAGGAAGAGCTTTCCAATGAGAACCTTTGCTACTAACACGACTTTTGCCAATTGTTAGTCAGTTTGGAGTTAATGACCTAAATAAGTATTACTACTGGGACACCGAAGTTAAGGAATTTTCTTGACCCAATAGCCATAAGATATACACCAATGGAAAGAGCTTTTCAAGGGAAACCTTTCCTACTAACATGATTGTTGCTAATTTTAAATCAGTTCGGAGGTAATGACCTAAATAGGTGACTACTTCGGTACCAAAGTTAAGGAAGTTTCTTGGTCCGTTAGCCATAATATACACCAATGGAAAGAGCTTTCCATGGAGAATTGTCAGTCAGTTTGGAGTTAATGACCTAAACAAATGTGACTACTGGGACACCGAAGTTAAGGAATTTTCTTAATTCAATAGCCATAAGATATACACCAATAGAATGAGCTTTTCAAGGGAAACCTTTCCTACTTTAGCTCTTGAGAACCTTTGATAGTAACATGACTATTGCCAATTGTTAGTTAGTTTGGAGTTAAAGGCATAAATAGGTGACCACTGAGGCACCGAAGTTAAGGAATGTTCTTGGCCCAATAGCCATAAGATATACACCAATATAAAGAGTTTTCCATGGAGACCCTTTGCTACGAACACGACTTTTGCATATTGTTAGTCAGTTTGGAGTTAATGACCTAAATAAGTGTTACTACTGGGGCTTTGAAGTTAAGGATTTTTTTTTTACCCAATAGCCATAAGATACACACCAATGAAAAGAGCTTTTTGAAGAGAACCCTTGCTTCTAATATAACTATTGCCAATTGTTAGTCAGTTCGGAGTTAATGACCTAAATAGATAATAAATTGCGCACCGAAGCAATTCTTGGCGTCCAATAGCCATAAGATATATACCACTGAAAAGAGCTCAGGGATAACCTTTGCTACAAACACGACCTATGCCTATTATTAGTCAGTACAGAGTTAACGACCTAAATAGGTGACGAATTTCAATAATGCTTAATTACTCACATTTAGAGCTCTGTAGCTCCTTTCGTACTAACAATCGAGAGAAACGTCATATCACGAAATATTTCCTTTGAAGAGATCTTTCCATTAGCATATATCTTAACTCTATTGGGGGATGCGGCTGGCTTAACGAAGGCTTAACAATTTGTACGGCCGATCGACTCTTAAACACATTGTTCCCAAAACGGCATCTAGGAGGCCACCGTTTTAAAATATCCGTTTATAGGTTTGCAAGATCATATTTGCAAGGCTCAAAGTTAGTAAAAGTTATTTCATTGTCTAAATATCTGACTTTCACTAATGCTTAATTACTCACATTAGAGTTTGTAGCTCCTTTCGTACTAACAATCGAGAGAAGCGTCCTATCACAAAATAATAGCCTTGAAGAGATCTTTCCATTATCATATATTTCAACTCTATTGGGGTACGCGTCAGGCTTAACCATGTGTCCGGTCGACCGTCTCTTAAAAACATTGTTCCTAAAATGGCATCTATTGGAGACCAATATTTTAAAATGGTCGCTTATAGGCTTCTAAGTTGATGTTTGCAGGGCACTGAATCATCAAAAGTTATTTAATTGACGAAATACCAGAATTACAATAATATTTAATCACTCACACTTAAAGCTCTGTAGCTCCTTTCGTACTAACGATCAATAGAAGTCTTCAAAATAAAAAATATTCTTCTTGATGAGATCTTAACGCTATTGGGCTCCAGGGCAGAAACGCCCAATCTCCTTTCAAACGCTTTTGGCTGTACTTTTCTTCTAAGTATTTAGTTTATCTATCTAGTATATGATTTTAACAGAAATGGGCGCATATGGGTATTTCCACCTTTTTTCTTATGAATTAGAAAGTATGTAGATAACCGCAAGTGGTCAGATGTGGTCTTTTTTTCTTAATGTGAAAGCAGTTTTTTATTAACTTCCTTTTAGAAATACGGACAAATATGCGCCTATTATATTACTAAACTAAAAAAAAACTATAAAGTATTTATAAGGTCATTATCAACATAAATGCGACTTTTTAATTAAGTTTCATATTTTTCATCTTCAATCGAGTGTAAAAAATGAACAGAAGCGCCCTATTTTGTTGTGCTAAAACCGCACTGGAGGAAGTTAGCAAAATATTAAAAATACCGGCAGTTGCGCCTTTTTTTTCTGATTCCGGCAATGTATATAACTCAAATCTGGAAAAGTGTTAAATGCGTTTTTTCTTTTATCGGGGGCAGTATTGTATAATACGCAATATGAATCCGAAAAGTCAGAGGTGCGTGTCTTGGGTTCGAACTCAAGACCTATGACTTGGCAGTCCGACGGTCACACCACTAGGCTATCACTGCTACTATAAAGCCATTTTTGATTGATTGATCAACTACTTTAGTAGCTACTAATATATATTTTATTTGGATTTTTGAAAAATCAACGTATTGTAGCTATCTTAAATTCAGCCGTACAAAACCCTTTTTTTTGTGTAAATTACGCAAAAGTACTACTAAATTCTACCAAATATAAAAAAAAGATCTGTCGGCTAGTTTTCGAGTTCTAAGGTGGCTCCTCAATCCAGACGGTCTAAACTTATAATGTACGGAGCTACTAAAGTAGTTGATCAAATCGGATAACAATAGCATCAATATTTAGTAGAAATTTCTACTAAATATTGGCGTACTCCAACATCTTACACATTCAGTATTTCAAAAGATATTAACAAAATAAACATTCCAAACGTCTGGATTAAGGAGCCACCTTAAATACCCTGAAACTTTTTAAGGGTTTTACTACAAATTCCAGGATCGGGGCTACAAATTCGGATAATTTACTACTAAATATTGGCAGTACCCACGTTCAAATATGAGACATGGCTCCTTAATCCATACGGACACTTTAAATCGAGTTTTAAATGGCATTAAATAACGCCATTTAAAACTCGTTTTTGATCATCACAACATATCCTGTTTTAGTTTTAAAATTAGTTTGTCTATTTTTTGTGTGTCTGTGTAGCTCTAAAATGTGCATTTTAATTTATTCGCTGCCTTATCTTGAGTAGGTATATGCTCTTAGTATAATATTTTTGTTGCAATTTGAAGACTAGTGACACTAAAAAAACTCCTCTAATGTCACCTAAGAGCTGCAACTTAGATTGGTGTGAGCTCAGCTGGCCCAGTGGATTTTGCCCCTAATTGCCTCAGTGTATCTACTCGCCCCTTTGAATATTAGATATCCCAAGTTACCCCCGATTATTAGTTAAAAGTACTGTCAGCACTCTTTAAGTTTAAAGTTACCCGACTACGGCGAATAAAAAAGGAGGGTTATGATTTTGACCGGTATGTATGTATGTATGGACTGTCATTCTGAATTTCGACGGATCATTATTTCGACAGCATCTCAATTTCGAAACACAATAGTTCGACGACTCATTGCTTCGACAGAACACATCTTCGAAGAACACTACTTCGACAGACCATACTTCGACAACACACACCTTCGAAGAACACTACTTCGACAGAACACTACTTCGGCGGAGTATGTTCATCTGTTCCCTCCTATCTTCTAAACCACTCATCACAATTTGACAAATGAGGTATCGTTGGAAGCTTCTTGATCGTCCGCTGGTTACAGGCTATGTGACATCACATTATTAAAAATGGCGACCTCTAGAGGACATAAAGTAAGGAACTAAAAAAAAAATTGTTTAATCGTACTATGTTGGGTATCAAATGAAAGGGCTTAATGAGCACATTTCAAAAATATATAAATTATAACACCAAAACAATTTAAAAAATAAAGTAATAAAGACTAAAACCCAACAATCTGTTTTTCATAATCTGCAAGCATTAGTGACAGGCATTTACTAGCATGTAGTTCTAAGTAGATAGGTACCTATTGAAACGATTGTTTCTTACTAAATATAACCTCAAAATCTTCGTTTTCTATTTAAATAAATGCTTCCTGCGTCCGTCATTAAACTTTGTCTTCATTGGCTTATACTTGTAATTTAGAACACGCAAAATAATTACCTATCCTTTGCTGTTGGATGTTGGGGCGAAAGATGTATGGATGCAGAACAATCTTCTACCAGATGGGTCGCGCGCGTGCCATAAATTACCGTATTTAATTAGGAAGTCCTTGTCGAATCTCTCATGAGAGTAGCGATAATAATACCTTTTGGAAGTAGTAGGTAGGTAGAATTCACGGCCGCCCGAACTTGGACTAAGGTATGTCGCATGAAATACAGTGTTGCTGACTGAAGTACTCTCAATCGGTGCGCTATAATGGAGTCTAAAGACCGACGGGCGAGGGCGCGGGAGCAACAGGAGCGCCAGTCACCCTTCCATCACCCTTCATCCCTAGGAACGTATGCGTGCGCACCTTATTCTTCCAAAGTTTAATTATTTTATTTCTGTTAATATTATTATGAACTAGATTAATTATGACATTAGTTGTTAATTGTGATTTGTGTAACCGTATAAATATCATCTTTTAATTGCCTGAGATCCACAAACAGCCCACAACAATGTCAGAGGATGGAAGCATAACCCCTCCCCTCTGTCCTGATGTGACAGATAGATGTATGTATAGCTCCTAATGAAAGAGTTAAAGACATTGCTGTCAGAAGTTTCGGCCTTAGTCGTTTGGAAGTTTGGGACTTTACCCGTTTAGCTGACTCATGTTATTTTAATTCCTATAATATATTCTAAACTTGACTACGAAATAAAAGGAACATAAATATACGGACATGATAAAAAAAGTGAGATGTATCCCACTGTTCGTAGTTATGAATTACTTATAAGTATCATCAAAACCACTGCGCACTATTTAGCTTTCATATTTCTGTTCTATTTAGCTTTCATATTTCTGTTCTATTTAGCTTTCATATTTCTGTTCTATTTAGCTTTCATATTTCTGTTCTATTTAGCTTTCATATTTCTGTTCTATTTAGCTTTCATATTTCTGTTCTATTTAGCTTTCATATTTCTGTTCTATTTAGCTTTCATATTTCTGTTCTATTTAGCTTTCATATTTCTGTTCTATTTAGCTTTCATATTTCTGTTCTATTTAGCTTTCATATTTCTGTTCTATTTAGCTTTCATATTTCTGTTCTATTTAGCTTTCATATTTCTGTTCTGGCAGTTCTCCGGAGGGTGTTTGAAAAGTTGATGCTCAATCAAATATTACGTCACTTTAATAAAAATTATATCTTTCATGAACAACATTGCGCAAATATACCTTTTAGTGACGAATATCTGAACCTAAAATACCTATAGTCACAAAAATATGCTTAGGTACGATATGATTAAGATCTAACGACCGTTGTAACTGTGTAAACTGATTTTCACTGAATAACCGTTACTGAATTATAATATTGGGGGTACCCCTCCAGGGTGGCCTCCAACCTCCCCTTATAGCCACCCCAAGCCTCGCATCTGATTACTAGTCTGATTTGGTATCATTTCTGAATCTGCACCTATACTACGACGTATTAATGCCACCATTTTTCCAGTGATAGTGAGAGACGGAGCTATACAAGGCCACTAGCACCATCCTTTTTTCGCAGTGGAATAATGATGGCATTAATACTTCATAGTCAGGCCCCTGATCGCTGTTAAAATAATACATACACACGTCGACAACATTGAAAAACAATATAAAATAAATATCTGGTAAATCTGAAGACACATGCACTGAGAAATAACAAGTTCGCTCACCAATATACTGCTGGTTCCGACCATCAGGCCCAAGTGCGCCGGGTGCGCGCGCGCTTTCTGTCACCGCGCGCCATCCCCTCTTTCTCCCACCTCACGCCACGTCTTAGGACGCACGCTATCGCAGTTTTGACTCGCTCAAGTTTAGTGTTGCCACCTTGCCGAAAACTTTTTCACTAGTTTTGGTCTGAAATTTCACCAGATTTAGCGATATTTTTAACTAAAAAAATCCCCAGAATTCACTAAATAATTTAATTCAGTAAATATTAAGGTAAGTCAAAAAATAATATTTTAATTGGGAATATAATGTATAAAAATAAACATTACAAAACTAAAAATCAACTTCAAATACTTCTGTTGGTAATTCTTCTTCCTCATAATCGATTACTATTGCAGTTGCAGATGTAAGCGGCTGAGATGGATCTTCAGTTTTGTCAGATTTTTTTGATTTAAAAGAGTATTTAGAATTGCTTCCAATAGCAGTAATTACCTACATCAGCCGGGAGCTCGTAACTGTAACAGTTCTTCTGTATCATCTTTAACTGATTTCTTATAAAAAGAATGCTATTTAGAGTGTTTACTGTTCCGAAACAGGTAAATTTTACTCGGCAAAATGTATCCTGGATCCAAAAGACAACATTCGATAAATATAACTAAAAGTCATCAAATAATTTTTCAGTGATTTTTTTTTCAGATTATCACTGTCTAACTGCTAAAATTCACTAAATCTAGTGACAAAATCACTAAAGTGGCTACACTGCTCAAGTTTAGGCATTTGAGTCGCAACACAACAACATTACGCACACGCACATATTGAAACCGCTATCCGCTCGACTTTATACATTTCTTAACTAATCTTGGTACTTGATGGTATTATTTTTTAATTTTTACTATCATTATTGAGTAAAGGTAGTTTTTACTTTATAACTTTACTTTTTTTTTTTTTCAAATGTTTTGACCTTTATTTATTATTTCAATAAAATATACAATCTAACACTAAACAATTTTCTAACTAATATTAAATAAAACTAACTGTACAAATAAACAACTAATATCTAAAATATGGCGTCGAAAAATTCCTCCGCATCGCTGTCGGCTGGTAGTGTACCCAAGAGACTGGCGGCATTGCCACGTTGAATGGCAATGCTTAGCCTCTGACCAAGGTAAAAGCCAGCCCTTGGGTCACGGGAAGTGTCAAACAGCTTAACTTTACTTGATTGCATTTGGTAACAGTAACTAAGTATTGAGGAGCTCGTGGCTAAGTAATAACAGCCGCACGGGTCGATCCATCAGGTTAAGCTATGCTTGCCGGGGTTGGTCCGTGGATGGGTAATCATTTTCACATATCGAGACTCCTCCGTGCCTCGGAAAGCACGTTAAGCCGTTGGTCCCGGCTGTCATTTGTGGATCTTTGACAGTCGTTACGAGTCGTCAGAAGCACGAAAGTCTGACAACCAGTCTAACCAAGGGGTATCGTATTACCCAGTTACTGGGTTGTGGAGGTCAGATAGGCAGTCGCTCCATGTAAAATACTGGTATTCAGCTGCATCCGGTTAGACTGGAAGCCGACCCCAACATAGTTGGGAAAAGGCTAGAATCAGAATCAGAATCAGAATCAGAATTTTTAATTTGTGATACATAGGTTGGTACAGCAATAGATAGAAATAAATTATAAAACATGTGCGCTATGATCAGCCAATTGAAGGCATACAAAAATATAAGAACAATAACAGTTAAAGGCAGACATTAAAAAAACAAAATAAAAATTAATTAACTAAATAATACGATCAAAGTCATGTAAAAGTCAATTCATATAACGATATTAGTCAATACAATAATACAATACAAAAAATTAAATTTATAAGGCAGACATTAAAAAAACAAAGTAAAAATTAATTAACTAAATAATAATTTAACTTAATAATACAATACAGTCAAGATTTTAAGATGTCGAATATTAAAATAAAAGTTAGTTTAAAAGTCAATTCATTATAACAGTAATAATCAATACAATAAATACAATTAATGAGTGAACATGTCAAAATTTATCTGCCAAAAAGTCAGAGATGCTATAATAGCATTTCTGACACAACATATTATTTAGCTTTTTTTTAAATAAAATAACATTTAACTGTTTTAAATCTTTGGGCAATTTATTGAAAATCACCGGTGCCATGTAAAAAACACTTTTTTGCATTAAGGCAGTATTTGTTTTATGTACATAAATACGAGTTTCATCTCTTTGAGTGCGGTTAGAAATTTCAGATGCCAATCTAAACAAAGAAGGATTTTGCTTAACGAAAACAGCGATTTCAAAAATATAGAGTGAAGGTAGTGGTAGGATATTGTACCTTCTAAAAAAAGGCACACAGCTCTCAATAGATTGTAAGCCAAACATAGCCCTAATGCACCGTTTCTGTGCTTTAAAAGCTTGATCCTTGTTGGTAGAGTTTCCCCAAAAAATTATACCATAACGAAGAACCGATGCTACCAGCCCATGATATGCAGTTATAAGGGTGCTTGGGTTTAGTTTGTAGGCAAGTTCATGCAAGGCATAGGCCGATCTGCTAACACGCTTGCATAATTGTTCAATGTGTGGTTTCCATGTCAATTTTTGGTCAATATTTAATCCTAGAAATTTAGTTATGTCAGTTTCTTCAATAAGTTGGTTATTAAAATGGATGTCAAAGTTATTTAAAGTTGGCACACGCTGCCTGAAGTTAATTAATTTCGTTTTTTTTAGATTTGCTTTTAAATTATTTACGTTGAGCCAATTCATAATAACACTCAAGGTTTTGTTTATGTCCTCTCGATAAGTACGATTGTCTTTGCATTTGATAGTCACTGTACTGTCATCTGCAAAAAGACATATGGGATTGTCAGTTGCATTAGGTAGGTCATTTATATATATTATAAAAAAGAGCGGGCCTAGGACGGTGCCTTGTGGTACACCGAAATTTGTTTTACGACTATGAGATGTATAGTTTTCTTCCTTTTTCGTAAGTAGATTCACCTTAGTTACCTCAGTGAACTGATTTCGGTTTTTAAGATATGATTTAAACAGTTCAAGAACGTTGCCTCTAATTCCGTAAGCATTCAGTTTACCAAGCAGTATATCATGATCAACGTAATCAAAAGCCTGCGTCATATCCATAAAAATAGAGCAGACAGGTATTCTCTTGTCAACGTTATCCATTACAAAGTACAGAAAGTCATAAATAGCCATATTTATTGTTTTATTACGTCTGAAACCTTTTTGTTCATTTGCAATAATATCGTTGCTCTCTAAATAGCTATTAAGTTGCTTATAAATATGCTTTTCAAATATTTTTGAGATGACTGAAACCAAAGCAATAGGTCTGTAGTTCTCTACACATTCTGTATCACCTTTCTTGAAGATTGGTTTTATGATCGATGTTTTTAATCTGTCAGGGTAGGCAGATTGACACAGACAGATTGATTGGTAACAGTAACTAAGTATTATCTGCATGATTTTAAAATTACGTAAAATTCGTAGGTACCAAAAATGGTACACATTTTTGAAAACAACAAAAATGGTATAAATATTTGGTTAGTTATTAGTTTGAGAGTCGATTATCAAATTCACTTTGTAGCAGACGAGAGCTCAGTCTGTTAGGCGGGGGTGTCGGAAGGCTTAATTCACCAATGAAACCACTCTTGTCAGATTTAACGTTGTATTGCAGCATAAGAAACACACAGTAATCACAATAGATGTCACAAAAGTGTACATTAACAAATTAAGAGCCCCTATCAATTTCGCGGTCTAAAAACAGAAAATTCAAGTTTTTTCGGAGCCAATGTCTCAATATCCTTAAGATATCTGTTTTGTTTTTAAATGCAAAATTATTCATCATTTGTTTAACTAGTAAGTCGACTAATAAAATTAAAACTAACTACTCAATATAAATTACGAAAAATAAAAATCTAACACACGTTTTTACGTAAGCGTGAAACACTTGGTTTTTCAATTGCTTTCATAGCTTACTGGTAGCAAATATCAATCTGAGAAAAATCCTAAATACTGGGCATATAGTATATTAGTTAGACGACTGATAATTTTTCCAAAGTTTATTGAATTAGTACTTGAAAAAAAATGTGATCCACGCTGAAAAAACGCAATAATACCATGTGCAAAATCGTCGTCTACGCGTAAGAATTTGTTACATATTAACAATAATTCTTAAATATTTTAAAATTTTAGTTATTTATCTACCAAATTCAGTTTTTATATTTTATTTTTGACTACTAATTTAATTATAATAAAAGATCTAAATAATGCCTTATAAACCGATGCGCTCGCTCGAGGCAATCAGTCGCGCCCGAGGGCTTCTCAACGTCGGACCTGTGTCGCCTGTGACGTTCGCCGCTGCCGCCGTTCCCGACGTAATTCGCGGAATCGGGCGTACTTTTGTACTAGAGCTAACCAGTTTTGAGACTGTGAGTACCTATATAATGTATGGTGTAACACTTTGTGATTTGCTAATGATATTTATACATATTAATGTTTTGTATTATACTTACAGTAAAATAGTGTTTAATTTTTAGAAAATGGGTTGAGTAATTGAACTTTATTATCACGGAAGAATGACAGGTAATAAAAAGAAAAAAGTTAAAAGAACACGGAAGGCACGTGCAGTTCTTTGGTAAATAATATTTTTTGCCATCATCTTACTAATTACTTAAACTTAAGTTTCAATTTGCGTCCAGCGCTCGGTGGCACACGTCGCGTTCTGGTTTGCAATTGGTCAATCGTCATCCTGAGGATGCCTCGTTGAGAGGTGAAACACGTGTCGATTTCTTACGGGGTTTTTATGACTCTTGGAGAATAGTCAAGTGGAATAGGTAACTAAATATAATTATCTACGTCTATTGTATTTTACTTTAATTTTTTACATAGTAATAATTATAGTTACATAAATGTAAATAATAAAGGATGAAGGACTAATAAGGAATAAAGGTCTAATTAATCTAATTAATAAAGGAGTACAATAACACGTGTAATTAGTTTCAGACTTACCTTATATACGCTGGTCACACTTTATAGTTTGCTTTTACTTCAGTGAATGCCATACTAGGTAACCATATTTTTATAGGGTATAAACATAGCACGTCATAATCACAAAATAAAATCCATCCAGTATTACGGAACCCAGTAAGTAAAAACTCCTAATAATAGCAGTTACGGACCAAGATTATTAGTTCGCGCTGCACCGTGCGCACAGCGCACACTACGACTGTCAGCGATACGTCGACCGCACACAGACACACTGCGCTCCAATAGTTACCTAAACTCGTAGCGCGCCGAAATTGATAGGGACTCTTAACACTATAATTACTACTAATATAATATAACAAACTACGATTTAAACACGACTTTAGAGAGAAAATATAAATATATGAAGCAAAACTATTAATTAATAGAACTAGATCTAGGGAAACTAGATGTCCTAATGGCTGAGCGCGATACGAAGCAGCAGAAACACGGAACGCGACAAAGGTGCTACTTCGTTGGAGATTCTGAGACGACTAACTCAATCTATTTTTTTTTTTTTTTTTTTTTTTTTATAAATGGCCTCTCGTAGGGTTACCACTAGGGGTATTTGCTACTCAACCGGACTTTCTTGCGGAGATGCTCTAAGCTACCAACTTAAAGCCAGGGGCATAAAAACTAACTTAAACTAAGCGACTGCTCGCTAAGGGCACCCCCTGTGGGGTACGGACCTCGGCTTAGGGCGTCGCTGGGGGGAGGGCAGCAAGTCGGGACAGGCTGGATCGGGGAGTTTAAAACTACTGACGGCTCTACATCAGCCCGGGCTGGTGTTTGAGCGTCGAGCAAGAGTCGGGGAGGAGTAGTATCGGATCGGGGTCGCGGTCGCGGGGGACCTCGACGGCGAGGTCGGAAGGACGGGCGGCGTCTGGTTTTAAGAACCGTACTAGTTGCCCTATTGCTCTCCTGTAGGAGAGTTATGGGTCGTATAGTTCCTGTGTCGTCGGGGTCGGTAAGAGCGTGCCTGGGACGGCGGGTACGACTAATGCGGGAGGGGGTATAGTTGGCCGCCTCGACAACCAGAGGGTTGCGATGTTTGGCGGCAGAGTCAAAGAAACGCTTGGAAAGGCGTTTCATGAACTGGACTATTGTGGGGATTTTAAGGTCGAGGTGGAGGGCCTCGTTACGGACATAATAGGGGGCACCCGTAGCTCTACGGAGGAAACGGTTTTGGAGGGCTTGCAAACTATGGATATGGCGGGGCCTAGCGTGGGCAAAGACGGCACAGGCATAAGTCATGATGGGACGGATACACGCCGTGTAAATACGCAATTTGCACCTAAGTGACAATTTGCTACGAGCGTGGAGGACGGAATGAAGCCTAGCTAGAGCGAAAGCGGCCCGCAAACGGACCTGCTTTATGTGCTCTTGGAAGGTAAGGTGATTGTCTAGGACGACACCTAGGTATTTGGCTCGCTTCCCCCAAGGGATCTGCTTGCCGAACATGGTAAGGGGCTCGGGGAGGGGGGGGAGCATCCGCGGCTTGGAGAATAGTACCGCCTGACTTTTGTCGGGATTGACTTCGATTCGCCACTTCCTGAACCATTCGCCGAGCTTGTCGACTGAGGCCTGGAGAGTGCGGCGAATCTGGAACGGAGGAGTCTAGTGAGCTCCCGGTAGTCTTTCGACGTCGGGATGGTCACTTTGATACCCTGTTGGGTATTTCGGGCATTGGTGTATGCGATCTTTTGATCGCAGCACCATTTGGAGATATCGGTCCACTTTCCCTTGTCTTGGATGAAGACGGGGGGAGGGGGGGGGATCTTCCTCTTCTGGGTGCCAGAAGTAGTAGGGACCGGGGACATGGGGGCATCCTGCGGGGAGGATGAAGCGGGGGTCAAGGCGGTGGGGGTGAGCACCGCGGGGGGAGTTGGTGAACTGAGGTCAGAAGCGGGCTCCTCGACCGCGACCACCTTGGTGGCCTGAGTGGTGCTCTGCTTCTTCTTCTTCCTCTTGTTGCCCTTCCCGGTGACGGGCAAGAAGCCTTCGTCGTCCGTGTGGGAAGAAGAGGAGAGGTTAGCCTCAGTATCTGAGTGGGGAGGGGGGGGGAATGAGGTGGCTGCTCGCTTTGAGGAAGCGGGCATGGGAGTGT
The DNA here is from genome assembly GCA_947363905.1 of Lithophane semibrunnea. Lineage (NCBI taxonomy): Eukaryota > Metazoa > Arthropoda > Insecta > Lepidoptera > Noctuidae > Lithophane > Lithophane semibrunnea. Next base: position 17,595,013 of record OX376198.1, on the reverse strand, counting down.
CCGCCCGCTTTGGGGGAGCGGGAACATCAATGTCCATGTCTGGACTGAGCGGGCTCTCGGGAGAAGAGGGACTAACTAGGGCATCGCTGAAATCAGCGATGGCCTGGGACTCTCTGAAGATGGCCCGATCTAGGGCGGCGACCTCTTCAGCATATTTGGCCTCTAGACCTTCCTTTTCAAGGATGGTCTTGAGGCACTCCATTATGAGGAGCACCGTCCTATTGGAAGCGATCCCCATAGTCGGGAGGGAAGCCATGCTAGTGGGAGGGAATGTTGGGGGAACCTAACATTTGCCCTAACACCTAACTCCCCGGGTGGACTTGCCCGGGGGTGTGTGACCCTCCCTGCCGGGTATAGACAGGGAGGTGAGTACCTACTGGTGAGCCCTAAGCTTGCTTTGGCCCGTTGCCTATCTTATTTGTGCAACGGGGTCCTAACAGGGTCTGGTGCGAAGGGGTAGACACACCCAACCGACACCAGGTGTGTAGCTGTGAAAGGAAAACTGTCACCAATGCCGACTAGGAGACCCCCCAAGGCCGAACACTGGGACCCGTCCAACTTTCTGCCTCACCCTGATGGGGATCGGCGGGTGCGTTTGGGTCAACACCCCACTCAGCTTCGTTGGCACCGTATGGTATCCACCGAGGACCACGAAACTGTGGTTTTTCCCTGAAGGGGACAAAATAACCCGACGACCGTGTTATCGACTATTACTGTTAATAGAAATACTATACTAGCTGTGCCTTGAAAAAGGCACACAGCTAGTAGCTGAAGATAGTCACTATTAAAAATAGGACTATAGAAGATCGTCACGAGGTGCGACGAAATCTTGAGAGCAGGAACCACAGAGCCGGAATCGGGAGCACTCGAACCACAAACACGTCCGTCCGCTACCGCTGCCGCGCGCCGAGTGTAACTCAATCTAGTGACGATTGAAATATTTGTAAACTAGTTACATAGGTACAAGTAGCGTGTGAGTCACGCATCAATTTTAATTGCCTATTCAATAAATCTGGGCACCTCGATCAAGCAGGGGGTGTTGAAGGGGATCGGGTGTCTGCGGGGTACGGCTCAATTTTGTCGGCCAAGGGTGAAGGAGGGGCAAGGGGTATATCGGCAAAGGGATGCCTTATCTTTACCTAACAGTGTTTACGTTTGCGTTACATAAGGAAACAATAGAATTGTTCGCAAACCGTACATCGCGCCCTATTTTCTTTATGTAAATTAACTAGGGTGATGTATTTTAATCAAGCTAGTTGATTGCCAGTAATTAAAATTATGTACCTGCTCTATATAAGAAGTTATTCACATTTTTGTTGATATATTGAGTTTTTATATACTTTTCTCATTTTTTCAAATCGGATTATTAATTGTACGAGGTTCACTGACAAGTATATAAAGCTAAAATCATCTTTATTTAAATTAACCTCTATGTATTTTGCATATAAGGTTTATACATAGCACTTTAAGTGCTTTTACTCTTATTAACTCTACTTTTTGAGGTACATTGTGCCCTTTACATGGCTCCTACATAGGGTTCGAACCTATGTATTTTAGGTATGTACTACCCTTTCTCCCATGGGAATCGAACCCATCGGTTTTCATTGCGCTTACAACTTATGTATGTATTTACATATTCTTATTTTTAAATTCAGCTTGTGTCATCGTGTTTCCCCAACATTCCACCCCCTGTAACAGGGTTCCACCGCATTACATCCTGGTCTGTGGGAAGCACGACAATCTTAGCCACGGGCCGACGCAGGACCCCACTTATTGTCTTTACGTCGGCGACACGGATGATGCCATCGTTACCGTCGTACACTGCTTCACACCTTTTGTCCACGCACTACGTTCTTTGTTATTGTCCGCGATCACAACGACATCACCAACCAACACATTTGGCACATTATTGGCCCACTTTTCTCGTCGTTTTAGAGTCGGGAGATATTCCCGCAGCCAGCGCCGCCAGAACATGTCGGCTAGCGCGCTCACGCGCCGCCATAACCGCCGGGAATCGACGTCCTCGCTGTCTGCTGGTGCGAACGGAGTGCTCTCGGACGCAGTGCCCAGGAGCAGATGATTGGGCGTCAGGACCATGGGCTGGTCGTGGTCGTCGTGGACGTAACTTAGAGGCCGGCTGTTGATGATCAGCTCGGCCTCTGCGAGGAGGGTGTAGAGGACCTCCTCACAAGGTGCACGCTCCTTGGGCGTGCTGCGTAGGGCGTTCTTTACTGAGCGCACGAGTCTTTCCCAGCAGCCACCCATGTGTGGGGCCGCCGGGGGATTGAAGTGCCACTCGATGCCGCGGTTGATGGCTTCGGCCCTGATTTGACCCTGATTTAGGTCTTTCAGGGCCGCACGTAGTTCGGAGTTTGCCCCGATGAAGTTCGTACCCTGGTCTGAGTACATGTGCGCCGGCTGCCCGCGGCGCGCAATGAGGCGCCGCAGGGCGAGTATCGCTGAGTCGGCGCTCAGCGAGGCGGCCAGCTCGAGGTGAACGGCTCGCGTCGTGAGGCAGGTGAACAGTGCACCCCACCTCTTCTCGCGGCGCCGCCCGATCGCCACCTCGATAGGGCCGAAGTAGTCCACGCCCACTCGGACGAAGGCTCGCCTGGACGTGGTCACCCTTGCGAGTGGTAGGTCACCCATTTTGGGTGGTGATGGTTTCGCTCTGCAATTTTTACATAATTGGCAATTAGATACCACTGTTTTAACGGAGGTCCTTACTTTTGTTACCCAGTATTTCTCTCAGAGATTATTTACGACGGTCTCATGGTTGGCGTGTAGAGCCGTCCCATGATAGAAGGCTATGAGTTTTCGGGTCAGAGGGTGACGTCCATCTAAAATAATAGGGTGCCTCTCATCGAAAGAGAGCACCTCGCAGGCACTCAGGCGTCCCCTGACCCGTAGCAGCCCGTCGTCTGTTATGATTGGATCTAAAGCTTTAATAATGCTATCTTTGGGAACAGGCAAGCCTTTAAGGATGGCGGCCCGTTCGCCTTTAAAGCTGTCTTCTTGGCACAACTGCATTAAGTGGTCATGCGCTTCTTCATGGTCGCGCCGCTGTATCTCCGGAGAGGACCGACGCTTGCGACACAGGCCGATGAAGATGAGAACTTGAATCATGACGCGCTTCACGCGCACCCACGACGAGTAGCGCTCGTACTGGAGAAGTGGTGCCGCCGGCTCTGCTGTAGCGTGGACCCGTTGATTGCGCTCGAGGTCCGCCTCCGCTGCTTCTGCTTCGCGACACACCGGCCACCGCTCCTGTGGATCACGAAGAAACAAGGGGCCACGCAGCCAAGCTGCGTGGTTATCGGGCCAAGACAATCGGGTCGCTACGTCTGCAGAGTTCTCCTCCGAAGGCACCCAGCGCCAATTGCCTCGGTCCGATAGTTTATCGATCTCCGCTAATCTATGAGACACAAACTGTTGGAATTCCTGGGCATCGGAATTTATCCATTTTAGGACCGTCTTACTTTTAGTCCAGTAAGTTTTGAATTTTATTGGTAGCCCTAGTTCTGTCTCCACCGTGTTTGCAAGTCGGTAGGCCAACAAGGCCGCTTGCAACTCGGCGCTGACCCGTAGCAGCCCGTCGTCTGTTATCATTGGATCTAAAGCTTTAATAATGCTATCTTTGGGAACAGGCAAGCCTTTAAGGATGGCGGCCCGTTCGCCTTTAAAGCTGTCTTCTTGGCACAACTGCATTAAGTGGTCATGCGCTTCTTCATGGTCGCGCCGCTGTATCTCCGGAGAGGACCGACGCTTGTGACACAGGCCGATGAAGATGAGAACTTGAATCATGACGTGCTTCACGCGCACCCAAGACGAGTAGCGCTCGTACTGGAGGAGTGGTGCCGCCGGCTCTGCTGTAGCGTGGACCCGTTGAATGCGCTCGAGGTCCGCCTCCGCTGCTTCTGCTTCGCGACACACCGGCCACCGCTCCTGTGGATCACGAAGAAACAAGGGGCCACGCAGCCAAGCTGCGTGGTTATCGGGCCAAGACAATCGGGTCGCTACGTCTGCAGAGTTCTCCTCCGAAGGCACCCAGCGCCAATTGCCTCGGTCCGATAGTTTATCGATCTCCGCTAATCTATGAGACACAAACCGTCGGAATTCCTGGGCATCGGAATTTATCCATTTTAGGACCGTCTGACTATCAGTCCAGTAAGTTTTGAATTTGATTGGTAGCCCTAGTTCTGTCTCCACCGTGTTTGCAAGTCGGCAGGCCAACAAGGCCGCTTGCAACTCGAGACGTGGGATTGACACCACTTTTTGTGGTGCAACCCGGGCTTTTCCGGCTAGCATGACAACCTCCCTATTCCCGATGGCGTCATACCCTACTAAATATGCTACGGCAGCGTAGGCTAGTTCGCTAGCGTCACCGAACACATGCAGTTCAAGGTCAATGAGGTTGAGCCCATACCACCGTGGTATTTTTACCTCTTTTAGCTTTTCCAAATTATTTAGCCAGGCGAACCACACCTTGGCATCCTTATCTCTCAGTGGCTCGTCCCATTGGATTCCTGACTTCCAAATAGCCTGCATTAGTATCCGTGACTGGGTTACACACGGATATAAGAAACCTAAGGGGTCATAAATCGACATAATAAAGCTTAAGAATTGCCGTTTAGTGGGCACTATGCTTCTTTATCTCTTCGGGTAGTCTTTTAAAGGATAAATGAAATCCTAACTCATCCTCCTTAGGGGCCCAGATTAAACCTAATGTCCTTTCAATCATGCCTAGACCCTTCTCGAGGGCCACCTTTTCTGGCATGTCTATTTTAAGTTTATCCCTAAGCTCTGACGAGTTGGTGACCCACCCCCGTAAATTAAATCCACCGGACGCATGGATATGAGCCACTTCCTCTATGAGCTTATTAGCTTGCTGCTCTGTCCAAGCACTGTCCAAATAATCATCCATGTAATGCTTGGTTTTAATGGCCTCTACGGCCTCTGGAAACTTATTCTCGAACTCACTGGCATTCTTGTTTAATATGTAAATTGCCGTTGTCGGAGATGAGGTTGCTTCAAATATCATTGAGTTTATTGCGAACACGCTCGGCTCTCTGGTCTGATCAGCGCCTCTCCACAAAATAATTGTGCGCCTTGATCCTCGACCCTTATTCGAATGAAGGCACGATTTTCAGGAGGGCTGTCGCTCTCCATTCACCTATATTTGTGACGCTTTCGGTCTTTTCCTTGACCGGCTTGCTGCTATTATGTGGACCCGATGTTTTATCAGCATGCAACAATGAGTGGTGGCTATATATAACCACACTTGTCGCAACGTTTCGCGCGGCAAAACTTCTTAGGGTGTTTTCTAATAAGACATTTGAAACACGTGTTCTTGGCTTTAATCGTAGCCCATCTATCTTGAACGCTTAGTTTACCGAATGTCGCAGTTTTCTATAGCATGCTCTTTATTGCATACTACACATTCGACCGGTACCATTGATTCGTCACTCTGTATGTTGACTTTTTGAGCCGGCAGTGCTCTAATATTAAAGGAGCGCGCGACCGCTTTCTGTTGCCTTACAGGAGGCTTAGAAGGACCGGGTTCAAACATACTAGCTTGTACGTAATACGACGTTGCACGCGTCAAGTGGTTTAGGAATTGCGATATGATATGTAAGTCTGGAGATACCCTTAAGTCCACCCCCTGCGCGCTTTCTAACCCCATTGCAAAGTCACCGTACTGTGCCCGCTGTATTGAAGTTAGCTTTTGCATTATCTCGCCAACAATTTGCGGGTTATTTAAATATCCGTCGGCTCTAATGTTTTTAAATAGGGACACAACGTTCCTGACTGTTGATGCAAATTTTCTTAATTCGCGGCCGCTTTCCGTAACACGCGGTAGTTCCCGTATTTTCTTTAATGCACCTTGTAATATCAAAGTCGGATGACCGTATTCCTCCTCTAAAGCGCGCATTATTTCATTGGGATCCGTACCCGACCACAATAGATCCTCCACCGATATCTTAGCCTCTCCATGCAACGAGGTTTTAAGCCGGGCTAGATTTTCAAAAGGTCTAAAATTATACATCTCAGTTGTGTTCCAATACATATTCTTATAAGATATCCAATCAGCTGGGTCGCCATTAAAATTAGGTAATTCGTACGCCTGTCTAGGTACCGGCCGTGGTCGAGCCATGCTTGTAATTGCATCCGCCAGTCGGTCTATCTTACTGTCTCTGTCGCCAGACGCCCCCCTTCGTGACTCTCTTTCATCCGCACCGTATGTAGTCCGCCGTGCATCCGACTCCCGGGTCGAACAGGAAGGTGCACCTGCGTGGTAGTCACTGGGTACGTGGCAGGCAGACGGAATGAAACTCTTTCACCGACTGGCGTGCGCGCCTGTGTCATAGGTACCGTTACATTCGAAAACGGCCCCGACACAGGCGTCCCTAACACATGCGACACAATATTATTATGGTAATCGGTAAGCGTACTTATATTTTGGCTATTCCCAGCTATGTTGCGAGGCGCGGCCGCTTCAATAGGCCCGCGCCCCACGGACGGGGTACACAACACTGCATCCTTATCACTAGGCACTGCATCCTTATTGCACAACACCGGGCTAGACACACGCACTATTTCCTTATTGCCAGCTTGAGGCGTCGTGTCGATCCACTGTTCCACTCGTTGTGCTGTACCCACGTCAGAGGCTGAGTCGTCACTCTCACAGCTGCTTCAATCTCAGCGATGTCAGCTTCCATCCTCTTCTTCAAGAGGTTTTCCTTGAGCTGTACTAGCTCACGCTCAGCTTCATACTCGATGCGCTTCTTAATGTGCTCGAAGCTCTTGCGGCTATTCTTTGAAGATGCTCTGCTCCGTGGCGACGTATGGCGACCTCTTCCAATGGTGTGGTAGTGGCCCACACTACGGTCAACGTCAATGCCCATCATTGCCTTAAACAACGCGGTAATCACCGATAAAATTGGCGGTAGTGTTCCTTCTGTATATCATTCAAAATCTGAGTGCAAAAGTGCATTTTATCCGCTAGCGTGGAAAGAGTTTTTAAAATTCAAACCCTTCTATTCAATAATGTTCTATGCCGCCACTGATAATGCATTAATACTTATTCCATGTCAGTGCGCCAACCTCATTTTTAGATTAAGCGCACTAGCCAGCACGAAAAAAAATCGCTCACCGCGCCGAAAAAAAGTTTTCATTTCAAAAACTTTATATAATTTTCTTCTGTATATTCAATTCGCTTTCCATCATTTTGGTTTGTTTAGCAGTGGCACAGTTAGTGCAAGCGGTACATAATGCCGAATTGAGCTTTCTTCCGGAAAATTGCGCAAAAGGTGCTTAAAAGCATACCTACAATATTTGTTTAATGCATGGAGACACCATTTTCCTCGCTGTAGTGAGGTGAAAAGTTGTGTCTTTCGCTCGGCAGCACAGTTATTCTGCGTCTCATACCTTTGAAACCCATAGATATAATTATTCTTTGGCCGAATGTTTATATGTCCGAATTTACAATGACAGAATTTTATTTGGCATAACGTTTATTTAGAGCGACGATTATTTGGTATAAATTGACTTAGCGTACTATGAAGATGGCAGAATTTCATTTGGAATAATTTTATTAGGCATATTGCCATTTGCCCACCTGCATCGCTGGGGTGATTGACAATTATTTTTCTGACTCGCTGGCACCCGAGCTTAGGCCGAAGGGGTAAGTAATATATGATATAATTACAAAATGTCTAATATTTACAAGATCTTACAACTGAATCTATAATTTTATTTGATATAATGATCAGTTAATATAATAAACGGTTGATATAATTTTAAAGCATAACATACATTGAATATAAAATCGTTTGATATACCACTCAAAAGACATAAAACCTATTTAGTCTAATATGATAAAACGCCTAGTAAAAAACATATGTGGTTTTTATTTATCTGTAAAAAACATGCAGACAAGCATACACCATGCATGCAGCAGGCATGCAAACAATCATACACCATACATGCAGCATGCAGCAAGCATGCATGGTTTCTGTCACGGCTCCGGCGCTGCGGGGCTCCGGCGGTCCCATGCGAGCTTATCGTCGCAGATGTGTTTCACGCTCACCGCGTATGCGAGTGTTAAAAACCGCCTCGCCCCTCCGCGCCTACCCGATTTTAAATAACACTCTAGGGGTAGGGCAGACAAGACTACGTGAGGCGGTTTCGCAGCGATTCGTTTCTGTCACGCCGCTCAAATTCAAATTCAAATTCATTTATTTGTCGGAATATGGTACATTACATGGTCTTAGATTAATAAATAGTCTCATCATATTCTGCCACGTGGGGCGCGCAAATATCGGGTACACAAGTAAAGTTATTATAACACAAAAATGGAAATATAGACACATTTGAATACAGAATTAATATTACAATAAACGGTAGTAGTTAAAAAAAGAAAATATATATATAAATTTCAAAGAACATATTAAATAAAAAACAAATGTCAAAGTATTATTCAATGTCAAACTATCAAAGAGCGATTACAATTACATTATGATGTCAGAGTATCATTCAAAAAGTCATTTAGATTATAATAACATTTTATACATAGCAACTCTTTAAGTTCCTTTTTAAACCCACTTAAATTTAATCGTTTGATTTGCATTGGGATTTTGTTAAATACCTACTTGCGGGGCTATACAGAATACACTCTTCCACATTAGTGCTGTTTTGGCTCTACGTCCGCGCAACATATCAATCCGCCTGTTACGTTTAACTGTATCTGATAAGTTGGGAAACAGGTGTGAATTCAATTTAACAAATAAGGCAGTTTCATAAATATAAATAGACGGCTGTGTAAGAATTTTGTATTTTTTGAAAAATTGTACACAACTGTCCGTTACTTGTAGTCTGAACATGGCTCTGATGGATCGCTTTTGCGCTTTAAAAGCGGTTTCTCTATTGGTAGAGTTACCCCAGAAAGTAATTCCATATCTTAACACAGATGCTACAAGACCATGTTATGCTGTAAGTAATGCATCTGTGTTAACCGTTGGAGCAAGCTTATACAAGGCATATGATGAACTAATTACTAATTTTCTTGCATAGCGCGTCAATGTGATCCTTCCAATTGAGCTGCCTGTCAACTATCAAACCCAGGAACTTTGCATTATCAACATCGTGAATTTTGTTGTTCTGGTATTGATCCTCCATTTTTGAACTAATTTTTTACGACCAAAGTGCATTATTTGTGTTTTGTCAAGATTAATTTTTAGATTATTATTATCAAGCCAAGAGATTATTGAGGTTACCGCGTTATTAACATCAGTTTCGTATGAGTCAGCTTATGACATGCTATTGTAATGGTGCTATCGTCAGCAAAGAGTGTTATTGGAAAGTCAATAGCTTCGGGTAGGTCATTAATATAAATTAAGAATAATGTGCTCCCGCAGCACGCTCGCTTCATTCGTTCGCCTTCGCGCGTTAATGGTCACTGTTCTAACCAAACCTAACCCAAATGATTCACCAACATAAAGAGGAACTGGCACTCCGCTCCGCTCCCGCCTTAACCTTCTAACCCAATATAACCCATCCGAGTCGGATTGTTTTGAACCAACCAAGGCCTAATTGTTTTCGATTAAATAAAAGTTATATCTAATAACATTACACGAAATAAGTTTTAGAGTATATAAATGTTATATCTAAAGAAATTATATCAACAGTTGGTATAACTCACGTTTATTATATCTTGTGAACGTTATTGTAATGAAAATATACCAAATACCAGACGCACCCAGGCCGAAGGCGGAGTGAGGGCAAATCTTTTGAAAGAAGATATTTGTATTGCGAGCGTAGCGAGTGCATGTGTACAAGCGAGTCTATTTTTACAGCGAATGTTTATTTATATGTAGAACATGACGTCAGCCACATATACAACCTCCATGTAAAAAATACTCAATTATTATGGATAAGAAAAGTATGCCAAAAGATGATTCTAACTGTAAACTTTCTGATACATGATAGTTCTGCCTTTTATTGACTACCGATATGAAATGTATGCCAAAAACGATTCTGACTGTGAACTTTCTGTGATATGATAGTTCTGCTTTTGTCTTTATTTCACTTTTCACACATATAAATTATATTTTTAAATATTAGAATAAAAAAATATATAAAACATTTAAAAATATAAAAAATAGTAGCCCACCGGTATCGGGAACAGGGTCCAAGCTACCGGCGGTCAGGGCTCCAGAGAGAGGAACCTCCTAACAATGCGAGCCGTGTCCAGGAGTACAGCCTTCTGAATCAAGCCCTTAATCCAGCTGCCCAATGAGAGCCTCCTTAGGTGTTGGTCGAGGCTCTTGGCAATTAAGCCATTGGCTGATTGACATGGACTTAGCGGACCAGTACAGTCAACTACAACAGCAAGTGTCAACATTCCAAGAGTGCAGTGACACCCATGAACTGGCTTTGAACCATATTTCAGAACTTAAACAGAAATTATGTGAATCCCATAAGGCCCTATCTCTCTCAGAGTCTGTCAAAGTCAGTGAACAGGTCGCTAACACCAATAAACTATTTAATGATTTGGTAGGCAGCAAGTTAAAATCAGTGTGTGAGCCAGCTATAACAATAGATTTGACTGGTGACGATACCATACCATTATGTCCTATTGTTATGAGTCACAATAAATTAAAGAAATATATTAAATTGAAGAAAATAATAAAACGGTCACAGAAAGTTATTAAAAAACAAAATCTTTTAAAATTAAATCTTTCCTTTAGAAAGGAACGTGTCATACTTTCAAAAAGTTTAAATAGTTGTACTGTCGAGTTAGATGAATGTAGGGAAAAGTATGACATTGATACAAAGCTCCTTTATAATGATATACTACACAAGGAGCACTTGCTGAAGGATATATTTGAGAAATATGAGACTTCACAACAACAATTAAGTGAGCGCTTGCTTGAGGCTGGGGAACTACTGGATTTGGTGAAGTGCAATGCTGAGAGGTATGAGTCTCTGACTAATAATCTCTCATGCAGCTGTGCCAATCAACCACCACCTCCTCAGATTCAGCCTGACTTGGCTCTTCCAGCAGAGATCTGTGTTAATACACAGAAGAAAAATAAATCTATATTTTTCTGTGACGAATTAGGTTCTGGCTTTGGAAAAATGTTACTCAATTACCTTAGCCATAATTTTACTAATCATAGTTATCATAACATAAGTTTCAAACAAATGATTAAAAGAATTGCAAACACAAACCTAGATGATTATTCTACAATGGTTTTGCTTTTAGGTAATAGTACTGGTATTACCAAAAAGGATATAGTGGATGGTGTGGACATCTTATTAAAATTAAATATAGGAAAAATAATGTTGTGTGCTTTACCTTACTCTGATACTTTATCAGATTATGACAATAATTATATTTATAAGTTGAATAGTACTATTCATAGATTGACATGTTGTCATAGCGACAAATTATTGTATTTTGACACTAACAAGTTTGTTAGTGGTTTTAAGTTAACTCACAGAACTTTATCTCTGTCTTGGGAATGTAGACATTTGATTGCTATGTTGATAGCATATAATATTAATGGGGTTATAGCTAATATAACAAATGGTAGTATTAGTGACGAGTCTGTGTTGTCTAGTTATACTAACAGCATAGTGAGTAATAATTATAAATCATCATGTTGTACGAAGGAGGATCCACCTATAATACCAACATCTTTGGAGGCCACTACCAGTCAGATAAGGTATTCTATTCCTGCTGGAACTGCGACGGGCATTCTGGACGCTTCAGTTGTAGTTGTGGAGGTCACTCCGGATAATGTTTTAAACTAGTAAGTAAGACAACAGAAGTTACCCCTTCAAATAAACAATTATTATTATTAGAGAATAATAAAAAGGTATCTTCTGGCAATATTATACACAAAAATAAGAAACCAAAGGGGGGGCAACATACGTTAAAATTATTCAATCAAAATATCCAAGGTTGCTCTTCCAAATTACTGGAAATAGAATTGTTTTTAGAAAATACCAAGTTTGATGTCATTTGTTTAACAGAACATTGGTTAAAAGACCATCAAGTAAAGTCAATTAATTATGAAAATTATTGTGTAGTTAGCCATTTTAGTCGAAAATGTATGATACATGGCGGTTCATTAATATTAGTAAAAAATTCTATTAAATCAAAAGAACGGAAAGACGTCATTGGACTGTCTGTTGAACACACCATTGAATTGTCCTGTGTTGAGCTTGATAAGCATGTTATAGTATGCGTATATAGACCTCCAAGCTACCAGAATCTACCTATATTTGATTCTGTAATGGAAGAGGTGCTAAAGAAACTTAGTGCTAATAGTAAGTCAATAATCATATGTGGTGATTTGAACATTAATTTATTAGAAAATAACTCGAATACTGTCCGATTATTAAGTCTTTTTAGGTCATTTGATTTGTCAAATGTTTTTATTGAACCAACCCGAGTGACAGCTTCTTCTGCCACTTGTATAGATAATATTTTTTGTAATTGTGATTACTTACATAAAGAAATTGTAAATAAATTGCCATCTGATCACAGTGGACAAACAATAACTTTTTGCGCCTACATACCTTTACAAAAAATTCAAATAAGTTTTAGGCCAATTACATGTAAAAACTTAGAAAAATTAAATAATTCGTTGGCCAGTAAATTATGTGTTCAGAGTTTTAATAATGTATGTGACCCAAATGAGTTCTACGCCGATTTTTTTTCACTAATAAACAAACACTTTAATGAAACTTTTCCACTAAAGACTAAAACTATTTACACAAAGTTCTTATTTAGTGATTGGGCTACTCCAGGTATTCGTAAAAGCAGGGAAAATCTTTTTGAACTTTATGGCCTAAAGCAACATATGAATAATACAACCTTTCATCAGTATGTTGCAAAATATTCTAAAACTTTTAAAAATGTGTGCAAATTAGCTAAAGCTCTTTACATTAGCAATAAAATAAAATCAGCTGATGACAAAATAAAAACTACCTGGCAAATAATAAATAATGAAACAGGTAGGAAAAAACAGCGTAGTACTGAATTTAATTTAGAGACTGCACATGGCCCAATCAACTCAAATGTAGAAATAGCTCAGGAATTTGAAAACTTTTTTGGAAATATTCCAGTTAAAACTACTGAAGCTCTAAATTCCTCACCCGCGCTTTCTGCTGCCTTACTTAGAAAGAATGTAAAGGCATGCCCTTTGGAGTTTAGGTTTCAGCATACAAACCCCCAAGCGGTTATAAAAGCTTTTAAAGATCTTAAAATTAAATCAACAGAAGATCTATGGGGAATGTCTGTAAAAGTCTGTAGATCTATCATCGAAACCATTGCGCCCTATTTAGCTTTCATATTTAACACCAGTGTAGACCAAGGAGTCTTTCCGGATCTCATGAAACACAGTAAAGTAGTTCCTTTGTTCAAATCCGGTGATAGTAAGGAACCCAACAATTATAGGCCTGTGTCAATTCTGCCAGTTCTCAGTAAGGTGTTTGAAAAGTTGATGCTCAATCAAATGTTACGTCACTTTAATAAAAATTCCATCTTTCATGAACATCAGTACGGTTTCACCAAAGGGCGTTGTACCACTGACGCCGGTGTCACCCTCATAAAGAATATTTTAACGCCTGGGAGGAAGCACAAGATGCCATTGGAATCTTTTGCGACCTCTCGAAGGCGTTCGATTGCGTCGACCATGATACACTTCTGTTGAAACTAGAGCACTATGGGGTTAGGAATACAGCTCTTGATTTACTAAGATCATATCTGAAAGAAAGAAAAGTTAAAGTTCAAGTAAACGGCGTAAACTCATTGGGGTCTGAAATGGCAATGGGCGTTCCTCAAGGCTCGATATTAGGTCCATTCCTCTTTTTAGTTTATATTAATGATTTACCCCAATTACTTCTAAATCAACCGAAGATGGTGTTATTTGCAGATGACACATCATTGATTTTTAAAATAAATCGACGTTCACAAAATTTTGACGACGTGAATAGCTCTATTCTTCAGGTACAAGATTGGTTTACGGTAAATAATTTGGTACTTAATGAAAAAAAAACCAAATGTATTCGATTTAAATTACCTAATGTTAGAAGTAGCGAATGTGACATCATATTGAATGGAGAAAAACTGGAATTTATTAATCAAACAGTTTTCTTGGGAATCACGCTAGACGAGAAATTACAATGGGGACCTCATATAAAATCTCTTGCGGGGTGGTTAAGCTCGGCCGCTTATGCTGTTAGAAAGATAAGACAGTTAACAGATGTAGAAACCGCGCGTTTGGTCTATTTCAGTTACTTCCACAGCATTATGTCGTATGGCATTTTACTGTGGGGTCGGGCTGCTGATATTGAATCCATTTTTATTTTGCAAAAAAGAGCTGTCAGAGCCATTTATAATCTATGTCACCGCGAATCTCTCAGGGAACTATTTAAAAAGATTAATATCATGACGGTACCTTGCCAATTCATTTATGAGAATATTATGTATGTAAGAAAAAATTTAAATCTTTTTAATAAAATAAGTGATAGACATAATTTTAATACTAGAAATAAAGATAAAATAGATCAACCATTTTTCAGATTAGCTAAAGTACAAACATCTTTTATGGGGTACTGCGTTAAATGCTATAACAAAATACCTTGTGATATATTGCAATTAAATGAAAGAAAATTTAAAACTCATATAAAAAGTACACTTTGTAAACAAGCTTATTACAAATTAGAGGATTATATCCAAGATAAGAATGCTTGGAAACATGCTGGTCTTGCTCCATAGGACGATTTAGTGTCTGGACAAAATCAAACTGATAGCTAATTTTTTATTTTTTTTATTTTTTATTTATTATTTGTATGTACTACTTGTAACAATGTTAGGACTATTGTAATATCGTATACTTTTACAATCTTTGTGAATATGTGAGCACCATGTATCTGGTAATTAATTTATTCATTATTGCTCCATTTATAATTCTTTCTACCTTTTGTGGTACAGTAATCTTATTATAGATGCATCGTCTTCACATATAATTATATAATTAATGTATACAAAATATTGTAAAACATTTTTAAAAGAGTAACGGTGGAGTTTCTTGCCCATTCTTCTCCATACGAAAACTACCTTTTGGAAGGGGCAACTAGAATCAATTCTATTTCTTTGTTTGACGTTCAAAAGTGCCATATTATGTGCCTATTTGAAATAAATTATTTGACTTGACTTGACTTGACTTGATTCGATTATCGGCACAATGATCGCAGAGTCCACATCCCACATGTCGACAACCTCGTGAGCCAAGTCAAGATACTTGATTTGTTTATCTTTCTCGGCCTTCACGAGGTTCCCGTCATGCGGGACCGTTATGTCAATGATCATTGCGCGCCGCTCTGTTCGATCCACCACCACTATATCAGGCTTATTGGCAACAATAGTCCTGTCAGTGATGATGGATCGATCCCAGTACAATGTGATATTTCCATTTTCGAGAACTGGGTCGGGCACTTACCTGTAGTACGGCACTTCCGATTCCACTAGGCTGTATTTCAGAGCAAGTTGCTGATGGATAATCCTGGCTACAAGGTTGTGTCTATGCAAGTACTCTCCGTTAGCTAGATGAGAACATCCGGAGATAATGTGACGGATTGATTCTGCCGGTCGGTGGCATGCCCGACAGGTGTCAACCGTGCCGTGCTTCACAATAAATCTCCGGTAATTGTTCGTCATGATAACTTCGCCATAATTGTACAGACAAAACCTTCGGTTTCCCCAAAGAGGTCACCGAAACGCAGCCAGGCTACGGACGCTAGTAAATCTACATCGGGTCCATGCAGGGCCCGGAAAAAGCGATCCTTATCGGCTCACTATTCCTCTGGATATTTCGACATCCTGGATAGCGAAGGACTGTCCTCCATTGCCCCATACACGACATCAGGAAGGTGCGTAGAGATGCATCTACTTTATACAACTCCAGCACCCTCATGAGCCACCGAGTCATAGGCCTTCTTATAATCTATCAAACATGTCGACAGATCCTTTCGGGAACGACGAACCTGTTGGCTAATGGCCATATCAATGAGGAGTAGCTCCTTAGTACCGCGGGACCCATTCCTACATCCATTTTCAGAGGCAGACATGATGGAGTTCGTGTCGATATGTTTGTTAATTTTAACTCTCAAAATGGATGTAAGAACTTTATAGACCGTCGGTAAACATGTGATCGGCCTATAATTTTTGGGTTCCGCAGTGCTACCGGATTTGTGGAGCAGGTGGGTAACTCCTGTAGTTAAGAACTAGGGTAGCAAACCAGAGTCCAATGCAGTCTGGTACTGAGCCGCCAAGCGGGCATGCGACCCTATGAACCATTTTATCCAGAAGTTGTGCAGCCCGTCCGGCCCTGGAGACTTCCAGTTAGGTAACGGGCGGACTGCACGAGCTACATCTTGGGGGCAGATGGTAATAGCCCCCATTTCTGGAATAGGATCGCAGGCTCGCTCGACTTCCCGAGTCCAGTCCCCTTCAGTGTGACTGACAGGCACCGACCAGATACTTCGCCAGAAAGAGCACATGGCATCATCATCCGGCAGGCGCGTGTCAGCCACACCTTGGTCCGGTTGCTCCCAAGCCCTATATACCCATCTTTCATCACTCTGGAAGGTGCGGTTCTGAGTGTATCGGTCTACTCGCCGCTTATACCTACGAATACGGTTTGCCCAGGCATACACTTTCTGCTTCAGGAAGTCTATGCGCTCTGCGACACGGGTTATATAGTCCTCAGGACTGATATCAGTGCCTGAGAACTCCCGCCTCACAAAGCGCATAAATCTAGGGCGAGTATTGCCCTCCCTGAAGCAGATTAGTTTGCCGATAAGCGCTCTGGCCCCACCAATACGTCGTTCAATTCTGCACTGCCAAGCTGGTACGGCTGATTTCGGTCGTGTAGCTCTAAATTCATTATAAAATTTGACGTGAGCTACCCGACATGCCGCTACAGCCGCACAGTACAGAATCGAGTGAGTATCGGTGAGGTCTTCGCAGTCGTCAAAATAGCTTGACAACTACGAATCCAGAGCCGCCACCAGCGCCCTATTTTTGTTATGCTTGGGCAAACGAGGTAAGCGTGGCCTAAGTTCGGGCGGCATGAGCCGATATTCTGCTTTTAATTATTATGGATATGAAATGTATGCCAAAAGACAATTCTGCCTGTGAACTATCTGCGATTGGTTTTGCTTTTTTAATTATTATGGATATGTTTACAAAATTATAAGTTTTGAATGTGTGCTATAAGAGTGTCTGCCAAACTATTTTCTGCGAAATAAAGTTTATGCAAAATAATATTATGACATACAAAGTTCTGCCATAAAAGGTAGACCCTTTTATTATATGTGTGGCGGTATCTACATCGCCACATGCGAACTACGCATCGAAGACCTGACGTCACATAAATCCTGCATCGCGCAATTAGAGTTTACCGTGCAGTGAACATATATACAAAAACCCAATATCAATCATTGGGCAGTTGCCCGCCAGACACAACACCCGTCTGGTCGGAGGATCCTCCCTTTTCTATGGGGGATGAGTGAACTTTACACCCTGTTCCTCATACCCCTAAATTGGTGACCCCGAATATGAACGTCAACGCAGCCTTCGTGCAACTACTCCAGCGTGACGTCATCATCATCACTCCCGCAAGCGTTCAGTGAGGCGAGTCACACAGTCAAGCCAACACCCGAGGCGTCAACGGGTATCCTGACCACCAGCATGCAGCGAACGCGCATTCCTGGTCATCACCCTCAGCCTCATCACCCCGACCCACTGGGGAATCACATCAATCACCTCAACCTCATCACCCTGAGCCACTGGGGAATCACCGCAATCAACTCAATCACCGCAAACAGTTCCGACCCACCGCGAACAATGCGGCACCCGGTTCCGACTCACTGGAACCACAACTGGCACTGGCAAGCATCGCAAGATACAAGACTTAGCCCACTATCGACCTCCGGTCTCCGGAGGGGAGTGATGTGGCGGTATCTACATCGCCACATGCGAACTACGCATCGAAGACCTGACGTCACATAAATCCTGCATCGCGCAATTAGAGTTTACCGTGCAGTGAACATATATACAAAAACCCAATATCAATCATTGGGCAGTTGCCCGCCAGACACAACACCCGTCTGGTCGGAGGATCCTCCCTTTTCTATTGGGGATTAGTGAACTTTACACCCTGTTCCTCATACCCCTAAATATGTGTAGAAGATTCATCAATGTCAGTGTGTTTATAAAGATGATTTTGCATAATAATTAAAATGTCAATTTTTATGGTTAATAATATACTAGCGGATGCCCGCGACTTCGCCCACGTGGATGTCGGTTATTATAAACTAAAACCTTATACGAGAACCACTCTATCCATTGGTGAAAACAGCATGAAAATCGGTGCAGTAGTTTTTGAGTTTATCGCGAACAGGACGACAGACAGACGCGGCGGAGGATTGTTTTAGGTATAATATGTAAGGTTGATTTTTAACTTCAATTCAACCAATGCTAGAAACATTTCGGGTCGGTCTAACCGGATGCAACTGAATACCAGTATTTTACATGGAGCGACTGCCTCCACAACCCAGTAACTGGGCAATACGATACCCCCTGGCAAGACTGGTTGTTAGACTTTCTAAACATTTCTCCATAGTGATTGGTAATTTAGAATTCTAGACCAGATAGGGCAGTATGTGACGTCTGGAACATGATGTAGTATGTCGCAACCAGCGTGGAAAGGGACCGAGTATTTGTACCATTTGTGTGCGGAGGTGTGTGCGGTATGGTGTGCCCATTCCGAACAATCCTAGCTGCTTGCCGCCTACCGCGAGATACAAACACGTGATATGTATAGGAAAAACGATTAAAATTATGGCACGTTGTCGCGCGATTATTTAAATAATGGTTGGTGATATCTTTGGGTTAGTGTTTATTGAATTATAATTGCGAAAGGATTTTAATGCTGGTCTTGACTTTTTTTGGTCACTGAAAATTGGAAGTGACATTAAAGGAGAATTCAAGTGATTTTATAAATGTTTATACAAGATTATTTGGAGGGGCAACCCTCCAAACAATCTTCTGATACGAGTGAGTTAAAGTCAGTAGTGTAAAGGGTAGTATATTGACTTGAATTAGAACGGTTCAAACTTTAAATAAATAACAGTTACCTACTACAGTTAAGTTTACCAATAATTATGCAACTTATACTTAGATGCAAAATAGTACATTGTGATACAAGTGTGATCTTTTGGATATTACAGTCGAGGCGGTATTAGTCTAGGTTTACTTTACATTACCGCACTAGTGCGGTAGTGTAAAGTAAAAAGCACGCTTCCATAATACACTGCATTATGAACCTAAAAGCGGGTCAATAAGAGCCACTTTACGAGCAAGTGTGTTGAAAAAATATATTATTTATTAACGCCTAACTTATGTGTACCTATATTGAAGGCATTACAACAAACACACTATAAGGAACAAAAGATCCAGCACTACGTCAGTATGCGGTTTTCTCTTTCTAAGTTATTGACAAATATAGGTGAATTATGAAATGGTCCGATATAACCTGTGCGATATGGATACCGCACCCTGTCAGGAAAAACTGTCAGTATGTATGTCACGCGAGAACCAGATCTATGTAAACTGTGAGAACCAGGAAACGTGGACAGACAGACTTATCGAGACTTGAATTTTTTAATGAAAATGGTGGTAAAAGACAAGTATATTTTGATTCCTTCAAAATTGGGATAAGAAAATCGTATTTTGAAAGTAGGCAATTGCACTACATTTGTGTGTCTAATATGCATACTTATTTTAATATAGGTAGATAATTGAGGATCTGTGTCTTTTCGAAACTAAATGGGCAGAAAGAAGCTGCACCCTAATTGCACGATCAATTAGAATTGGAAGCTATGGATTAGACATTTTTTTTAAACCGATTCCTATTCTGACCGACCGTGCAATACGCAATTAGGGTGCGCTCACGCAGGGACTTGATACCTTTAATATCAGTGGTGTCACTGATTAACATTCGCAGTCGTAGAGTCAATGACCCTAATGAACATAACCCATTCACAGTTCGCAATCGATTCACCAAACCACTATTACTACTAGATTCAGCCAATGTTGACACAACCACATCTTTCACAACTTCCGGGCGGTGCCGGCGAAGCTTCCGCTTGCGACACGCCATGTCGCGGCGAATACATTAATAACTTATTGCTGATGAGGGAAGTGTATAATTTGGTGGAAATGTGGGATTGGGGACATCGGGGTCAATTAACGTATGACTCAACTGTCAGCTAGACTAGAGGTGTATCGAGTTGTTGGCTATCCTCTATTTATCTAAATTGATAGACGGAGAGACAGACAGATAGACAGACAGACAGTCAGGCAGACACACGATTGATCCTATAAGGGTTCCGTTTTTTCGTGTGGACGTACGGAACCCTAAAAGTGTATATTTCGCAGTATGAATGTTATGGCTTCCTTGTGTGAGTGTGTACTCGTTTCGTAATGTCACTTGATATGGATTATTATTTCTGGACTAAGAATTGGGATTACAGGTATATTACCGTTAGTTTACAGATATATTGGTGAGCGAAATGCGATCTCTACAGTACCTATTGTATATGCATATTTAATTCATAGGAACTGTAGAGATCGCATTTCGGTCACTAAGTATTTCTAATTAATATTCATTTACGCATGATCTGCTTTAAAGGTTTTTAGATAAACCGTTTGAACCGATTATTTATTGCTGTTATGTATGTTAATTTAAATCATCGAAGTTTGAGGCATCTACTGAAAGAAACCATAAAATCACACAAAAAAATATTTAATGATAAAAATTTTGTATCACATCAATCACTAACGAAAAATTTTTGTAATTTGGCACTAAAAAAACACATTCACAGACCGAACTTATATTATGTAGGCTCAATGCCAGCCATGGCCGAGCCCAAGGAGCGGGGCGCTGTAGTGTCCGCCAAGCAGGGGGGCGGAGTACCCATGGGACACGATAGGAGCTGATGCTATCACCCCATGGCCGAGCCCAAGTCCGAAGCCATGGCCTAACCCACCGTAGCCGCCACCTAACCCACCGTAGCCGCCGAAGCCGTACCCGTGGCTTATGATCGGCGCGCTGTGGCTGATAATAGGCGCGCTGTGGCTGATGATGGGCGCGCTGTGCGAGTACAAGCCGAGCCCGTGGCCGCCGTAGTAGCCGCCGTGGCCGATGCCGCCGCCGAGCCCGTAACCGAGGCCTAGCAAGCCTCTTTTCTCGTTCTTTTTCTCTTCTGCGCCCGACACCAGGGCCACTAGCAGCAGGACGACGCACAGCTGCAACATGAAGGTCGTTTTAAGGCTAGGACAATATTGTCATCACTCATTCTCATCGTCGATCGTTGGACAATTGTGAGCAGTTTATGTGGACTCTACTATTCTACACGCAATACAAGTTTCAGTATCCAATAAAGGAAATGAATCGGATCGGAAGGGAATGAATGGATCGGATGTGAATCTATGCAATATTATCATATTGCATAGATTCACATCCGTCCGATCCATTGGCCAGGGTCCTGGCCCTTCCCGGCTCTGGGCTTTCAAAATCTGTAGTAACATTAACTAACCTACACAAAGTCGGCCAAACTGCATAACAGTTTGTCGGCAGTTGTTCTCGTTTAACAATGGATTACATGAAAATTAATGTGCTAAAACTCAAGTTAACTATAAAATACTACCTACAGTCGAGATAAAAAAAACTCACATTTTACAATAAGGCATTTTATCAAATGTGAGATTTGTTACAAACATATATATGGACACAATGAGAAATAATGTTTCTGTAGAACTCTTTAAGGTCGACATAGTCAAAAGCCTTGGTCATGTCAGTATTTGGTCCTTAGACTTGACAGTTAACGTTGGGGGTAGCTCATTCAATAACGTTGGTTGTACGTACCTTCTTATGAGCTTAACAAAGTAGTTTTAGTTTTAGAACAGCAAGTCTCTCTTCTTAGATAAACGAGTTGGCTAGGTACATATCCTTACGGTCCACTTTGTAGTTAAAACCTGATGAAACGTTTATTGGTGTCTAGTGATAAGGATTCCAGCGTTTGTCGTTGACATTTCCCAATAGAAACAATCGTGTCAACTGATAATGTTGCCAGTATAGGCCCAACCGTGTTGCCATTGATCAGCCATTAGCATAGCATCGTGAGTGATCGTCACTCTCCGTGACAATCGATGGTGATCGTGCGCCGAGCATGGCGCGTCGTGTCACGGGTTCGGTTCAACTATGCGTCAATCGCTTAGTTGGTCAACTCGAGCAGTTACGAGCAAATTCTAGATTATAAAACTTACTTCATTGAAGCTTCAGTACGTTAATAATCTTTTGAGTTAACTACCTACTTCGATAAGAAACAAATTAGATAAGCTGATGGTGGTTGGAATAGTTTTAGAAAAAGAATTGGGTCCAAAATAAAAGTAGCCTAAGTTACTCCTTATAACATCAGCTATCTGGCAGTGAAAGTTTCGTCAAAATCGGTCCAACCGTTTTGGAGATTAGCTGGAATAAACAGACAGGCAGACAAAATTAAAAAAAAATGTTGTTTTGTTATAAGTAGGTACCTATCGTATATTTCATATGCAGTCAAAAGCTGTTATTTTGAAATTACAAACAGACACTTCAATTTTATGATGAGTACAATGACCCCTTTTCGGGTTTAGCATAAACAAAAAATAAGGTTGTATAAGTACCTATATAACTTGTAACCACGTTCTCGAAAACGGCTCTAACGATTTCGATGAAAGTTGCAATAAAGGGTTTTACGGGGGCGAAAAATCGATTTAGCTATGTCTCAAAATCTGGGAAAATCCGTTTTCTCTATTTTCGCAGCCTCGGAAATGTGAATTCCCTAAGCTTACGATTTTACAACGTTGCAGTTGGTATACCTATTGGTGAAAATAGGTATGTTTATCTATTTTCACCCCAGCAGAGCTCGGTCGACCAGGTACTAGCACTGAAACGTGGTCACTCACAATGTGCCTCATTTTAGAAGGCTCACCCAAACGGAAATGGAGAGGGCAATGCATGGAGTTTCCCTGCGTGATGGAATCAGAAATGAAGAGATACGTAGGAAACCAAGGTAACCGACAGAGCCCGAAGAATTACCACACTTGAGGGGCAGAGGGCGGGGCACATTGCTCGCAGAACAGATGTACTGCCGATGTGGCGACTGCGTACTGGAAGACGTAGCGTTGAAAGGCCCCCCACAAGGTGGACTGTTGGCCTGGTGAAGGCCGTAGGAACCCTCTGGAGGCGAGAGCATAGAACCGGTCGAAGTGGCGGTGCTTGGTGGGAGGCCTATGTCCAGCAATGGACATCTTTCAGCTGAAATGATGATGATGATTCAAGCAAAGAACCTGTTTTATTAACTTAACCGTATGCTTGGTCGTTAGTCTGCAGAGACCTAGTTGATGTAAGAACTGAAGAATTTTTTCCACTTTATACTCAAACAGATAATCTGCAGAACTGATTTACGCACATTAGCGGTGATTTCGCTATGACACATGACAATGCACATTGCTAATTTAGGCTGATTTATGGATCAATATTTAAGATTTGATCAATGAACTTTGAACTCTTTCAATCCAATCCAGCATTCATTATCCAGCAGCAGCTCTAGGTTTGAATAAGCTCCCGCTAATTGGCCGAAGCGATGGCCGATAAAACAAGCGTCACAATTGCTGGATCAAAATATTCGTTACTGATTTTGTCTCCAAAGCAAGTACTTAGCTATAATTTTAGTAAATAAATGAAAAACAAAAGTAACTTACAGCAGCCTTCATGTTATCAATGTGTTGGTTGAACAAGAACTAGTCCTGCGCCTGCGCCTGCGCACCTTATAACTCCTGACCGCCCGCGTACCACGACACTAAGTACTGAGTGCTAAGTGTAGCACCTCGTGGACCCCCTACCAAGATAGTGGTATATAGTCTCGTACTACTGTCTCGTGCTACTATGCCTATTAACGGTGCGACATGGTTACAACGGCAATACTAGATCATTCATATCTATAAATGTAACCTATACGGTGTACGGTGGAAGTAAGTACATAATAAAGAGTATTCTATTCTATTCCATATTTGTATTCGTTTGAGTTTCTCTTTTCTCAAGAGCCGGGATAAGCCCTTGAGTTAAAAGTTGAAAAGAGATTGTGAAGAAAGCGCAAAAGAAAAGAAGAAAGAGTATAATACAATGTGTATTGTACGGTACCTACCCATGGCGTGCCTGCAATAGGTATCTCTTGTGTGGTAGGAGGTTCTTGTTTTTCGTTGGAGGATCATTGCTTTCTATCATTTCCTGTAACCACACTGTCTAATAAACAACTTGTAAAAAAAACCCTGTCCGATCCGTGAGGGTGTTGTTAAGTATCGTACTGAGAGTCCATGTTATATCTGGTAATTTTCAGGAAAAAAGAAAAAAAAACACCACACTTTTTTTCAATGGGGAATTTATTATATTTATTTTATTATGACCCCTATTGAAGATTTGCTAATTTTTAATGGATTTGGGGCAATGTTGACGTACTAAAAATGACAATTTTAAATAGCAATTAAATAACTTTTTTATTTTCAATAATGATAAGATTTTTTATTACTTTTGGGTAATGTACCTACAAGACCTACATAATATGGGCCCGTTTCGGATCGGACAGGGTTTAATTGTAAACAGCGAGATGGGCGAACCACATTGTTGCCATCGCGGGCAAAACGTGGGTGAGGCTGGCACAGGAGTGTGGGGCACAGGAAAAGGCCTCTCTTTTGAGATGAGCCGAAGACGGGCTGTGGTAGATGATGATGATGACACTTTCTATTCAACACAATGTATACACCAATAGAGTCCCCACCACTCATAAGCACAGACGCGACATTGTTCAGTTCACATACATTTACTTTCTGGTCTCATTTCGTCCTCTGATGCCCATGAACGGGTCTTCAGGTACCAGCTCAAAATGGTGCGGGTTTCAAGGATTGTTAGAAGATTAATGTAGGTGAAATAATCGTTTATGTATCAACGTGTTCAACGCAAAAATGTAATTAAAACGTATGGCTTTGCTAACTTCTTAAGAGTTTTATGTATGTTTTTCCACGAGTTTGTAGTAAGTACTAGTTTTGTCCTTATTGCACTGGAATGATCTGCATAAAAAGTTTATACTCGCACAGGCATACACTTCCGTTTGCGAGACGAGATTGAGTAACTGATACCCTTACAAGCCTTACATGCTTTGAATGCATTCTCCCATTAATTTTAGGATTAAATCATATTAGCAAAAACTTTACTTCGCCTGGCCTTTCAACCGTCAACAATTGTTACACTCACATAATGCTAAGTTAGGGCTTTGACAGAGTACCTACCAATTTATTTATTTACTTAAACTTTTCGCACAAAAAATGGTACAAAGGCGGACTTAATGCCTGAGGCATTCTCTACCAGTCAACCAAGGGTGGTGAAGAGATTAGATGGCAGGTGCTCTAATTGAAAGGAACAAAGAGAAAAAATATATAATATATGGTATTACATTATAGATAAAACAGGTTTACAGTACATAAATAAGCTATAAACGTATGATACTTACATACATATTTACTATAATAAATACTATATAAAACATACAAATTTAAGGGAGAGAGGTGATGACATGACTCTACTCTATTTATTTTGAAAAAAAACTCCGCAATTTCCGCTTAAATGCATAACGACTGGTGGCCGTCCTGATATCAAGAGGAAGCGCATTCCAAAGAAGAATGGACTGAATATGAAAAGAAGAATGAACAAAGTCAGAAGTATGAGAAGGACAGAGTAGGAGAAGATTGTTAGAAGAACGCAGAGTCTTAGTGTGTGAAGAACACAGATATTGGAAGTGAGACACAAGATAAGAAGGAGGAGTGGGAGAGTTGAGAACGGAGTAAAGCGTGGTCAAAGCACGCAAACTTCTTCTTCGGCGGATGGACATCCATTTGAGCTCAGACCTATAGCTCGACACATGATCATATTTCCTAAGGTTGAATATGAACCTGATACAGTTGTTGAGTAGTCGGTCAAGCTTATCCAGCAAAACTGCATTCAAGTCAAAGTAGCACATGTCACCATAGTCGATGACGGGGAAAATTAAAGTCTGCACAAGCATAGTTTTCGTCTTAGCGGGCAAAAAGTTCCTCAGACGATACAGGGATCGCAGAGTACCGCTGACCCTTTGACTAACACTAGAGACCTGGCGTTGCCAGCTAAGCGTTGAGTCCAGATGCAAACCGAGATCCTTCACAGTAGAGGTAATGGGGATGACGGTGCCATTGAAGATTAGAGGAGGAAGAGAGCTGAGCGTCACCCTACTCATCATGCGTGAGCTCCCAATTACAATGGCCTGACACTTTGGGGGTTTACTGACACCCCAAAACTATCAGACCACTTTTTGATGGCATCTAAATCTCGGTTTACATCTGCTAAATTAAATGTATTTTTTTTGTTATTTTCTATTTAATGGAATTTATTTTCACTTGACGCGATAAATACAGGTTAGTACTTACACTACAAGCTATAGCTAATTAGAATTATGTAATATTATATTCTTTAAAAAGAGATTAATTAACTTAAAGTTCCTTAGTAATACCTGCTAAACTTAATACTTATTTTCATAAATGAAAATGTTGACTATTTTCAGGAAACAAATCCCACGAGTCTTTCGGTGTTTTAGGTAATAGAAAAAACTTATGTTTAAATAAGTTATGTTTGCTTATTAATTTTAGAGTTTTGACTTATTTGCAGAGGTTCCTTGTGTCTGAGCCCTAACTCATAGGCATAGGTTCTGCGGGTCCCACAATAGGGCACAATGAGTCACTAGTGCGACCGGCCCATTGTTCATGGAACGTTATATTGATTAGCCAACCTAACTATTGATACGAGATAATGAACCTGAGCTGCTATTCTATTGTCCATTAATCACACGTAATCTGGCTTTTTATTGAGTGCATTGTAAATCGAAAGAATTACTTTATGTCCACTAAGTTACCTAATGTTATATACGACGGTAAAACTTCACTTATACAGGTAAAGTTGTCTGTTGAAAAATCGCTGCCTTCTAAGGCTTTCTGAGGTAATCGAATAGAGTTTTATGAGGGCTGCGGTCGTATTGAATGAAGTGCCTGATTGTTTACTTTAGCAATCAGTTTCAACTACACAACTGGCGTATGATTTTCGTTTCGTTTCCTTACTTCTAATGTTGGTCCGAAATGTAATTGACGAAGCGAGCGAAGCGTCTCTGCTTCAAGTCTAGCAAAATTTGCTTTCGTCTGTCAGTTTTTGGGTACCTACTCCTCTACAGGTCGTAGGTAGACATTTTACAAGCGATCTGGACGAAACTAGGTATATACAAGTTTTAAGACTATATCGAATTTTTTGACGGTGGAGATTTTTGTATGGGGGTACTTCCTCCATAAAGGCGTAAAAAGGGGGCTACTGTATATCTTCGCCTTATGAGATCCGATTTCGATGGTTCTTTTTTAATTGAAAGTTACTTTCAGTTGGTCAAATTCGGTGAAGATCTGATGAGGATCTTCGGAGTGATGAGCAGAATAGCTGCTTGTACCTACTGACTCAAAAACTACTAGCACTTGTCGGCAAAGTAATGCCAACATTATAGGTCTGCATTACCTACATAGGTAAACCAGTCTTACCAAGGGGTATCGTATTACCCAGTTACTGGGTTGTGGGGGTCAGATAGGCAGTCGCTCCATGTAAAGCACTGGTATTCAGCTGCATCCGGTTAGACTGGAAGCCAACCCCAACATAGTTGGGAAAAGGCTTGGCGGATTGATTACCTACATAGGTAAAATATTTAGTTTCATTTGTCACCGCATCATACTCTTTTTGCCAAGCTGTAAGTATATTAATTGTAGCAAAAAGTTTGTGATCGCGAGGTCTACTGTTCGCAGAACTACTAGTACTGTGATTAAATATCGCATATTTTCCTTCGTATTAGTTAAAACGACTCTATAAAGAATGTTCGGTTGTAAACAGTCGTACATGGCGAGTTGGCGATACGACACGATTGCCAAACCTGGTCCTCGTAAATGCCTGTATAGGGCGGCACGGAGACAGGCAGACATTGAGCCAGAGGTATTTGATAGTGCATATTGCTATGCCTTACTAGGGTAAGGATATATTATTATCTTGTTATATTGGTGGAAAATGACTATTGCGTGATACGGGACTAGATAGTGCAGTTGCATGGAACTAAGAACATAGCCGCCATCATCATTATTATAGCATTCCACTTCACTGAAAAAAGGTCTCTCGAATTGCACGCCATTTAGCTTGATCCTCAGCTACTCTGATCTAGCTACTATTAGCCACTACACGAGCGACCCTGCAGATATCGGCGATCCAGCTAGCTTAAGAGCGAGCCACCATAGTTGAGTCAACAAAATATCGCACGTTGTAGCGTTTAAGAAAAATAATAGGATTGGTATTTGATGTCATTAATCCAGACAAGTTAACTTTTCTAATTTTTCTTCAAACAGTGCTTGTAACCGGCAATGGTACAGCATATGCTATAGATATGTCGAAGATTGTCGAATCCGCTGTTTTACAAAACCGTTAGTTGTTTTATAAAACAGCTCCGTTATGTAAAACAGCTGATTAACTTTCAGCTGGATTGCCATTGCGCTAGGTACACACGGCTACACATTAAGCTATACATTTCCAGTTTAGGCTGATCTCACATTGTATAGGATTCCCGTACAATGCGAGGTCAGTTTATACTGGAAATGTATAGCTTGATGTGTAGCCGTGTGTACGTTTAACAAAACTGCTACCCAAGTTTAGACGTAATGCAGAATGACTTATCTGCAGTCACAAAAAGTGTTTGGAGTGGCTTCTAATGCCGAATTGATTGCAAAACTAAACTACACCCTGACCAATTTGTTTAAGTTAAGAACTGTGATCAACAGCGACCGAGCAAAGCGAGCGGTTCCGCGGCAGCGGCCGGCGAGCGCTACTTCCAAGCTGGTCACAGTGACTTGGCTATTTAGTATCTTTAGGACTGAGGTTCATAAAACGCTGATAACTTTTTCTTAAAATTGTCCTTAAAATCACTGTTTTCAATTGAGTTAGGGTAATTTTACTCATATTACCCATTTTATATATTTATGTTTCTGACGCCATTATTGTTGTTATGAGCTCAGCCACAAGCGAAAAATTTTAGAACAAAAATATAGAATCTGACGTTTCATTTCACGCTGTTTTAAATAAGGTCTAATCGTTGACCCGCTGCATTGATAAATGCAAAACCTTTAATGAAATTCTACATGTTAAACTTCAGTGATTATGAAAAGCCGCTAAACGTCCGTGTCGTTCAGTTGGTTTCAATACGGAGCTGTTTTGTAAAACAGCTAGCGGTTATGTAAAATACATCTGCGACAGATACATAGAGGCTTGCAATAATCCAGGCTGCTAAATTCCACAATAATGCAAGCTGTGTGGATACCCTAGTATCAATCAAACAAACTGTCAACTCTTTCCTCTTGACACTATCAGTTGTATGAGTAATATACCCAAACGACTTAATTGCGTTGTTTCAGCCTTGTGTTTATTACACACGGTTGATATCTCACCGTATGTCGTTCCCTTCTAATGTGTATCCTGCCAGGATATTATGCGTCGAGCAGCTCCGTTCACCTGACGCCATTACCTCGCTACTCCTTAGGGTAAATCTGCACATTTGTCTATCATGTCCATGTTTCAGTTGTGTCAGTCGTGTAAATGGTGTGCTCACGACTTTATTAATCGGTAATGTATAACTGTTTATGTCCGTAGTAAATTATTTGAACTAGGGATTGTGCTTACTTTGAACAGGGTTTCATAAACTTAGTATTAGTTTTTTGTATATCCATAATATTTTCAGTCCGTACGTATATAACATCACGCCTGTGTTCCCCGAAAGGTTAGGCAGAGGTGTGCCTATAGTACACCCACATTTCGCCAGTTATGGTTGTCCCATGTAATAGGGGGCGAGCCTAATGCCATCAACCGGGCATAAACCCAGACTCCGGGCGGCTACTGAGATATTCCAGATGGAAAAACCCAATAACAATTGAGTCAAATATTTATGTACCTACATAAAAATATAAATACTACAATTTGGAAGACAAATTATCCATTATGAACCTGTCTTCAATAGGTACATAATAGCTGACTAGACCGATAAGGGTAATCCAACTATCTGCCTAACTTTCGGTAACATTCATTACCTTATGCTACTTGTGACAAATAATCAATTCATTATTTAAATAGCATACCATCGAGCATACGTACACATAAGTATTTTGTGCTTTTAAGTGTAGGCCATTCGATATAGTTACGCAGGTGTTACAGATGGAAAGCGTGTGAGCGGCGCGGGCGCAGGACACGTGTCCGGCGTATGTAGACTACCTAGTGCTTACCTATAGCCTATACTTACAATACCCACCACACGTGCGGCCCACATTGACAGCTAACCCCCACATGTCCGCTGTCTATTGCCAAATAGTTAGCTCATTCTCCCGCAGTTGTGCCTGCCACCACGATTTATGTACGTACCTACCTACTTACCTAAATGTTGTACTTTTCTTGTCCATAGCGAATTAGGTACTTGTACACCTACGTGATCTTTGATATTAATTACTAATTGTAGCTCGGGATTTATTTGAAAATGGATAAAATATGTGAAGTGGCTGCCAAATGTTGATTGATGACAGTTGCGTTATTTGGAACATACGCAGTGATGAAGTGTCTGCCGGGTAAGGACAGTGGTTAGTGTCATAACGACGCGACACGCCCTTCTCAAATCAAACAAGAATTCAATTCAACGAAATATTTTATTTATAAAAAATAAATAAATCTTTCTTACAACTATGTTAATAACTTAAACTATTTAATGTTATTAGGCAATACATGAACATTAAGTTTATCTACATATTATACACAGCGGCCGAGACGCGACCAGTGCTATCTAACGACAGATCGCAGCTCGGTCTTACGACAGATCTCATTCTAACTACTGACTTGTAAGATGTCTTTTACTTTTTCTGACATTCAGTTAAATATTAACTTTAATTTTTTACTGAAGAGTGACAGATTTATCACGTGAACCTACTAGGTACCTACATTACTATTCTTTTTATAAGATAAAACTTATTTCTCGTTAGAGAAATACGTCGAGCACACAAACCTTCCATTCACTCGTCGAGGTAACTGATAAATGCTGAACATTGTCTACACGCGATAAACCGAACTACCGGAAATGTTCGAGCGGCCTCTCCAGAGGCGGTTGCAGCATCAGCGGGATGTGGTTGTGGTACTGCGGCTCCTCCTCGCCCTCCGCGCTGCTTCGACCTTCAGCGCCTTGGGGTACACCGTATTCAGCAGCTGGTTGCTGATGGTTGAAGTCCTGACCGAAATTCTGACCAGCCTGGCTAAAATCCTGGGCGAAATTCTGCCCTTGTTGACTAAAATCATGACCTTGTTGACCAAAATTCTGCCCAGGTTGGCTGAAATCTTGGCCGCCGTTGTGACTTAAACCTTCTTGCCCAAATTGCGGGACTCCATACTCCTGGTCTGGTTGCTGATGTTGTTGTTGGTCGTACTGCGCCTGCTCGAGTTCCTGTTGTATGTGATGCTGCAGCTGGTTTTGTAAGTCATGGTACTGCTGCTCGCCAGTGTGCTGCTCATAAACTTGCGTGCCTTGATCTTGGGTGAACTGGTGTTGGCCGTTTTGTCCAAATTGCCCGTCTTGTCCAAATTGAGCACCATGACCCAATTGGCCGTCTTGACCGAAGTGGGCGCCCTGAGCAAATTGACCGTCTTGACCGAAGTGGCCGCTCTGAGCAAATGAACCGTCTTGGGCGAAGTGACCCCCTGGTTGAGCTGCCCCTAGGTCATGGGGTTGCGTTTGTACAGGATGCCAGCCGTCTTGGTCAAGCGTCGGCTGAGTAGGCTGCAGGTGTACAGTTGCTTGAGTAGGCAGGACACCTGGCTGCGCGGTTTGCAGCACACCAGGCTGAGCACCGTGCAGATGTATTTCAGGCTGACCCTGGTGGAGGTGAACCTCCTGCTGTCCCGGGTGAAGATGGACTTCTTGTTGACCTTGGTGAAGATGTACCTCTTGCTGACCAGGTTGCAGATGGTATTCTGGTTGACCTGGTTGCAGATGGTATTCTGGTTGACCTGGTTGCAGATGAAAGTCTGGTTGACCTGGTTGTAAATGATACTGTGGTTGACCTGGTTGCAAGTGGACCTCCGGCTGAGTAGAGTGCAGGTGGACCTCTCGCTGACCTTGATGTAGGTGTAAGTCGGGTGACAAATGGACGCCCGGTTGCACTGGCTGCAGATGAAGATTTGGCTGTGTAGGTTGCAAATGTACGGCGTGTTGCGGAATCCCTCCATGAGCTTGCAGGAACGTTGGCTCTACGTGAGCACCTGGCTGCTCGTACACGACGCCCTCTTGACCTGTCTGTGGAGCTAGATGGAAGTGAGGCGCTTGAGGGCGCTCGAACAATACCTGATTGACAGCTGGGGGAGCTTGAGCCAACGGGAAAATTGGACTTTGGTAATTCAGGAATGGATACCTTGGGTAATTCGCGAAGAAAGAAGTCTGGATTGCATTACCGGGACGCAAAACATACTGAAATTGGTTGGCATATTGCAGAAGAGGAGAATAGGGATGATGAGTGGGTGCTGGAGCAGCATGTACTACAGGCCTTAGGTGGGTATTTTCCTGAGGAAAGAGGTGAGTATGTGCTAAGCCTGCAGCTGGGAAGATCGGTGCAGGCGCAGGTATGGGCGCTGGTTGGAGTAGCAGCGGTGGAGAAGGTGCTGGTACGGGATGGGCCACAGACGCCGTAGGCTCTCTTAAAGGTATCACAGCAGTAGTGGGCACAACCGCCGGCACCACAGGTATTACTGGCTTAGGAGGGACATGATGATGATGGTGGTGGAAATGATGGTCGGGTTTGGGCAATAACACTGTTTTTGTGTGATGAGGAAACTTGAGACCGTAATGAGGATGAGGCACAGGGACTTTATGTCCAACTGGAACAGGGTAACGTGTGCTCAAAGGATGAGCGAGAGGGACCTTTACATTGGTAACCGCTGCTGCGGGAGGGTATGACACTACGACAGGTTTCAAAACGGAGTGCGTTACGACTGGGATGTCGTATCCCAGCTTGTAGGGCGGCACTGCAGACAGCACTCCTCGTTTGTGGTGCTTGCCCTTCACGAGCCGTCCAATCAGCTTCGCCTTGGCAGCCTTCAGATGCGCTACATCTGCCGTCGACAAGCACACGCACGCGCACAACACCAACGTGATCTGAAATACACCACGCACCATTTTAATTAGGATCCACACTTAGATTGATCACGATATTCACGATCACTGTCACTGTCACAACATTTCACGTTTATTCCAAAACTTCGATACTTACAATTGTAAGTCTCATGTCGATACGGTCGCCCGGCCGGCGCGACAACCACTCTGAAACGGATTGTCATCCGACTGTTCCACCCATACTTATAACTTAAAACATATCAAATTAGTATGTAGCCAGCGTGCAAGTTTCACTAGGCAGCCGGACGTGCCAGCTGCGAACTTCGTCCTTACGTGATTATGCTTTCGACCGTTCCTAAACGAATGCAGCTAAATTCTTCTTCCGATTTAGCGTTATACGATACTGAATTCTATAACATGCATATAGAGTTGAATTTGAAAATGGTTGAGTATGTTTTAGGCAGCACGTAGGTGGCTGCCGTCATTCCTGTGTAACAAGTGTGGGTACGCGCATACTAATTGATCAAAAACGTAATCGAGAGAAAATTGTACCAGCAGGTACAGGGACGAACTATTTCGGTCGTCAACCGATTTCAGGTAGGTATTTACCTACTTATTTTTTATTAAGGCGTATTGGTTTATGTTCTACAAATTTGTTTATGCAGCAGTTGATAGGTACCAGTACACAATAGAACATGAGACCTTTGATGCCAAAATCTGTTTTTTTATATGTTTATGGTACCTAAACATAAACATGCAAGGAATGAATACACTTCACAGTTGTTTGTCGAAGGTGTTCATGTGTTGTTGATATACCTAACTGCAAAATAACACAGTCTGACTTGGAAATAAAACCCGTCCTAGGTTTAATTCTTTAGTCCGACCCACGCTCAGCAGCCGCAACCAGGAGGTAGTCATTATCATACTTCTTATCGATGTATGAATAGCCCGGCGTTCGACACTGACGAGTGATGTCCTAATGTCCTTACTCCGTCCCTGCTCCGCCAGGACATCGATATGCGGGCACATGCCCAGCGGTTACCAAATGTACCGCGATCACTTTCCTTGGCTCTCACCGGTGCTGGCGGTAGCGCGCGCGCAGATCACTCGGTGAAGCCGCCTTCTAGCGACACGCACTCTTGCGTAACTTAATTCTATACAATATCATGAAGTAGATCGTTGCAGAAGTCCAAATAGGTACCTAGGTACTAGTAATCAGAAATACAGACCGTAACTTCAGAAGAGAATACTGAAACGAAGCATTTAGTTACCCACAGCACAGCTCAGTACCATGATTGACTCAGTATCAAGAGATGATTTTATGCATCTTTGTTTTCGTAAGTTACAGCGGCGGAGCTTATCTGTCACTTCGATTACTATAAAAGCTGTATACCTACTGTTATCTCCTTCGTGTTGGTATCCGAGACAATATTCCGACTTGGTCAATATAAAAGATGTTAAACACGTAGCTAAGGCGGTTTTATCTACTCGCTCGGAATAAAGACTGAAAGATATTGAGTTGTCTGCGTTATGTAATAGCTATCTGCTTTTCATTTCTCGACCTACGTTATTTGGGTTAGGTTCAAACCTATGGCAGATTGCCAAGTTTCGACATACCTAGTGTTTAAGTAAGTTCTGTTTTTATTGTGATAATTATAGGTTTTCATTATTTATTGTACTCATGATGCTTTTGTAATTAAAAAAAAAGTTAATTTCCACACTTTATTAAAATATGAAATTAGAACTTTCTGAACGAACTTTCTAAAAATGACACAATGTTATTGACAGGTGACAGGTGACTGACAGTTGTTGTTGGTAAAAAAACACATTAGGAAAAAAATACATCTCTAATCTTTAGAAAAATATATATCTCTCCGTAATTTCGCAAGAAAAATCAGTAACTGCCTGCATAATGGATAAGTTTAGTGACGAGACGATGTGCAGAATATGTTTTAAGAAGCAAGATACAGTGTTCTCATTGTTTCGTAAACGAAAAGGCATTTCTCCTTGCGAGGAATTGAATAAAATAGGAGTAAAAGCTGATTTGAATGATACAGGACCTTCTTGTATCTGTTGTGACTGTCTCACGGAGTTGGAGACTACGGTACACTTTTTAGAAAAATGTGAGAAGTCGAATCAAATTCTTGCGGAAAACTTGGGTGATATTTTGAGAGACAGCAATGCTCTTCACTTTGAGAACAGACAAGTAGATAGTATCCAGGATGAGTGTGAGAGTAACGTTAGACAAGTGTTGAAGAGTGGTGAGGAGTTGGGAGTGGAGGAGGCTCACTGTGAGGAGTGCGGGTCGCGCAGACGCTGTCGGCACTGGACGCCGCCCGCCACGCACACCTGCCCCAAATGCCAAAAAGTGTTCAACAGAAAATACAACTTTAAATTGCATCTGTGAGTAGGAAGACGACCCACAGAACGAAGATTGGTTTATGGTTTAATATTAGTATTGAAATAGTAAGCTGTTTCTTAGGTACAAATCAAACATACATGCGTTTTTTTGCGTGCACAGTTTTCTCTATCTAGCAATAAAATTGGACTAGGTACTTAGTAAAATAATATCAAATTATAATTCATACCTTACAACCTGCGTATGGCTGCACACACTGGTGTATGTCACCTGTATACTAGTACCGTGTGACTGTTTTGCTTCCTGTGTTATGGTTGCAAATATATTCATAACTTCTTATCTGTTTGTTATTCTGTACAAGTTATAGAAATGTGCTACTCTTATAGAATTATTTTATAACTGACTGCAACTGGTCTTGACATTGTAACTGTTGGTCAACTGTTCCGACAACCTTGAGGAGCAAGGGCAGTGTATTTAACATAATTTCCTTTTCTCATAAAATGCTCTTTAAACTACTTTGTTTAGATTAGATTAGAGCAACTAGAAAGTTCATGTTTTTGTACATTACGCAGTACCCACTCTGTATAAAATAATTGGGTGTTCATAAATATTTGACTGGTGTTTTTCATGTGAGATTTTGAAAAGAAAAATAATTATTGTTAATAACTGATCAACTTTACTTCTATTTCAACAGACTTATTGATTAAGCATAATGTATATAGCTCTAAGCCATTAATACTGCACCTAATATATCATGTTTGCCAACAATGCATGCGGTATCAAAGAAATGTATGATTCAACAGTTACCTGTCAATGTGAAAGTGAAATTAAGTGAGTACTGTGAATGCTACGGAAGTATCAATGGGTTTGTGTGTATTAGGTATGGGATTCCCAATCATTATGAGGGCCACCCAGTGCCCTCAGTGTAAAATAATGGGTGTACCCCATGTCTGTGGGAGCTTTTGAAGTTAACAGATCGAACAGCCAAACTACAGTATTGTTCTGTATATTGTATTGTGCAATACAGAATCTTGCTACTCCAGCTGTGCTGTGCCTGACAGGCTCCACAATGATCATGCCTTTGTAAAACTTACCACCTAAGTTGACACGGAATGCAGTAATATATTTAGTGTTGAATGTGATTTCTAAGGGGTCCTTTTACCTTTTTCCAACTATGTTGGGGTCAGCTTCCAGGCTTATTATCATATGTAGTGTGTTTATATTAGATCTAGCTGAATACCAGTATATTGCATGGAGTGACTGCCTGCCTGACCTCCACTACCCAGTTACTGGGTAACATGATACACCTTAGTAAGAATGGCTAAGGGATAAAAGGTTGCCATTAAATGTTATACAGGAATTGAGCTAAAAGTCAGCCAGTGTAATCATCAACCTACATAAACGATTATCTGTGTTCTGCGTTGCAGGAAGCGCCACAGCCGCGAGCGGTCGTGGTCGTGCGCTAGATGCGGCGCGAGCGCGGTGTCGCGCTGGCTGGCGGCGCGGCACTGCGTCCCGCGCCCGCGCCGCCCCTGTCCCGTGCCTGGATGTGGGAAGACCTACACGACTAATACTAATCTTAGTGTGCATCTGAGGGGTCATAACGGTTGGTATTTACTGTCTATCTTCCTAGCTAGCCTTTTCCCAACTTTGTTGGGGTCAGCTTCCAGTCTAACCGGATGCAGCTGACTACCAGTATTTTACATGGAATGACTACATATCAGACCTCCACAACCCAGTAACTGAGTAATACGATACCCCTTGGT
The DNA here is from genome assembly GCA_947363905.1 of Lithophane semibrunnea. Taxonomy (NCBI): domain Eukaryota; kingdom Metazoa; phylum Arthropoda; class Insecta; order Lepidoptera; family Noctuidae; genus Lithophane; species Lithophane semibrunnea. Next base: position 17,557,480 of record OX376198.1, on the reverse strand, counting down.
AAGACTGCTTGTCCGACTTTCACGCTTCTGATGACCCGTAACGACTGTCAAAGATCCACGAATGATAGCCGGGACCAACGGCTTAACGTGCTTTCCAAGGCACGGAGGAGTCTCGATATGTAAAGATGGTCAACCATCCATGGACTAACCCCGGCAAGCGTAGCTTATCTGATGGATCGACCCGCGCCGCTGGTAATACTAAACCACTAGCCACGGTTGGTATTTATTAAAATCCACTTTAATAATAATATGATTAAAATAATCCGCCACACACATGTTCGGGTCGGCACGATTCGGCACAGTTGAGGGCAAAATCGGGAAATGTTCAGGAAAAGCCGCTTAGCTTAGCTCAAACTGTGCCGAGCAGACCAGCAAAGCTGTTCACAACCATTCGTCAAGCTTCAAGTCGATATTGACACATTTTCGGTTACGTGATTTGCCTAGTTCCTGACAGCAAAAAGCCGTTGGAAGAATAGTGGTCGTCTATTTGGTTTAAACCCGAGAGGTTTTGGATTTGTGAACAGTTGTTTGGAGGACTCCTTCGATTCTTCTTCTTTCTTTCTTTAGCTATTCAGAACAGAAAATGAATCAGCGAGGGTAGATTTGTCGACTATACGATTCGGGTCGGCGAATGTGCCTGAACAAGTGTGTAGCACCCCAAAGGTGAGAGATTATCTTCAATATTGTTTCAGGTGAGAGACCATTTGAGTGCAATGATTGCGGAAAGAAGTTTTCTAGCAAGAACACTCTACAGAACCACACCAGGATACACACAGGTAATTGGTAACGAAAGAAATCAAATCAAAATATTTTATTTCACATGAGCCTACATATGGGCACTTATGAAACGTCAGAAGCTAGGTGCACGGTTCCAATTGGTCGTTTCCTATGGAGAAGAGCCGGCAAGAAACTCCATGGTTACTCTTTCAAAAGATAATTGGCTTTTACAATATTTTCGAATTACAGTGTTAATAGTTATGGGGAAGGAAGTTACTGTTGTGTTATTTTCGAATAGACTTAAATGCGTAGTATGTTCCTAACAATAATCACAAATCCTACAAGTGTTTTAAATATATACTCGTATAACTTCTGACAACCAACACATTCATTGAAAATTCTGAGTCTATTATCCTAGTGTCAGAAGTTTTCAGCTAAAGATACTTTCCTCAGGTGCGCTACCCTACATCTGTCCTCTATGCGGCAAGCAGTTCCGCACGAACAAGCTGTCGGCTCACATGGCCACGCACACGGATGCACGCTACAGCTGCTTGAAGCAAGGCTGCAGCAAGCGCTTCGCGTCGCGAGCAGCGCTGCAGCGCCACGCGCGCGCGCACCCGGCCGGCGCGCAGGCGCCAGGGGGAGGCGCGCCGGCCCGCGCGCCCGCGCCTGCGCACGCCTGCGCGCTGTGCTCCTCGAGGTACCATCACAAGCAGTCCCTGAACAAGCATGTGAGGAAGCAACATACACAGGTCGGTACCGAAACTAGGACTGGGTATACATAGTCATTTAAATGGGGCGATTACGGCTTGGCGATTAGCCCGCGAAATTAAAGTTAAGCAATTACTTCATGAAATCTTTACGGGAGTCGTATTGATGATTCTTATGATTATAATTCTATAAACACATACTCGTATTGGTACGGTCTCGAATCATATTTTGATTATCATCATAGCAACATACAACCTGACACTGAGTTGCAAATTGCAAAAAACTTAAGAAAATTTAAATTTCGCGGACTACTATAGTCGTGAAGACCGTCCCTGACTTTTAGAGTAATTGCCAATTGCAATCATAGATTTCGGAAAAATGATCCAACCAGGTTGAAACACGTAATTTCTCACATTTTATTTTATGATGCCAGTCGATGCAGTCGCCCGTATTACAGAACCTCAGTTAGATCTCAAGCATTACTTAAAACTCGTTTTGATTGGTTGAAATTAATTTTAAATAACACTTGAGTCTTGAGTGAGGTTCTGTAATATGGGCCTAAAATAATACTAGACCGAATCTAGCTAACTAAGCCTTCTTACCGCCTCGTCATGCGACTGATCTATGCATGAATGTGTGTTAGAGTGTACATCATACGCGATCCAAATACGAATATTATAGGGCCCAGTAGACTCTCTCTAATGACATCAGCAGCCAGCTACTTGATATTCATCGCGCACCAATTTGTTAACAGCGTTATTCTATATAAAGAATGCTAGAGTATAGTTCGACAAGTTTTCAGCTTCAAATTCTCAATTCATACAGTGGGTATTAGGAACTTCCGGTTGCCAGTCAGACGCCTTGGGTGTCTTGTGTTTGTCAACGTGTAGTGAGCCATTGCACTTTGACAACTGGTTTTGATGTTTTGGTCAATACCAGGGTGTTTTAAATATAAATACAGTTTAGAAAATGTTCACCTCATTCACAGTATGTCTCTTGTTGCAGCAACCTGTACCGGCAGCAGCAGTGGAAACCAACGACATCGCCAAAGATATTGAATGTGATCTAGAATAGTTGTCTATGATAACGAATGTAGGTACAATTGAATGAATTTCAATACTTAGACGAAACATTAGAAACATTAGGTATGTTTCTAATGTTTCGTCGTTCGTGAAGAATCGATTATTATCGACTTAAATTTAGGTGAATAGAGCCTAATTTTATATATTCAGCCTGTTTTTATATATTCAAGCTAAAAAACTTTAACAGATATCGAATCAAAGGAGACCCACAGGGTACCTCACCTACACTACACTACCTATCATTGAAAACAGAATAAGCCGAAGATTAGATTAAGTTTCATTTAATTTGTTACCGAAGATTAATTTTGTGACCTTTTATAATTTTATTAGTAAGAAATCAGCTGATAATTTGTGTTTTACAAATAAGTCTAATTCAGCGAGTGTTTTTGTGGTAGATGTGGTTTAGTGAAACCTGTGCAATGAACTGGCGGTCAAGGCCGACACTAGGCCGACCGACTGTACGTGATAATACAACTATTTGTCACAGATTATAGGTAAACTTATTTTCTTTGTCATTCTGTTTATTAGAGGTCTGATGAAAGGATTTAGCTATTGTAATGCTGTCAGTCATTAGGTAAGATTAATTGGAAATGAGAAATAGATCTTACGAGAACAGGTGGATATTGCGTTTCTATTTCACTTGTCCATTTTATTATGAGTTTATTAGATTATTGATTACGTAAATGTTACGATGTAAATGATTCGTAAGCCGCTGCACGGTCGTCCGGGCGGGAGGTGCAATGTTGGTTGCAAGGCTCAACAAAGGCTTGCTGCTTTGCGAAAATCAATTAGGTCATTGCACCTCTCTTGAAACGGCCTTTTCGACTCGTTTTCTAGTCGACGAGGCACCGGGACCTTCACCCACTTGCCGACGGTCCCCGACCCGGCGATTTCACGCCCCAACAATGATTCGACTCGGTCTCTCAGTAATGAAATCGATTATTTAGAAACAGTTTATTTAGAAACTTATTACAATTCGCTAAAGCTAAGTATAAAAATAACAAGACTATCGACATCAACATGTAGGTACATTACAACTAAAACATCACAGGCAGGGCTCCTCTGTCGCACAGGAACCGATCGTTCGCAGATATCCACATATACTTAAATCATCGCACCTCGAAAAGTACACGCATACGACATTTCGCGTGCACTCCGCGAGTAAAAACCTCCTTTGTTCTTCGCTAAATTCTTACATCGAGTGTTGTATAAGTGTACGTGCGTTATCAAGTGGGTATGTAATCCGCTTCGATTATATCATTATATTTTGTTTACAATCGTTACGAGACACCAACTCTTCCCAATAAATAATAATTACAATTATGGCGTGTGTAGTGTGGCGGGTCACGCCTGGCCGGTGCTGGTCTGTTTACTCTTCACGCTGGCGACGGCTGGGCGCGGGTCGTCCACTTGCACGTTGGTGGCGCGCACGTAGTTGTTCTGGTAGCCGGTCTCCCGCACGCGTGCGTTGGGGCTCAACTTGTCTGTCCTCTCCCGTTCATCCGCGCGGTCCTCCTCGCCAGCCCTCTCTTTATCCTCCACAGACCTCTCCTTATCTTCTGCTGAGTGCTCCTTATCTTCGACAAAGCGCTCCGTATCGTCCGCTCGCTCTGAGTCATCGTCGCGTTCAGAATCATCGCTCCTGTCGTCGTCGCGAATACGGTGACTCGGATCTTCCCGTAGCCGTTCATGATCTTCCAAAAAGTATCCGCTATCGACTGGCTTCTCGTGTCTTGCGACATCAGCGTCCAGGGTCGGCGGCGGTACTGTTAATTCCATGTAAAACTGCTCCTCTTTAGAGACAGGGACTTTCTTGCCGTAGTAGTCATAATCGCCAGCCGTGTAGTACTCTTTCTCGACGGCTCGCGTCTTGCGACTCTGTTTGCGGCGTCGCTTGCGCTTAGCGGGGCGCTCGGTCTGCGGTGCCAGCGAGCTGTCGTCGCCGTCCGCGTCCTGCCCGTACTCCCGCTCTCGCTCTTGCTCGCGGCTACTGAACTCTCTTTCTCGAGATTCTCCATGCTCCTCATCTCTGTCCGGTTGTTCTGGACGCTCGCGATGCAATTTTCTCGGTCGTTTCTCGCGATATATTGGCGGCACTCGCACCGTTACTGTGTCGATTTGATTCGGGTTGTGCTCGGTCGGAGGCAACACACGCGGCTTCAGAGGTCTCCTCGGATCTTCTGTTGTGGTCGTAACCTCTGTATCTTCGTCAGTTTCAGGCAGAGGCAGGGGGATTCTGTTAGGCCGCGGACGCTCGCGTTGAAGACTTTGGTGGGACTCGTCGCGGCGACGGACACCATCGGCTAGATCCCGATCTCCGAAATGTACGTTTTGATAATGATTTGCGGGAAGTCTCTGCGCTTTGTGCTGAGCCGGCCTTCTCTGCTGTTTCTTATTTTGCCAGAACTGGTCGACAGCGTTACCAAACTGTCGCACGGCTGCCTCGCGGTCGCGGGACTCCTGCACGTCCTCGTAGTCATCGTCGTCCAGCTGTTGTTGCGCAGTGTCGTCGTCATAAGCCAGGTAATCCTCGTCGGCGTTATTAGCTCGTTGTGCGTCGAACTGTTTGGCGTCGACGGTGTCCACTCGACGTGCCACTCCATTTCTGACAACGAATGCGTCGACGTACACTCGCGGCTGGCGCGGCTCGGTTTGCGGAAGTTTCGCCGCACGAGGTTCGATTGCGATCGGCACAAACTGCTCCTGATTATCGAGTTCGGCTTGATCGTACTCAGCGACTGCCTCGGCGGCTGGAGGTGCTTGTGTGGCTGGGGTGACCGGGGCACGGTTAAAGTCGAAGTTCAGTCTGAGGTTGGAGGTGATCCTCTCGAGGTTGTCGGCTTTGGGTGGTCGAGGTGGTGGTGGAGGAGGAGCACAAGGCGCGGGGGTGGGTGGATTCGCCCGCGGCTGAGCGCATGGAGGTGGTGGGGGCGGCGGCGGTGGTGCCGGCTTGGGTTTGGGTCGCGGCGCAGCTCTCGGTCGCGGGCAAGGTGGCACTGCTTTCGGCTGCGGTGGTGGTGGTGGCGGTGGAGGTGGTTTCACAGCTCTGCAAGGCGGGGGGCCGACTGCGCGGGGCTGCCCACAGGGCGGCGGTGCGGGAGCTGGCGGCGGAGCTGGCGCGGCTCCGGCCAGCGGCGCGTCTATGCCGGGCACCGGCGCCAGTGGCGGCGGGAAGTCAGCCTGCGGGGGCTTCCTCGCCACATTGTACCCGAGCACGTCGGCCAGTCCTCTGAACACTATGTCTCCGAACGTCCGTTTCTTTCGCACAACTTCCTCGGGATTACCGTCCAGTTCGATGATAGTGCCGTTAAAATCGCGCAGCACGAGCGTGCCGTTCTCGTTGTCGACGACGATGGTGTCATTGCTGATGAGTGTGTCGATGGACTCGTCTGCGATGACTTGCGGTGGCTCGTTGGCTGCGACTGTTGCCAGCAGCAGCAACAGCAGCGGAGGCGCGCGACGCATGGCGGGTGTGCGAGTGTCGCGCGGGAGGGCGGCGCGCCCGGTTTTGTCGCGCCGCGACTTGCTCAAGCGTCGTCACGGTCCACCACGCACGTACACTCTGTGTCAGACATCTGATTGAGATATTTATGAATCGCTGGGTACACAGAGGTGGGTCTTGGTTCACACACAGATAATGAACCAAAACTTCTTGTATTTGTTTGTCTTTTTAACTGTTATCTAATTTTGTTACAAGTTATTTGTGTTTTTTTAATAGTCCCAAAATCAATTAGTTAAACATTAAAGCAATCTATCGAGTTAGGTGGAATCTAATTGTATTTTCTAGAATTTTCTAGGTGCGCTGTTTAGTCGTTGATACAATATCGAACTTTCACTTTAATACTCGTTTTATTTCAAGAAAAGCCTGAAAACGATACTTAATGCTTTTTCTCTGTAGGTAAATATAACGTTCGATAAGTTCCGGTATGGCAGGAGATCTAAACGGGGTTCTAATTGCTCGTACGGGGTAGACGTACGAGCATGAGCGAGAGCACCTATAGCATAAGGAAGTAGTAGCTCAAAGTTTTATTTAATCTCAGTATATTTTGTCATCTCGCTTTAATTCAAATGTCTCTAAAACTAGCCTTGAATCAAATCAATCAAATTCGTCACGAAAATTATTTAGGTACGGGATTGACCTAGGTGTTAAAGTCAACTATTTCAATGTGAGAAAAATAGGTATTTCCATGGCGGTCTAGAAAACAATCTATATGTAAGTACAACGTTGATTTAGAAAGAAAAAGAAAAGAATTACTTGGCAATTAAGGAACTGAATTGAGAAAATTAAATACTTACCTACTACTTAGGATAATATGATAATATGAAATATAGGATTACTACCTATATTTAGTCTTAAACTTTTTAGCACCCATTAAGCGTTGAGTAGATATAACTTAGGATTCCCACCGGACTGCAATCGGAAGGCAATTTAAAGTTATGATTTTGACTGCTTTGGTGTAGTGGTCGCAAGCGTGACTGCTCAACGTAGGGACCCGCGTTGGATTCAGAGATCGGGGCGAAGTGTTTCTCAGTAGCAGCCCGGAATCAGAATTTATTTATTTGAATAATTAGCCAAAAAAAACAGTGACATGCTAAAGAATAAAGAAAATACAGAAAATAGTTAACAAACATGTAACACACACAAAATTGTCCTCTCATTAATTAAATAATTAAAAGAAGTGAAGGAGGGATTTGTGCGCAGCGGGCGGTGTATGGTTCCACCAATATTGACTTAAACATAACCGGCGAAACTTCACCTGTCCCTTCGGGGAATGCGTTAGGTAAGTTACGTGTCTTAGAATTCCAAAACCATCACATAAATGGTGTCAATAGGGCTTAACAAGTTCCGCCATATATCTATTATAATTACAGAGTCTAATATATTTCGCCACATCGCACTTGCTTGCTACCACTGCACCAGTAAAAGTAACTTACAACATATTGTTATATTACGAAAGCCATGGTAAACAGAAAAACAGAAACTCAATTAATATAACAAAAACCACATGAAAAAGTGAATGTCAATATAATGGCGATTGCGGTCAGCTCCGTTAATTGTTGGTACCTGTACCTACTACTGGGTCAATGAGACGGTGTGATACGGTAAGATAATGATCACTAGCCACTATGCTAATATTTGTCTGAGCTTAAAGTAGGTGTGTTCGAGAAAAGCCTTTGCTATCGCAACTACTCTGATATTATTCTTAACACCAGCCTGTGCTTAAAAATGCTTCCTGGTGGTGGTTTATCAGGTGGGTTAAAAGAATTTTGTAATTGCCTAAAGCTCAAGCTCATACGTTTCTCAAGTGTGAGACCGTCGTCGGGTCGGATCGGAAGAAGGTGGTTTTTTCCATACTACCTCGGCATTAGTGTGCCTACCTAATTCTACGTCAAAATAGGCTAGTAGGTCAAGGGAAAATAATATGATCCAGTGAAGTGTCAATCCAGCCAGTAGAAAGCAGGTAAATAGGAAGACACCATATGAACTGAATGTTACATCAATGTTATGAAAGATTAACCAAGGAAGCTCGCTGAACAGAATCTGTAAATCGGGTGTTGTCATTGTCAGTGATTTACAGCATTTTATGCAACTCGGCTGCTCGGATGAGCAGGCTTTCAGGTTCATTAAATAATGACTAAAACCTTGTCGCTTAGTTAAGTAGATACCCACTTAGGTACCTACTTACTATGAAATATTTTGAGACAATGAGATGAGATACCCGCCTTGTATTGCGAATTTGCCTGTGAAGCTGTGTTTAAATTACCAACAGATCAATTCGTTATTGTCAGTGAAGTAGGTGGTACCTACTTAGGTACTTTTCTTTTTGTAGGAACCGGATAGATGCAGCGGAAAACTGTTAACACTTTGAGACAACTACAACCTTGTTTTACCTAATAAAGGTACTATACTACTCAGCCCCGGATCTTCAATTTTTTTTAGGCGGGGCAAAATCTGATAAAATGCCGCCCCCGCCCACTTATATTTATTTTTACCTATCTTTATAATTTATTTAAGCCTATTTATTTACAGATAAACAGGGTGTTAGGGTAAACACCGTTATCCATGAAACCAGTGGTTGGTGTCATTTATAGAACGTAAAATCTCCCTATGCTCTAAGGCAACGAACTTGCGTCTCAACACGGGTGGGGGGCGTGAGACGTTACCTGACCGGCTGCGAGCGCGACCCCTCCCTCAGTCATTCAGCTATTTCGCTAGCGAGCACGGTGTCGGATGGAAACTTTTTAAAATCTATTAATGAAAATATTTTTTTTTTTTTGTTGTTATGCGGTCATTTATTTTTATATTTAAGTCAACTCCCCATGGTTTGAGTGACAACGGTGTTTAACCTTAGAAACTGTATAGACATGAATGTGTACCTCCTACAGTCAATACACGTTCAAATATATATCCTACACTGTAGGATATATATTTTATAAACAACACAGGATAGGATTTAAAATAAAAATAAAATATTGCATTTGTGAATTGAATTGAAATTACAATTTTACTCTTCGAGCTTTTTGTTCTGCAAATAAATCTATGGCTTTGTCATAATTTTGCTCTTGTTCAATTCGATTTTCTATCGCTATTGCAAAGAGTCGATAAGCATTCCTGCCTCATAGAAGATCGCAAATAATTTATAATTAGTTTTAGTTTGCTAAAACTTCGCTCATAGCTTGCGGATGTTGTAGGAAGCGTAGAGTACACGCGGCTACACATCGAGCTATACATTTCCAGTTTATGCTGATCTCGCATTGTGTAGGATTTTCGTACAATGCGAGGTCAGCTTATACTGGAAATGTATAACTTGATGTGTAGCCGTGTGTACCTAAGCCCCTAGGTATCGGTCGAGTTGCAATGGCCACAGTAAAACAAGAGTGAAATTTCTGTACTTGTACTACTATTTATTCTGTGGTCAAAGTTAAGTAAATGATGATAGTTGTCCATTCGTCTGTAAAGTGTGAATTTTGCCGCCCTCTGAACTTGCCGCCCGGGGCACAGACCCTGGCTTGCCCCCCCCTAGATCCGGGGCTGATACTACTATAGATTATGTGATTGATGCGAGACGCCGCTTTTTGGCAAGCGGGTCATGGGACACGGTTGCAAATTCTACAATAAGTAAATCGGTTACTTATATAATGTAAACCGCTTAATTTTTCTAGGAACAGTAAAAAATGTTGCAATTACATATTCGGCGTCTAAAAACTCATGTACCTTCATCAGTCCGTCAGATGTCCAGTCCACCGGCCTGATGATGAACTGCCTGCATATAATTAAATGCATAAATAAGCACTTACAAATAAAAAATCCTGACTGATTTACTATACCTACAGCATTAAGTCATAGTTATGAGTACTTACGAATTTTGCATACCAAATACCTGGAACGAATAATTTTTTGTAACAACTCACCAGTATACCTACATTCTATGCAATTTCAATTCTATTCTAAAATATTAGGATGAAACAATAAGTATCGTGTAAGCTCCTGTTCTAATTTACTTAGCGTTTAGAGTAGAAGCACTTTGCTGTTAGAAACGCGTCAGGCGACAGTGTGAAAATTGCCATACAAAAAAAAAACATACCTATTGCTTTGAGTTTACTGGTAGGCGTTAATTATTTTCCTTCAAGTCTTTACAGATTCGTCTGTGTTTTATTCAAAAAAAAGTCTGCCTCGTGACTCTCAATGTCAGACGAAAAACGGTATCAAAAGCAATCCTATTAGAGGCGGCGCGGACGAGAATTGGATCATTCACCCCTCGATATATGACTTTAATTGGTTTAGTGGTAAACCTGTAGATATGCTATTGACAGCTTGATAGAGATTAGGGTGTCGATACTTTAATTATGAAACCCACTACTAACCTTAATCACTGGCTAAACTTTTAACGTTTTAAGCCTCGACGTGCCATCGCGAGTGAAGAAAAATTTTACTTGAAATTGATTAAAAGTGCTTTCATACAGTAATTGGCGCATTATCGCACTAATACAAACCTGGGGATCATGCCTTTTCTGTGGTACCTAATGGTAGCACATAAACTGTCTAACTAAATGGTAAGTGAAGTGATGTTTATTAAAGTTCCTATAGTTATGCTGCTGGCCTGCTACTAGAGCGATATCCACCCCTCTGCTGTTGCCTTTCATATGACACCCTCATGATTGGAAAGCGATATCAAGCTTTGTTGCAAGGCCCTGAAAAAGGCCACAAGCTATACTTACCTACTTTGCTACCTAAATTATCTCCATATCATAACAGTTGTCTCGTCTCATATGGGTTAACATCAGTTACCGTGATGCGAAGCTCACAGTAATTGAATGTGATCGGAACAGTCGCGTGTGATCGTCACGCGCCTGTAATTGGATTTTGGTATGTACCGTCAGCACACTCAGCAGTAAACTGTCGATACCGTTGGTAGAGTAACGAGCAACTGTCCATACTCGGTGAGATCGAAATGAGAACATATCAATAAATAAATATTGCTGTTCATTGAATAATTTACCTAAAGAAATATCGAGTTAGAAACTAATAATGATGAGAGCAGCGATCTAATTGCGTAACTTATTTTCGTAACGTATTAAGACCAATTTGTTTCATTTTGACAGTTCAACAACATTCATTGCGTTATTTACTTTGTTTAGCTGATGTTTTTTCGAGCATATGAAGCAATGGATAACTTAGACATTTGTTTCAAAACGATTCCAGTTCTGATTGATCGTGTATTACGCAATTAAGGTGCAGTTCAGAGTCTGCTATTAGTTGGCGCTAGCCTAGCATACTAGCATGGTCAGCTGGGAGCCACTGGGAAGCGTCTCATAGGAAGTAAACGGTAAACGTTTACTCCACGACTAAACCAATTAAGAACTAACTAAAGTTTAGTTAGTGCTGACTAAAATTTAGTTAGTTCTTAATTGGTTTAGGCTGGTCAATAGCGAAACAAAAATAAATTTTTGATTCAAAATTTTAAAAATTAAAAATTTAAAAAACCCCCGACAAAAACAAAGCGTCTAAAAAGTAAAAAAATAATATCATAAAAGTTGTAGGTAATATTTTGATCCAAGCGTCGTCGTGTCGGGGGACGGCTAATGCAAACGCCAACACACACTAGGCATAATGAATGTATGCTGTTGTAGAAAGGATAGCTGCTTCCTATTTTCATTAGCCGTCCCCCGACACGACGACGCTTGGATCAAAATATTACCTACAACTTTTATGATATTATTTTTTTACTTTTTAGACGCTTTGTTTTTGTCGGGGGTTTTTTAAATTTTTAATTTAATTTTTGTTTCCAGGTTTTTAAATTTTATATTATATTACTAGTAGAAACGCTACGATCAAGACGCAGCTCGCCGAAATCTGCGTAGCTGTACGTTTTTTGCCACAGTGAAGCTTGTTACCTACTAATTCACTCTGATTTATCTTTCCTACTCCATCATCAGACTTTGATCACCATCTATCTGTAACCTATTTGTTGAGACCTTTCCAATGAGTCCAAACACGATACCTCTGCTGTAAGTTCGTGAGGGAGTTGGGTATCCTGCAAATTCCAGGTGATGCTGCAGCATCAGCTCAAGGTTACTACATATATTCTTTTCATATCATTGAAATAAGAGAATTCTAAATTTCCAATCGATTAGACCTGTGGAAGATGCTCACATCCATTCATCAACTAGAAAAGAGCTGATAATTTTCAAACGGCTGAACCGATTTTCTTGAATCATAGCTAAGAACACTCTCGATTAAGTCACCTTTCAAACAAAACCAAAAAAAACAAAATCGGTTCAGCCGTTTGGCAGCTACGATGGCACAGACAGACACACAGATACACAGATACACACGTTAAACTTATAACACCCCTCTTTTTCCGTCGGGGTTAATAACACCCCTCTTTTTCCGTCGGGGGTTAAAAAACTATCATGTTACCTTGGTGTTGTCATCATTATATCGTGATTTGAATAAGTCAGGTCCACGGAGTGTAGAAAGGTCAGGTCTCCAGATCTGTCTATTTACGTTTGTAAATAGGTACCTTCCTACATAGAACCTAACTTATTTCTGAATAACTGACTTATCTCCGAATAACTATTACAATCAATTATAAACTATAATTGATTAACTATATAACTATAATTGAGCTGTTAACTAACAGCTTAACAACTATGAAAGAGCCTACAGTGCAATCATTGTGATTAACCAAGGTAACCAAGCACACGACAGTATTGTTTTCGTAGTACATACGTACAGTCATGCTCACGATCACGTTTGACTTTGACAACGCCTTTATTTCGTAGTAGTAAGGGCGGGCGTGCAGGTGTCACTGATGTGCGGTTGACTGTACATCGTGGTGTTCTATGCACATTACTATAGCTTAACAGTATAGCTGGAGGTGTCACGTCGTCCGCCTGTTTGTCGTCGCTGTTAACTGTCCGTCAACCGTTCGTGTGGGCTATGGTGCCCCCTGGCTTGCTTTCTATGGTTTAAAACTAATTTATTGTTAATTGAGACCTGTCTTCTATGTAGGTACCAAATCAACATCGTTATATAGACCCAAACTCGTTTAGTTATGCAAGAGTAGGTACTGACGCATGATATCCAAGACTCAAAGTCACTAATAGGTATCCACTTCCTAAAGGGGCTATCGAAATGTCGAAACTCGAGATGCGCTGCAATCTAGAAATCAGGAGATGCAGGTATTTAGATACTTTGACAATGCACTTCTAAGTTGGATGGACGCCTAATGTAGCGTTCAATTAGATTTGTACAGACCGGTTGAAAAGATGTTTGATATTCTTGGAAACCAAAAATTGCGGATGTAAGTTTGACAGTTATTAATACTCAAAGCATTAAAAGCTATTTTTCTGTTGAACTTGAATGTAAATTCGTTTAACACAAAATTATAAATTACTATAGCGTCTGTCCAAGTCTTAAGACTCCACACTTGTACTAAAATAACACATTTCTTTTAAACTGCTCTATATACTTACTATGTTTGTAGTTTGGATCTCAACAGCCAAAATATAAAGATAGTCAGGACAGGTAACGCGGGAACAAGCGACGTACAGTTGTCCGTGTGAGAAGCAGCTCGTCCTGAGGTCGACACCCGCAGCCTTCAGTAGCAATTTCACATTGCTTGCGAAGTTTTACGCCTGACTGAATTAATGAACAACTGCATAAACTGTGAACACACGGGATTTCTCAAAGTCACATCACTATCGTTTTTTTTATAACCATTGTTAACGTAAGAGACAGTAGCTTCATGTTTAGTATTGATATTCAGTCATTCCCGTTACTGGTCATCAACCTACTAACCTACAATCCAATCAGTACCCACATTGCTGAAAATAAGCCTCTCGACGACCCTCATCTAGCTGCTATTAGCCACGACAGCCGAGAGTACAAGAAAGCCGCTGTACCCAACTTATAAGATTGAAAGCCAACCAGCTTATAAGCTAGGAAATATTGTTTGGCACATAGTGTTATTCATTACTGCAAAATTAAATACAGCTGTTGCAAAATAGCGCATGTGAGTGTGGCAATACCTCAACAGTTACCTCCATAATTATGCATGATTTTTCAAATATTTTTATTAAATTTTAATTTGCAGTACCTACTCAGCTAGATTTACACACCATATTTGTACGCCTCCAGGCATAACATAGCGCTCTGTTATCATTCATAAGATCTGTATTTCATTACCTATGTTAACAAATAAATAAATACAATACAATACAATACAGTGATGACTGTCTTCGCACGTTGTATGTGTGGACGTCTTCCGTGTGAACCGCGCACACTTCCGCGCGTTCATTATACCTAATTATTTTATTATGTAACTTGACGTTAATTGTTATTGTGTTTGTTTGTGGCTAAATATTGCGTGATTGTTAAACCAACTTTTCTTTAGAATCATACACTTGTTTCGATGGATTGTGGTAGACGTACAATAATAATTGTAGATATTTATACAAATTCTTGTCGTAATTATGAGCTTTTCATTACTAAAATGACTTTTATCAGTCAGTTACCTCTACTGAAAGAGCCAAGGGCGTTAAAAAAAAAATACCGTCAAGTATATTTTCACATTATGGCCTTTCATTTGATGTCACACGGTCACACCTACAGTTTGCAAAACTTTATTTTTATTTTTTCTTATAATTGCCTCCTAAAAGCAACCCCCGTAGTCAAAAATTCGGGTCTCCCTTGTTTCATCGAAAATAAATTGCCAAATTATCACTTCCCAAACAATTTTCCGCATAATTTCATTTGCCAAAATATTACTTAGCAAAAAATCTCTTCACAAATAATTGTAACGCAAACCTAATGTTTGGCAAGTGAACGTTTAAACAATAACTTGTTTAACAAATAGTACTTTTACCAATTTTTATGTAGTCAAATATTTCAGTTGGCGCAAAATAAAATTTGCCAAATGTGTATTTAGTATCGTCAGTTTCGGGTAGCCTGTTTTTTTTCTATATAATCTGGTCGTTTCTGGCACTCGCCGGCCGCTGCCGCGGCACCGCTCGCTTCGCTCGCTCGGCTCGCGCGTAGTAGGTCACAGTTTTAACCTAACCTAACCTAACAAATCATTTGACCAAACGTTTATTATCTAAAGATTGTTTGCTGTAATAAATCATTTGATTAAAGACCAAATGCCTAAATGACATTATCCTTGATAATATTCTGCCAAGTAAAAATTTGACCAAATGAAAATGTGCGTACTAAATCATTCCAAAAATTGCATTGGTATAAAAAAAGGTTGCTAAAATTTGTTTGGGTAGTGAAATTTGGGCAAAATCTTTTCGGCAAAACGGCAGGATCCCCAAAAATTCAAATACTTATTTACGTAACACATCCGTGTTTTGGTCACAGATCGGTCCATTCGATTTGGACAGACACACGAGTGCAATCCTATAAGGTTCCGTTTTTTTATACCGACGGGACGTACGGAACTACGGAACCCTAAAAACAATAGATACCTATACCTAGTTAAACCTTAACATTTTTTAGATAGGTAAAGTAAGTATTTTAACTACGGAAACTGGCTAACACACGGGTAAAACTGAACAGACAATCCCATCAACAATCGCATTGATTGATTTCCTTCCCAGTCGGAGGATCATTAATTTAACTACGCCAGGGAAAGTAAGATGGACGGCCATTAGTCGTTAGTGATTACAATGAGCGGTGGATGATTAGCGTCGTTTGGATGAGCGACAGATGATCGTGGATGATTGCTTCCTGACGCGCGTGAGATCGACGGAAGTATGTAATTGATGGATGTTGAGCTAACTCGATCACTGTCCATATTACTTATGTGTGGGGCTGTTCATTGTTGTAAGGTTCGGAAGAGTCGTCTTGTTGATATTGTCATTGCAAGCTTGCGCAGGGGTTAAAAGGACTTCCGCTTCTGAAATTGAAAAATCAACCCTGTAGTGTACATAGATAGCTGCACTTATAGCATGAATGGTGACGTCAAATTTTTTGATGCGTAGTTCGCATTTTGCGATTTAGATGCCGCCACAATGGTATTAGAAAATGGCCAAATCCATAAGTAGTTAAAGAGATATTATATATTATCTAACTTTGAGAGTTTATAACTCTTTTGCTACCTACCTCAAGTTTATAAACTATCACATATTTTAATTCTACATACCCGATATGCTTGCGTCATACCAATAAAATATATTGAGTATATGCGAAGTGAAAGATCACCATAAAACGGCGCCACGGACCGTGTACCGTACAGTTTATAATAATAATCCTGACGGGAGACTGCATAACATTTAACTTATCGCCGAGAAAGTGTTCGATTTTAAAAACACCAAACTGTCTTACTGTTGCATCGGACTAACCGAACAAGTGCGAATGTTAAGAGACCCCTGACTTTTTTCCAAAAACAAGGTGCATTTTCGTTTAGTAGAGTATCCTGGTCGAATTCACTGGCTGCAAATTCCTCTGCCTCCATTTTACATAACTGTATCGACAAGATGCCGTGATCAGCATTACTTTAGTATAATCCCGCAAGCTGCTGACGTTCCTACACTGTCGGTCAACATCTCTCTATTATTTTATACTAGCCTTTTCCCGCGACTTCGTCCGCGTAGAAGTCGAAAATGGTTTAAGAGGATTTTTAATTGGTAAAAATACGAAAGCGTACGAAAAAGGCATGCGCCATCCCCCACTATTGGAACAATATTAAGGTTTATTATTTTTCCCTTGTCGTTAACAAACTCTGCTCCTATTTTTAAAATTAATAGACACAGACAAAATGTAAGAATTTTTTTAATTTCCAATAAAATTCTAATCCGATTATATTCTTTTATACTTATTTGACATTCCAATTTTAAAGAGTATTGCATTGCATCAAGCTTCTAGGTGAGTTCAACCTTTTTTGAATAAAATCTGATTGAGTTTTCATTTTTAAATATGTGTCAAAATGTGTCAAAATAAAATGTAGTTTATATCAAAAGCACTAAGGAGTATTGATATCAACTTTGATGCAAATCTCTCCCAAAATAAATTTCTACCCTTTTTTAACACCGTTTTAGGCGATGAATTTCAATAAAATTCGAAACATTTCCTCCATCAATTCTGTTAAAGAATGTTTATGCAAAATTTGAAGTAGATTAAGAAAAGTGGACTAAGGAATCACGTTGTCCCATACAAACTTTGCACCCGTTTTTAACCCCCTTAGGGGTAGAATTTCGGAAAATCCTTTCTTATCGGATGCCTACGTAATACAAAGAACATACCCTCCAAGTTTCAGGTCTCTACGATCAGCGGTTTAGGCTGTGCGTTGATCCGTCAGTCATTCAGGACAAAGCATTTTATACCTATACATATATTTATATATATATACCTATAGATAAAGCATTTTTGAAAAACCCTGATACACACTGTTCTTTATTTTTGGTTTTAAGTATAAATACTGAGTTTCGCGTTAATCGGACCGCGCGTTAAAATTCTTCTATACAAATTTTGACAACCCCCCAATCCCCGTTTAGGGGGTAGTTTAGAAAAACTAAAAATGACAAACTTTATAATTTATTTAGATACGTATTCGTGTTCAAGTTTCGAGTCTATTAACTCAAGGAATAACGTTTTTCATACAAACGAAATCCCCCTTTTTTACCCCCTTAAAGGTCGAATTTCGGAAAATCCTTTCTTATCGGATGCCTACGTTATACCAAAAACACACCCTCCAAGTTTCAGGTCTCTACGATCCGCGGTTTAGGCTGTGCGTTGATCCGTCAGTCATTCAGGACAAAGCATTTTATATACCATATAGACTTATGTATATGCGTCTACATTGCATGTCTTACAGTTAACAAGTTTCCAAATCGGTCCATTGTGTTTCAAAATGCTTTAAAAAAAGTTCTGTTGGCAATCTTTGTTCATTTCAAGCGTTTTATACCTACTTTTATTGTTAGTGATGTGTCCTGTTCATGCTATAATTGATCGTTTGTATTGCAGCACCCATCTGAAAGCTTTATTTTTATTGAAACATTCGACGATAGAGGTTGTCTAATAGTTGAAGGTCCTGTGTTGAATTACTCGACCAATGATCATTGTCCACAAAGGCACGTATAAAGACTAAAATCCTCAGTGCCTCATTTTGAGTGCCTCGATAGTGGCTTTGTCTTACAAGCACCTATTTACTTTCTCGTTCTGTTTAAAGAGATCTATATGTATTGCTACTGGTGATATCTACTTTATTAATTATTAATTTATTAATGAGTAGCTGTTGCGACTTCGTCTGCGATCCAGAATAAAAAGTTGCCTATGTCCTTCTCCAGATCATAGTCTACCCATGTGCCAACTTTCATCCAAATCTGTTCAGCCATTTTGCATGAAAGCGTAATAAACAAACAAACTCACTTTCGCATTATAATATTAGTTAGGATATTGGAATTTGACCACGGTCATTATCTAGGTACCTATCCCCATTAGATTTCCATCGTAAGTATCAGTAACTATAAATGAACTGAAAACTGAAATTGTTTGTCAATCTCATTTCAGTGTCTTTGACGACTTGGCTATTTGAACATGGTAAAGTGCAGCAAGAGTCCAGCATTGCGATATAGTCATTTAAAAATTATCGTCCTTCTATCGTTCTAGTCTACTAATAAATAGCCATATTTCCTCGATCATAATCATAGAAAGTGTTCACTGAAGCCATGGTATCCGTATTAGCGCCGCACGTCTTCAGGTCACTTTCACGACCAACTCAATCAATTTACATCGAGTTCGGGGAATCGATCCGATGTCGAAATCTCGCCAATTCGCGGAATTGAACAATAAACTTTGACTGAACTGAATATGATTGAATGATTGAATATAGTTTGTGCGTGACAATAATTTACCGTTTTTTTTTTTTTAATGTTGGAAATCATCTAATGACTTCTCCCGCTCTGGGCGGAGCGGAAGGGCGTGTTAGACTTTTACTGACTAAAACCACCCGTGTTCCTTCAGTTGCCTGTTGCCAAGGTCCCTGTATCCCTTTTGGACTAACCCGCAACCCTGGCAGGACAATAATTTACCTAAGTATGTTTATTTAAAAAGTGTACTGTGTTAAGAGGCGAGTAAATTAAATGTCTTTGACATATCTCAGGGCCCCAGGGTCCCGGACCGTTGAAAAGCTCAGGAACGAGGGGCCGAAGCTAACTCGCAGGGGCCCCTTTGACAATTTTACATGGAATGGAGGCACCGACCGACGATTATCCCTGTATGCACTATGCAAGTGCAGCCAAGGACAACCCGCGTACGTATGGAGTTTATGTATTGCGGAGCATGGAAACAAAATATATTATGTATTGGACTCTGGGTTTGGGTATCCTGATCCTGAACTATGGAAAGACTATATGGGGACATAGTAGATACGGGTGGCTGACCAATGATAATATAGTAGTCACGGATAAAATGGCAGGCGGTGACTTGCACACTCAATAATGGGCAATAACTGATAATGCGGATAACTAACTGTGTGTAAGCTATCGACCTAGAAACGATCACAGTTTACTTTTAAATTCATGACAAAAGCTAAAAAAACAACAAGTTAATTAAGAGTAATGAAATCGATTAACGAATCGGTTTACAATCGATTAGTAGGATTGAGTGCAGCTGAACAGCCGTGACGCGTCTGCTCTTGACACCTCGCAAGTTGCTGGAGAAAATGTTTAGTCGATCACAGTGACTGGAGGATTGTGTTTACTGATTCATCCGTGTGCCTACATCGTTTTGAATGGGAGTTTTCTACATGAATCTTCAGAGGGTTAGAAAAAATCATCTTTAAGGAATTTCACATTTCTATTTCAGGTAAAAAGCAGAAAGTTGGTGTTACAGTAAGGTACTTATGTGATTTGGTTTTCCGTATCAAATTTTACTATTTAAACTTAAGCTAGGGAAACCAAGTCAATCGAAATCGAATCGTCATTGAATTGAAAAGAATAGCGATGAAATCGGTCAAATCGGATATAGGCCAGAAATATATAAGACGAGGGATCGGACATAGAGGAAATGGGCTTCCGACCGTCGGAAACCCATTTCCTCTGTGGGTAAACTAACAAACTTACCTACGTATACTCCAGATTCCTCGTCTAATGCTTCTACAGCCACGTGGTGTAACGGTAACACACATTACAATCGAATAAGGCCAGCATGCGCCTGCGCCGGACGTTGAGCTCTCGTCACGGCGTCCATTGCCGTCCGTCACGAGCAGAGGACAGATAATATACCGTTTGTAAAGCTCACTCAATCGCTTTACACTTACAGGGAAAATGTACTACTTCACAATACAATGGCACATGACACGGTGGCTTTGGTGTTAATTGCTGCTTTTGTACATTTTAATAGTTGGTGGTAAACTGTTAATGTATATCATACAAGTATCGTTATTGTCGCCTTTCTATAAATCGTTTGGCTATGTTTTATTTTGTGCTCAGATGCTATGTTTGAGAATGGTCAAACGGGGACCCCCTTTTTTTCGCATAATGCTTTTTTCCCTAATATTCTTTGACATAACGATTTTGGCATATTTTTTTTGGTCTAATAATTATTTGGCATATTTTTTTTTTGCCATACAATTTTTTTGGCATACTTATCTTTTTGTGTAATTTGTTTTGCCATAATTTTAATTCGCATAATATTACTAGGCGTAATGACTATTAGCATAATAGTGTTAAGGCTTTAAGGATATACAAAAGTATGCCATGTTATATTATGTCTTAAAATTTTATGCAAATGGATAGGGAACCAGTCAAACAATGTCTTAAACATCGTTTTGACTTCTATGTTACCGGGAAAAGTAAAAGGAACATTATGCGGCTTCACCCGCGTGATTTCTTTATTAATTATAGCCTTATAACATGTTACTCAGTGATAATTATTATGCCGGTGATTTTTTTTAATCGGTCAATGGTTTTGGAGTTTATTCAATAGGTATACATATACAAAGATACTAATCTTTTCTCTATAAAATATTAGTGTACATAAATATCAACTATTGTAGACTGGTTGTACCCGCGGCTTCGCTCAAGACTGTGTATTCTATTGGCATTATAGGGAAGGTGTAATCATTGAAAATCAAACTAGCCTGTCCGAATTGGGGATTTATTGCCATGTAAGCATCTAACTTAAACTTTCATCATAGCTCTGAACGGCGTATAATTGGCAATTCGGTGTGAAAAGAAACAAATCAGTTACATATCGTTATCTATATTTTGTTGACGAGTCGGTTGGATTGTCGGTTAGACGTTCTTTTTCTGGTTTGTTGGTACATTATTGTACTGCGTATCTACTAATTGAGAAGAAGAACCAACAAGAATTTCTCAATATCGGACACTTCCCATTGTTACCTACGATTAAACACACAACAGTTTGCCATCAAATAGTATGACTAAATAATATGAATACTTGAAATATTAATATTGAAATACCTCTCTCAGGTAAATAATGTGTAATGTCTGTTTATTTGCTCGCTCGTCGCTGACTCACCAGCCAGACAAGACATATACACGTGGTTCACTTGCCAGGATACATTCAGAAACTCCACTTCATGCAATATAGACGACTCCGTACCAACCCGCTGTGATAACCAGCGCAGTATATAAATGGACGTTGTTATCTGAACTGACTTAGTAGTCTGATCTGCCTAACTAAGGATGAATTTCGTACGCTGAAATTTTTTTGGCATTTATTCAGTCAGAACTCACAGATTAACCTGTCACGGACTTGAGTAGCTAGGTAGGTAGGTACGCCTGCCGATCTCAAAGACACTACGCGAAGGAACTCTCCAACGTCCAGACTTCTGCACTTTCCTTTGTTGTATTCACACACAATA
Source organism: Lithophane semibrunnea (assembly GCA_947363905.1). NCBI lineage: Eukaryota > Metazoa > Arthropoda > Insecta > Lepidoptera > Noctuidae > Lithophane > Lithophane semibrunnea. The sequence continues at coordinate 17,535,636 of OX376198.1, read as the reverse complement.
ATATCACCATGTAATGATAATGACTATCATAAAACTATAAAATTGGACGTGACTCACGATCAGAGAAAAGCCTTAAAAACAACTCGTTGATGTTTAGCTACGATTCGTAGTAGATATATGATAGGTAGGTATTTAATAAGTAAAATACAAAGTATGCACTTTCGATTATTCAGCACTTGCGTCTGGAGAAAGTAGACGTTTTGATGTGGACCACCTACGTCACGAGATGTGTTACAGAAAACGATGATGTCTGAAGAAGCAGACAGACGGATCGATTTCATTTTATTTTGATTTCTCCCAAAGACGTTTAGTTCCATAATAGCCATTTTGACAACTCCTTTGGAAATACTTTCGTACCCAACTCGGTAAACATGAGACTAAAAATGTGTTATTAGAAGAATGTTATGGTGAGTAAGAATTATATTTACACAAGTGTTTATGGTCATGCGTATAAGCAAACCCTGGTTACGTTAGCATAGCGCACTTATGTCGGGGGCCTTGTCAATTTAGCATGGCTGCTACTGTTTTTTGATACCCGTCTGCCACTGCTCTAGCCAGCTTGACTGTTGAACAATCCCTATTGAACCAGATTGGATTTGGTCAGCTTGACTGAGTGCTTGATACATAGCGTATGATCTATGAGACGTTGGAGCTCCGTCGTTTAGCTGTAATCGCGAAGGCGAGGGTTGATTATCCTTTAATCAGCTTATTGCCTTCACACAACTTGGTGCACTATTGATAAAACTGATGGGCTGATAGCGTATCAATATTGAACATGTCTCTAATTAGTACCTGCGTCAATACTTAATTTAATATTGTTTAAGTTTGATTAGAGAAGGAATCGAGAAGCGTATTTATGAATATGTAAAAGTATCCACAAGTAAGTTTCTTTCCTTCCCAGAACGAAGAACATCAACAATAGCGTTGATATCTTTAACATAATGAGCGGCAGATGCACAAAGAGATGAGTCGGTGCGCGGGCGCAGCAGCCACGCGACGCTTACACGTCGTTAGCTGGAACATCCGATACTAGGGACTTTCTCTTATTTCTGTAATCTTTATTAGTTCCTGGTGACTCGACCTTCGTGAATACTTCGCACGTCCGGTACACAGTTCGCGCCGTGCTACTAGCTTTGCTGATTCTCTATTTTTTTTGCACCAAATGTTCTCTCATAATAAGAATATTCTCATAATATAGCTCGCGGCCGACACAAAAGAAGAAGTTCGGGATGGAAACTTGATATGCGGGCGTTATTCTGATTTCTTAATTTATTTCGGAATACATAGTCCCTGCACAGAACTGTTCCTTGTACAAATGTAGGAGCATTACAAACTACAAGCGTTAATTTAAAGTAACAGAAAGATAAATAACCGTCGTTACATCCCGGAACAGATAATAACGAATCAGAAACACGAAAAGATGGTTGCACCATATGATCATTATTTTGGGGAAATATACCTAATCGTTTCAGTCTGCCTTTCCAGTAGATTTATATACACAACGATCAACGTCCGTCTCGTTCCTAAACTGCCAGTTAAATATAGTTACGTAAATGAGTCGTTTATTACTATCGTTTAGTCAAGTGCACGTTATAACTATTACTGTGATAGTTCCGTTAGAATCGACCATTATTATATGAACCATGTCTGTTTGTTCCGTCATAATTGAAACCGTTTCTACAACATCTACCTACTTGTTGAATGATTGTTATTGTGTCAATTGTAATTCGCTTATTATAACAGCACATCAATTTCCATTCTATTCTTATGTTATAATAACCACATCACAATATATTGATGTGTTTTCTGTGTTGACCTGTGTAACATGGTTCTAATTTACCAGACGAGACGGAAGGCTGTGTTGACTGGCATGTTATATCAATTCAAAATATGTAATGATCTACAACTGCTGTAGCAATTTGTCAATTGCCAATTCTTGGCATATCAAGACAATCTACATCGTATACCTACAGCATAACTCTACAACATATATGTATATTGTATGCAAACATCGTTGTATATGTAGAGATGGTAGCTAAAGATAGCGTACCCAGTAATCATTCTTATTCATCGTATGGCTATCGTGTGGGCGAGTCTGTTGACTGACCAGGAAGGGCTATAATGACCGCGCAAAAAATGTTCCTACGCATTAGACGTGAGATCTATATGATACAGACTTAGATATTGGAACAAATCATCCATGATCGAGTTAAGTCTTTTGTTAAAATTACTGTTTTTAACCTGAATTCAGTTCCCGCCCAATGCCCATGGCACATTGTCGTTCCTACAGGATTCCTTCCTGATCATCACTTCCTACTTCCTCAACATATAAGTTAATATCCTCCAGACAAGGGGCTGGTAGAAAAACACCTGCAGTCGGTCGATGGTATCGTAGTAGGTACTACATGATGCGTCGACAGCGCGTGCGCAGCGTCACGGAGCGTTTTGCATGCCGACTACATTGCGGTACTTAATAGTAGTTGATAGGGTTGTCAGACATGGTTGATGGTTTTAATTACTTGTTAAATTCTTATTGGCTGCTTTATCAATTGCTTTTTTTCAGCATTCAGATTTGTGTCTTACTGAATCTGATATTTTCTTACAGGTATGATTGTCTCATTAATGAAATATGTTTTAGAGGCTTCCTTCAAGATATTGATATAGGAATTATTTTCTGGTTTGTCCTTACGTTTTCTTTTTTTTTTCTACAGATTTTAATATCTTATGATTATAAGTATATTGTAAAGACACCACAGCCCGTGGTTCCTTGGTTACGGAACTAACGTGATGCGCACGCGGTCAATTACACGCTCGCGCGCGCTATCAGCATGCTCGAGTAACATGTGAATCACTGTCGCTTGAACTTGCTTTTTATGTGTCGAGACTTCGGGAGTCCAGGTACCCCATCTATTCTTGAGTGCAATGAAGTGAAGAGCAGTTCGCAGTCTGGTGTTAAATAGCTATCATGATTGTTTTGCTACCATTCCAATTAGCCAGGATTTTATTAACATTTAAATAATTTTATAGTTTCTGATATTCCAGTAGTGTTTTAGTACCTAGAGACATCCTTTTGTCAGCAACATGATACATTTCAAGAGCAGTTCCAACTGTGCTACACGCAGCGGCATCTGGTATTGAATCGTGACTCGCTGGGATCATCTTCAATGGATGATTTAATAACTGTTTCCCCAGTTTTTATTCGAATATCTTGATCAAATTACCTGTACTTATAGATAATGAGTATTTTGAGAAGCCAATCATTCGCCGCAAGAATGTTAATTGTCGATATATTTTCTCGGAATAATTATTTAGTTTGCAGCTACAGTTAGTTCCGCTGGTAGTTCTCGCTTCAATAGATTCAGTAATTCTTACCATGTTTATTGTCTACTGCGCTATGAGGTTCAGCTCTTAAAATAGTTAGTACCTGCATGATTATTGAGTTTCCATATACCACAGCAGGTTAATTAAGTAAGACATAATGTCCAAAACAAGCGAGCACTTCCAAGGGATTAGTGCAACGGCATATATGTACCTAGTATATGACATAGGCATATTATTGAATTACGCTGCTATCAGTTTGCGTATTCAAAGAAGCGAAATAAACAAATTATAATACTATCAATCGTCAATTCTTTTACCGCTTTGTTAATCAATATAAACCCAACTTGGAACAATTTCTTCAAAAAATCATGCGCTTTAATTATTTTACATTGACAGCTTATGCAGATTCGCACTGTACCTTTATACAATTTAGCCAATGAAGCAGTTTATATGAATGCTTTAAAGGGTTTTGCCTAAAATTTGCACGCACCAGCCCTTTTGCTCCAGCTAAGTTTTATAAATTTGTAAGGTGATCGTTTGGTACAGCAGTGAGCCGATCCCGCACTATCTCGAGCTAGATCAGATGGTACCGATTGTAACAGATTGCTCGGCTATCCTCCACTTAGCTAAATTGTATGTTAATCGTAAAGGGGCTGTTTCGCAACTCTCAAGATAAACTTACATCTGAGATGAAGACAGAGCAACACAAGCCGAGATATCGAACATTTCCCATAATTACGCTACTGCTCAGTTATTTACGTTAAAGACATTCATTAAAGTTGATTATATTTTTGATTTTTATCTATGATGAAGGCTTTCATCTTTAAATAATGTGATTGGCGTGTAGTGCACCAAGTGCAAACTACACTGTTTTCCATGAAGGCGAAATTATTTCATATAATTAAGGATCGGACGTCACTAGGTAAGTTAGTCCGATCTGTATAATTATATGTTTAAACACTTCAAGACTATAATTATCTAGTTGAAAATTGTGTACAGATAGGTGGTGATGTACCTACCTGTGTTCAACCAATAAATATTCATTCATTTTACATAAGGTGAAACTATGCTGAATGGGTGATGCTTTTTTCAGTTATCCACCTTCTAAAATATCTTTTAAACAGTAGTGATAAAGTCTTCTTAAGTTCTTTCTATCTCCTCTTATCTTCTATCTCATAGATATATAAATTTATATGTTCGATCCTATTCCTAATCAAGTGGGAGTCTACCAGGACGATTGCGAATTTGCGTTAGTGGAACAGCCCCTAAACTTACACACTTACCTGGTGCTGGTGTAGTGCAGCCGCTTTAAAGACATTTTCAATTTGATGTTGATATTTACGCGATACTGTTATTTCGTCGGCGGCTAGTCGGTAATACGGTGATCGTCGTCGTAGTTTATATGCCAGTCAATTAGAGTCTTTATATTCTAGTCAACTTATATCTTCATTGTCTTCCTCGGCACTTTCCTGGTTACGGTCGCTCCTCTTCACCGTAGATTACGCTTACGGAGATGTCACTGCAAATAGGATAAGAGGTAATTAGAGGCATGGGGATAATTACTGCTGAAGTGAGAGCCGGTCTATTTACTGCTTTACTATTCTGTTCAGTCTTCAAAAGTCTACCCATTTGTCTTTATGATGAACTTGTTATTAGCTCGTTGGACGAGCGCATCGGATTATAATCTGCGACGCGGCCACTCGCTCATTAGTGACAGACACCTCGTGAGAACTAGGTGAGTTGTCATTATGACGTCACTTCATATCTTGTTGTTTACAGTGACTTTTAAGTAGACTGATTAATTTGTCTGTTAATCTTTTCATTCGATTTGAAGACCACAAACTGGCTGCATTCTTGCTGGAGGAGTCAGATACACGTGTAACTTAAACGTTCCTTTAAATAGGTACTAACAGGTATGCTGGTATAATGTCCATGGTGATTATAATCCTCTTGGCTGGGTCAGTCGGTTGATCTCTGACTACCTACTACATGAAATGAGAGTTTCATTTCATTATGATATATTATGTATATAAAGTTTCTAAAATATTAGGAAACAATCTAAATTCTGATCCTTTACATAACAAGACGTAACAACTACTAGGTCACAGGTCGTCACCATCAGTTGAAAAGTGAAACTAAATCACTTGCACTCGACGATCAACGCACTGAATACGCAACTCACACCGCATAACGACCCGACCAAGTTGAATAGCGTACTGATAACATTCAGAATGATACACAATAAGGTCTTTTTAAACAGGTCGTGTAACCAAATGTTTACGTTTAGGTAACAGAATCGCGTGCATGACCTTTGCAGTTTTTTGCTTTACTTTCCTTAATGCGTGTATGTAATCTGAGTAATGGGCTGAAAGGTTGCTCCACAGATTAGGCTGTTTTTATAAACATTACATATTTGGGGACCATCCGTTGAAGGTAAAATGATGAATGATTGTGAGTATCATGTAAGTTCTTACCTAACATGGTCATTACGTCTTGCGTGTAATAAGTAGGTACTGTGCGTATCTACCATATAAGTATTTGAAACTGAAGAGACATGCAGAAAATATATCGCTGTTGGCACACCTAGTTATGTGATGACTGTATAGGTACCTAATAAGGAAATGTTATGACTCGCAGATTCTTGACCATAAAAGTTGTCCACAAAAGGTTAATAGAGTACCATATTTGTGTACACACGGCTACACATGAAGCTATACCGTTCCAGTATAAGCTGACCTCGCATTGTACCGAAATCGTATACAATGCGAGATCAGCATAAACTGGAAATGTATAGCTTGATGTGTAGCCGTTTGTATCAAATATGTTTTATTCCTTCTCTGTCGATCATTAGATTCGTATATTTACTTATACTTTGGCAATATTACTCATCTTATATTCTATCTCACAAGAATTCTGCAGTCGACCTACAAGGGTCAAACTACTTAAAGCATTTATTTCAATTAAACCAATTATAGGCACTTTCAATTGTCAAGGTCTACGGCAGATGAGCAGAGCCATCAAACTGACCTGTCCAATAACATCATACACAGCTCGATAAGTGATATAATATGAACGAGCAACCGCTGCTACATTCAGTCCACATAATCGATGCAGACGATTATGTGGACTGATGGCAGCAGCAGTTAAAACAATACTCATTTTATTTAGTCAATTATTATCAAACCCCAATAAAATACTCATAAGTACAATCATAAGTATGACCTCACAGTGAAACCAATATATTGTCATATCAACAGCAATACAGCATCTTCAGTATCAGACGTTTCAGAAGCTTCAGTCATGTCTGCTTTCAGTACTTGTTTGTCATAGACACATTCTCGTCATGTGTACTATATATGTGATAGCTCTCAAGTTATTGTACTGACTCAAAATGAAAACCACAGCTATACACTACAGCTACACTTCTCATTACTTTCGCCCATTGTTCGTTCTTTGTAGGTATTTATAGGATTCGTGGCCCATACTATGAGATATTTATATAGACACTTAGTTGGAATAATAAGTTAATGGTATAGCTGTCTATAGTTACATGTATCTTAACGCTTATCGGATGTTTGTAAGTTTACTGAACTAAATTACCTTACTATAAGATCACATCAGTATTACCTACATCACCTATTTTCATTATTTAAAGCTCAAAAGATGCTTCTCTTCAACTTTTGAAGCTATTAAAAGCTTAGAATTTCTTGTGATTAAGTCAATTTCTCCTTCCATTTGGGGGTTCATGTTCAGCAATGACAATGACGCAACGAATTCATACTAGTGATGAGACGGAAAGCTCTGAAACATTATCTGTTCAATACGGTTATCAATTTTACGCGTTTTACCAGTCACTCACAAAATTACAGCTTATGTATATTTTTAACTGGCGTTCAGCATTTTATTACAAAATCCTTTCGAAGAGGATTGTGAAGTGAAAGTGCAATGAAAGCTCCAAACACTTACACGCGTTCACTTCAGATTCGGCAATATTCGATAACAGATGCATTCTTGTATAATATGCAACATCGAGAAAGTAGAATACCATCTCCTTGTAAGGAAATAGGAAGTAAATTTATTCACGTGACACAACGTAATACTCGTTTTCGAATCCGTTATCTATTTGTTGAATAGTCTCAATCTCTATGACCATTACTAACGACTTCAAATATTATTTTAGAAGCATTTGTCTTCTTATAGGAATCGAACCCGGAACAAAACTTCTGGCATTCATAAGTTGTCAAGAGACGTACGGTGTAACTGTGAGAGAACGCTCATTAAACAGTTAGCAATCCATCTTAACGAGCAATTAGCTGCGCACACGCATCTGTGTGTATAAGTTAATTACCACGACCACTACTTACTGCAGGTAAAGTACACCCCTTACTACTTACTGGACGAAAGGAGGGCTCCGCACAACTAGGGAACATGAAGTAATGAGATGCAGAAGACTTACTTACTATAAGAATAAATGCGGCGTTGTTACTACTGAAAACAGCACAATATCTAGAAAAACTTAAGAAAACATATTAAAAATATATCTAAGTACTAAGGTTTTGTCAAAACTTATTTTGAAGAAACTTATAACCTAGTAGAAATATGTATGGAGTGGAACTTCTCCTCATGTTTACTTCATGTTTGATGGTTTCCCTACATTATCATAATTTCTATTAAATTGTTTATTTAGAAATCATAGAAAATGAATGCGTGACAAGTGAAACTACGTACGAAATGACAATATGTTACATTCCGTGGTCACATTGTTAAAATTACAAGATTCTATTGTGTTGTGTTAAATTATGTGTTTGTGTTTATAAGTTGTTTATGTTGACACGCGACTTGAGGATGTTGCTCATGTTGGTCATGGGAAAGATCAAGCACGAAAATAATAGGCAACAATCGCGGGAGTATTGTTCGAAAAAGTTTTTTCACCCTATTTTTTCGGCAAGTACTGTGTCAGCTTTATTCAGCAATATCATGTTCTGCTGACTGGTTTGTCAATTTCAATTTAAAGGTGTGATCAGACAAAGACATCATGTGTTCTTCTGAAAAAGACATATGTAAACTCATAAGTCGAGTACCTATGTATTACCATAATCTGTAGAATGCGTCTGGTCTGTGTTGTGTATCGCTGCCTGTATGACCATGGATAAAAGATTGCTATGCAGACGCTCTGCATGTCTTGCTTATTATGGTCAGCTTTGGAATACTACTTTAGGTTACTTAACACGCTTTTAGCGATGCATGAGCAAATGTGGGTTTAATTGGCATTCATTATTATCCAACACTTCCATAATATTACATTTCTAGATTGTGCACTAGCTAATGCGATCAATTGATCGACCACTTGCAATTGCATGGTTTTTATGATAATAATGACGATGAGTTTATGCATCATTTATTATAGTCCAGTCGGAACCTGCAAGACCTCAACGTTTTAACAATTCCGGATGACACAAATGATCTAGATGACCTTTTCGGCTCATTATTTTACCAAAACTACCTTTTATGTAACAGTCGTATCTCTTCTCACAGACAGTAGCACATTACAGCGAAATGTAGAGAAACAGAAAGTTCAGTTTGGACAATGACACGTACCTATTACACTATCGCATCTGTTAAGGATGGTTGTGATCGCAAGGCATATTTCAGCAGAACCACTGCAAGCACTGCACTGAAGTGTTGTTGTAGCGTACGAGAGACCAACGGTCAGGTCACTCTAATTGCTGGGGTTATTTTTGGCTATTTTATGTACCTACCGCTTCCAGTCTGAATTTCTGGGAGAATCCAAATAGCATGGTTGAAAAGAGTGCAATAGTGAACCTTCTTAGCATATCTACTCTGTGTCCATGTTCCACGCACGTAGGAATGCATTATACGACGCGTCCGCGTGCTTCCGGCTTCTCACTGCACTTTACGTAATGTGCTCCTAATTGGAGGTCACTGCACCGGATCATCTTATAACAACCGAGATAACAATCATTATAAACAGTGTCGCGTGTGACATCATTGAGAAACCGCTCGTTCTTTCACCGAGTGTCGAAAGACATGTGGTGGTAATTTTCTATAGCGACAGCGTTTAATGCCACTTGTTACTAACCGGGAACACATTCAGGCTCCGGGCTGCTGGGGACACTCCTGATGGATAACCGATATAGCCATCTAACCATATACAGCCGCGCTTACCTGCGGACAGAGCTGCGAACACTAGACCAACGAGGCATTTATTTTAACATGATTAAAGAAATAATGATATAATAAATAAACATGATAAAAAAGCTTTCAAAGAGCTAAGAGAACACGGCATGGAATGAATTCCAAATTAAAAAAATAAAGGTTCAAAAAAGGTGGCAAAACGTATAGAAGTCCAGAATCTTGCTACAGACTACTACAGAACCCTATATTCAAACAAAGATGCCGAACAAGAAGTAACCTACCAAAACTCAAATAGAAGGGACGATGATATCCCACCAATACTTTCACAGGAAGTACAAAAAGCCATAATGTCACAAAAACTAGACAAAGCTCCAGGTCCCGACAATGTACCAAATGAGCTGATGAGAGGCACAGTTGATGAAATAAGCCCAATCTTAACCAAACTATTTAACGACATTCTAGCAACAGGCACTATTCCAAACCAGTGGGGAGAATCACATATTATTCTCATACATAAGAAAGGAGATAAGGACGAAATTGGCAATTATAGACCAATAAGCCTTATATCAAACGTCTATAAGGTTTTCGCAAAGGTTATTTTGGAGAGAATATCACAAACCCTAGACGAAAATCAACCGATAGAACAAGCAGGATTCAGAAAAAACTATAGTACCATTGATCATATCCACACAATCAAGCAAGTCATGGAAAAATACAATGAGTACCAGAAGCCATTGTACATTGCTTTTATTGACTATTCCAAAGCTTTCGACAGTCTGAAACATACATATATCTTGTCTAGCTTAAGAGAACAAGGAGTGGAAAATACCTATATCCAACTAATAAAAACAATCTATAGCAAGAGTATAAGCTGCATAAAACTGGAAACGAAAGGAGACCCTTTCCCTATCAATAGAGGTGTCAGACAAGGAGACCCATTATCTCCCAAACTGTTTAATGCCGTGCTTGAACGTATTTTTAGACAAATAGACTGGGACGAGTACGGTCTTAGCATCAACGGTAGCCGCTTAAACCATCTGAGATTTGCAGACGATATTATTCTGCTAGAAGAAAAGCCCAAAAAATTAGAACTCATGGTAAAAACGCTAATCAACAAAAGCAGAGAAGTAGGGCTAGAAATGAACGCGAGCAAAACAAAGCTGATGTCTAACTCCCCAGAGGTCATAATCGAAGTCTATGGAAGCAGGTTAGAATATGTGAATGACTACACTTACCTAGGACAAATCATCTCCCCCAATGACTCAATGACTAAGGAAGTCAACAAAAGAATAGCCTGTGGATGGAAAAAATATTGGTCTTTGAAAGAAATAATGAAGAGCAAAGACTTAAACATGCATATCAAGAGGAAAACTTTCGACACTTGCATTCTTCCCTGCTTAACATATGGCTGCGAAACCTGGTCGCTCGCCGACAACCATAGAGAGAAACTAGCAAAATGCCAAAGGGCGATGGAAAGAAGCATGCTTGGAATAAAACTAAGGGACAAACTCAGAAACTCAGATATAAGAGGAAAAACCAAGGTAAAGGATATAGTGGTTCACATAGACCATTTGAAATGGGGCTGGACAGGACACTTGCTGCGATGTCAAGCCAACAAATGGAGCAAACAAGTGACCCTGTGGTATCCAAGAGACGGGACTAGAAACCGGGGACGCCCAAAAACAAGATGGGAAGACGACATCCGCCTAACCCTGGGACCTTACTGGACAAGAGTTGCTCAGGACAGAGCGCAGTGGAGACAGTTGGAGGAGGCCTATGTCAAAAGACACACCGAGCTGCGGGACATACTATGATTACCTAAATACTTGTCTTAACAAGCTAATGTTGTACCCAAAGTTCGGAAATAAATGGCTTTAATAAAAAAAAAAAAGAAATAATAACACTTTGCTTTGCCTCAAGCCTGAACCCGGGAGTTCAAAGTGGAAGCGGAGTGACGATGAGGCCACGGAGCCGGTCTGTGAGAACAACAATTATACAATTAGTAATAGGTACTTCGGCTTAATGGACAATTAGACGCGGTTGTTCATAATTCCCACCTGTGTATGAATAACTAGCGAAATATTAAACATTGCACCGAGAAAGATCCCTGTTGCGGCAAGTCTTGTACTTGGACTCCAGATTATATTATGCAGCTCCTATCGAACCACTGTCCAGCAAAGGCCTCCTCACGAGTCTTTCACTCTTTTCATGATTACGTCATTGGACACTTGATTTCTTTTTTAACAAAGTTTGACTTGTCCTATCAAACTTGAAAGGAATGGCCAAAGTTGGAGTGTCGAAAACTGTTTCATTGACATTACACATCTGTTGAAAGGTCAATTCAAATGGATTCGAAATCAATCAAAGTAAAGGTTAATAGTATTAATCAATGCAGATATCAGAATCAAAAAATAATTATTGAAATTGCCGCTTTTGCATAAACATGAGGGTGTTGAAACTTCAAAATACGGAGTCACATCAGCCCACATATTCGGCAATTCAGCTTGCTTGAAGAAAAAACTTAACCCCCAATTAGGTAAGCAACTAGCTTCAGCGTCCTGAACACAAGCTTCCAAGGAAGATGCTGTTGCACACTCTTGTAAACTAAATGTTTTGATTACAACGGATACCTATTGTAATATATATGTTCAGGTTTAATATGTTGCGATGAATCATGGCCGATGTATTATTTACGATAATTATAACACGTTGGTGTGATGCCAGGCCTACTGTGTTGCTGATCAAATATGCAACTTCAGTTAAAAAAAAATCCTTAAAAATAGAATGTTCAAATATTGACCAGCAGGAGGTATAAAGAGAAAGTGTAACAAAGTATTATGTTTATTTGTTAGTTCAACTGACTCCTAGACCATACATAATCGATAACAGCGGCGCGCGCGCATCCATTTGTTATAAAGCAAGAGATATCAAATTGTCGTGAAAGTAATACAACAATAGCTAACTGGGAAAGGATGTACCTACATTCAAAAATGGTTATTGACCGAAGAGACCCAAAAAGTAAAGAATTGCGTTCATTGCTTCTTCAGTCACCATTTTACTGGATGTCTTTCACTGCAATAAGGCAATGCACATCGTTCTTAACATCTTGGTCCATTGTTGTCAATGTTTGGGGCGTTAATCGTGTGTGTCCGATTGTACGAAACTCTAAGCATTTGCAAAACGATTTAGATTATGTTCAGTGGAATTGGATTTCCTTATCAAATGGAGAGGTACGTAGGTTGTGTGCTGTAATCGATCAGCTTTGTTACCGGTGCAAAGAGCGTGTAGTTTATAGTTTTCTAATTTGGATGTTGAAGCTACATATAGTTTATTTTTATTATATACCTGCTATCGGTGCTTGTAGTTTTGGCGAATAAGCGACCCTACTCTTTATGTGCGTCGTACACGCACTTTCGAAGTACCTTTATTAGCATTAACGCATGTTGCTTTTTAATAATTAGTCATCAGTTTTCTTAATAATTACTTACGTATACTTACGTATGTTATGTTCGGCTGAATTCGTGAGTTTCATTCAAATAACAAATCTTTCGATGATTGAGTGACTTTTGTTGTCTATTATTTATAAATGCTGATTACGACATTATGTGATACCTTGGTAGTTCTGAATAACTGGTTGGTAAAAAACTTTATAATTAAGCGACCTTTGGTTTTTCGGTATAGCGTAAGAGTTAATTATACCAAACACAGTAGTGATTCCGACTAGACTGCATCCGGTTAGACTGGAAGCCGACCCAAAATAGATGGGAAAAGGCTAGGCAGATGATGAGTACCTAGTGATTCCGACTCCCTTAAGATGCTTTCATTTTATTTAACTATATTTTTAACACTACATGTGATCCTCGCTCACTACACTGCGCTGTGTCCACACGAGATGCTCGTTTACGGATAATTTGGATACATAACGATGTGTGACAGCGACATGGCTGTGTCGGCTGTGACACGCATTAACATCACAATGAGTTGTCACGCCGCGACTGAGGCGTCACGCCCCGCGTGTACGATGTCAACTAACCATTGGAATAGCTACAATTTTGGGATAAAAGGTTAAATATTATTGACGTTTAGGCGAAAGAGTGAGTTTTTCAATGGTCATTATAATGTGGGCATCTTGTTGGAGCGACACTAGTTCGTCACTATTGTAGTCGAATGTTGTTACATCCTTATCTGTCACTTCATCTGTTCCGGCCCCTTGTTGTTCTGTGGCTGCCATTGTACGTTGTAACTCGTGTAGACCGTATTCCTAAGTGCTCTGTAATTAATTACCTACTTACCAATTTAATAAAATAAACACAGTGCTCGATAGATCTGCCTATTTATTGTGATCACTAACCGCATCATACCAAAAGTATCCAACAAATTGGTAGCAGAGCGTGGTTTTGATTTTCGTTTTTTGATCACAATGTCTACGGCGCATTATCATCATATCGAACAGCTCAGTCGCGATAATTACGATACATGGGCAATACAAGCCCAGGCGATCCTCGTGAAAAATGATTTATGGGCCACGATCGGCGGAGAAAAACCAGATGCCGGAAAAGACCTGCTCGCACGCTCAGAGCTATTCCTCATGATCTCACCCAAAGAATTGAGGCAAGTAAAAAACTGTAAATCCGCTGATGAAATATGGGCAAAACTAAAATCTACTTATCAAAGTGAAGGCCCCGCAAGAAAGGCTACGTTGCTAAAGCAATTGATCCTAAAGAAAATGACCGATTCAGACGATGTACAGGATCATATGGCCGCCATATTCGACTGTGTCGACAGACTTGAAAACATGGATGTAAAGGTAAATAATGATCTGCTGAGCATCATAATTCTCTATAGCTTGCCATCGTCATTCGAGAATTTCAGGATCGCCATTGAGACGCGGGATAAATTGCCCCTACCAGAAGATTTAAAAGTAAAAATCATTGAGGAAAGCCAAGCAAGGAAGAGGAATAAAAATAACAATGCGCCGAGTGAAAGTGCTTATTACTTCAACAAAAAGAAGCTCAAATGCACAGTATGTGACAAAATTGGACATCAAGCGTCCAAGTGCTGGTCTCGTAACAAGAACCAAAGTTCAAACTCATCGAGTAACAGTAATAAAAAGAAAAATACTAAAAACTTTTTTATTACAGAAACAGCAAACACAATCCATGCTGATGCAGGTGATGTTTGGTGTCTGGATAGTGGGTGCACGTCCCACATGACTGGACAGCCTGAAAAATTTCAAAACAATTTTACAACTGAGCAAGGGAAGTTAAAATTGGCATCAAATCACAGCACTGAAATCAAAGGTATGGGAATAGTCTCAATAAATTGCAACAACACTGAAATTAATTTAAATAATACTCTATATGTACCAGAGTTGACAACTAACTTACTGTCAGTCGCCCGTATAACGGAGCATGACCATACAGTTTTATTCACAAAGGATAAAGCCTTCATTAAAGATTTAGATGGAAAAACTGTAATGACAGCTAATAAAAAGGATGGTCTTTATCTGACTGAGTTTCAATGTCTGCAAACAACAGAAAAAGCAAATAATGTTTCAGAAAATAATATAATGAAGTGGCATAGAAAATTAGCTCATTTAAATGAAAAAGATTTGAAAAAATTATCATCTAACAGTCTTGTGTCTGGACTAGACTTAAATAAAGATGACATATTTGAAAACTGTGAAAGTTGTATTCAAGGAAAAATGACAAGGTTGCCCTTTCCTAAAAATATTAGAATAAAAACAAAACAAGTTTTGGAGGTTATACATTCTGATCTATGTGGACCTATGCCTCAAGCAACCATTGGTGGTTCCAGATACATGTTAACTTTTATTGATGATTACAGCCGATATTGCCATGTGTACTTCTTGCAAAACAAATCTGAAACATTAGAAAAATTTAAAGAATATAAAGAAGAAGTAGAAAGATTAACAGAACAAAAAATAAAATATCTACAGTCAGATAATGGAACAGAGTACTGCAATAATGAGTTTGACACATATTTAAAAATAAATGGTATTCAGAGAAGATTGTCTGTTATCTATACACCACAGCAAAATGGACTGGCTGAAAGAAAAAATAGAACTCTAGTAGAAAAGGCCAGATGCATGCTGATTGAATCAAAAGTTCCTGAAAAGTTATGGGCAGAAGCAATAGTCACAGCAAATTATATTGTAAACAGATATCCAACAAAAACTTTAGATGGAGAGACACCATACATGAAATGGGTTGGTCGCACACCATCTGTAAAACATCTACACATATTTGGATCAAAAGTATTCGCACTCCACAAACAGAAGAAGCACAGTAAATTTTCACCAAAAGCAAGTGAAGGTGTGTTTGTTGGGTATGCAAAATATAGTAAAGCTTTCAGAATATATTTGCCACATAAAAATGATGTTGTTGTACGTCGTGATGTAAAAGTGCTGGATGGAGAAATGTTCTATCAAAATAATGATGTCCAAATTGATCAGATTCTGCCTGAACGGGAACCATCTGAAACAGAAAAAACTAATTATAATAAAAACAAAAAACAAGAAAGGGAGACAAACATTTTACCTTTTCAGTTATCTTCTTTTCAGCCTTCTATTTTTCAGCAAAGTGTGGAAAATAGTGATGATGATGATGGAGATGAAACTATGCACTCGTTCAGTGAATATGAAGATGAAGTCACTGAAATCAAAACAGTAAGTCCACAGAACATGACTACACCTCATCAAATAGAGCCAAGTCAAAGTCCAAGTGGGAAAGTGGATGACGACAAAAAACAACGTCCTGAAAGAATAAAGAAACCTCCAGCATGGGTCAAGGATTATGATCTTCAAGAAGCAGACGAATGCTCCTATCTATGTGATGAGATAGAAATAAATGAAGATAATGATGATGAGTGGCAGGAAGCCATAAAATCTGAAATAAGAGCTCACATTAAAAATGGCACATGGAAGATTCAGCGAAAGGAGGATAATTCAAAACATATTGTGGACTATAAAATGGTCTTGAAAGAAAAAATAGGCCCAGACGAAAGAGTTACCAAAAAGGCACGTTTGGTGGCCCGTGGCTTCACGCAAAGACCGGGAATAGACTATAATGAAACATATGCTCCGGTGGCCAAACCAAGTTCAATCAGAACATTATTGGCTCATGCTGTTGAACATGATTTAAAGCTCCATCAAATGGACGTAACCACTGCTTATCTGAATGGAGACCTAAATGAAAAAATAGTCATGAAAAAACCCGAATGTCTAGAAGAATATATTACAAAAATCATGCTTGAAGAAAGCGAAAAAGAAAATTTAGATTTATTCAATAAAGCCAGAAACATGCTTCAAGACATAAATACAATAAAAGGTGAAAAAGTCTGTTTATTAAAAAAGGCCTTATATGGTCTAAAACAGGCTGGTCGACGATGGTTTTATAAATTGGACCATGAGCTCAAGAAAATGAATTTTAAATCCTCTGCAGCTGACCCATGTATCTACACATGGGCACAAGACACAGATAAGATGATTGTTGCAGTGTATGTTGACGATTTGGCCATAGCTTATTCAGATGAAGGCTCATTGAAAAAATTCAAAAACCATCTTAGCCAAACTTTTGAAATGAAAGATATTGGAAAATTAAAATATCTTCTTGGCATGGAAATTAATCATGAAGAAAATAAATTAAAAATTACTCAACAAAAATATATACAAAAGGCGTTGAAAAACTATAAGATGGAAAATTGCAAACCAATAAGTACTCCTATAGAACCATATTTGAACCTTGAAAAGGGAGAAGATTGTGACAAGAATATTCCATATCAAAACCTGATTGAACCTTGATGTACCTATCTGTAGCAAGCAGGCCTGACATATCATACGCAGTGAGCTATCTGTCACAGTTCAACAATGCATACAGTGAAGAACATTTCAAATATGCAAAACGCATATTGAGGTATCTCAAAGGTACCGTGGATGTTGGTATCTGCTACACTAAATCAAATAAAAATGTATATGGAATGGCTGATGCAGATTGGGCCGGTTGTAAAATAGACAGAAAATCTTACTCTGGCTATTGCTTCAAATATGCAAATGGTTGCATCAGCTGGGAATCAAAAAAACAGAGATGTGTTGCTCTATCAACAGCAGAGGCTGAATATATAGCCTTAACAGAAGCTGCAAAAGAGGCCATCCACTTAAAGCTATTACTTAGTGATTTAGGCACTAATATAAACAATATTGTAATTTTCAGCGATAATCAAGCTGCTCAGCGACTTTCCAACAACCCTATCATAAGTGGAAAGTCAAAGCACATTGAAATAAAACAGCACTTCATACGGGAGTGTGTTCAAAAGGGGGCAGTCAGTATTCTCTACAAACCAACCCAGGACATGGAGGCTGACATCCTGACAAAGGGTATCCCTGGACCGAGGCTCCGGATGCTGCGAAGCTGCCTTGGCCTGTCATGAGTGAAGAACTCGTGAGGAGGAGTGTTGGAGCGACACTAGTTCGTCACTATTGTAGTCGAATGTTGTTACATCCTTATCTGTCACTTCATCTGTTCCGGCCCCTTGTTGTTCTGTGGCTGCCATTGTACGTTGTAACTCGTGTAGACCGTATTCCTAAGTGCTCTGTAATTAATTACCTACTTACCAATTTAATAAAATAAACACAGTGCTCGATAGATCTGCCTATTTATTGTGATCACTAACCGCATCATACCAAAAGTATCCAACACATCTCAACATGGCTGGCGAAATGTGGGTGTATTATAGGTACCTACATCTCTGCCTAACCCTTCGGACTACGGGATTACAAGCGTGATATTATGTTATGATTATAATAAATTTAGCTGTGAGTGAGCTAATAAATACTCGTACTTCGCTCTGAAACGAAATTCCATGGAATTCTTTCAATATTGTTGAAATAAAATTAGATAAGTACTATTTAAAATAAAATATGAATCCTATACCGAAAGGTAGTCGAAGGTGCAGACTAATATTTAAAATGGTGTTACAGTACGCAATAGCTATCAATCACCACAATCCTACTAATTTTTCTCTTTTGGTCACTATCATCCATAAAGTTACCAAAAACTTGACAAATTGATACTTATTGTCTACGAGCTACACACATTGTAGATACAAGTGTTGACGGTTACTCCCGATTCTGTAGAGAGAGGTTCTGTGTTGGCGGCGCATGTGGGACAATGGGGGTGAATCACATGAATTATTCAGATTGGTACACAGTGTCAGGAATGCGGGGAGGACTTAGTTCTGTTTTTTTTGTTTTTAAACATTCTTTTAGATGAAGACATGAATAAATGTGTAAATTGGTGATGAAGGAGGTTCATTTTCAAGAATGACGTGGGTAAGGTAGGTATTTACGTGAGGGACATTTGCAAAACAGCCTGAAAAGGTCTGACCAAATTCATTGTGCCTACTTACCAACATGTTATGGGGACACACGGCTACACATCAAGCATATATACATTTCCAGTGTATGCTGATCTCGCATTGTATACGATTTCCGTACAATGCGAGGTCAGGTTATACTGGAAATGTATAGCTTGATGTGTACACGTACACACGTCGAAATTCGCTGCTAGTTTTCCTTTCATATCATACGCCATTTGGCAAATCTTTAAAAACATTTTCAAAACTTCAATAGGTTCCTACGTCATGCACTTAAAATAACTCAATAACACCTACCGAGCTAATCCAATCGTTTAGTTCCAGATACACTTGTTATTTACTACGGTTCTTCAATAATATTACCTAGGTAACGACATAATTGCTCCATGGGTTGTCGGTATAACGACAGATTATTTTTTTTAAAGAGGAAACTTGTTTTTACGTTTATGTTAAACGTAAAAACAAGTTTCCTCTTTAAAAAAAAAAATCTGTTTTTGATGCAAAAAGCTCTACCTTCCTACCATACCAGTTGGTGTTAGGAAAGATGTGTTCCATCCCCAAACTTCTCAAACATTGTAATTGAGGAAAACTCCGAGTAAAGTGGTGATGAACTGCCGGGCAAAAGCAAAGACTGCTCAATAGAGTCCATTCACAGATTTTAGCAACAAACCGCAAGACGTCTCTGTGAAATTCACACAATTAGAAAACTGTTGATAATTCCTAGCGGAAGGAGTAGCGGGAAAAACAAACAGTATCGAATCGGCGTCGAAATGATCCGACACGGCGCGAACTAGTATGATACGCCCTTAATCGAATCTGTATTGTGCTAAGCACAGTGCTGATTCGACACGAATCGTCTGTTTTTACGCCGAAAGGGTGTAATGATTATCTGATCGCAGGTCACCTAATAGAGACACACTTATGTGACCACAACAGCTATGGTATGAAGAATAAATAAAATAAGAAAAAGTTCTAAACAAAATGCACAAACACCTCTTTTTAAAACGCTTGATTTTTACATTATCAATATGCAGTTATCATTGTAACTAGGTACTGAAGGACAAATATGCTCACCTTTTTACTTGCTTATTTTTAAAGATGCTATTCTATAATTATATCTTTTAGTATTGGTGTCACTGGCTGCAGCTGCATTTTCCGTGGGGTTCTTACTGGCACAGAGTTTCTTGCTTGTAAAGATAGGGGAGTTTGGCCCTGTAAAAGGCATAAAGTTAATTGCCAGTTAATGTCTGTCATTTTCATTACCCACCCAAGATGTTAGTTCAATATAAACGCCATCACAGCCTTAATGTCTTGTCGTCAACCCTCTATAAAATAAGTCAACAGCATTAAGCCTTCGCTTATACTGATGGCTATAGAAGACGTGGGGGTCGAAGTGGGTCAGGGATGGGCCCGCCCCGTCTGTCCTCGGTCGTCGGCATTATGACAATATCTATGTTCTCCAGTAATCTGTGGTTCTGCGGACTTGAGATAGAAAAGTTTGGAAAAAGATAGCGGAGCCAAGAACAACACAATTTCAATTTAGAACGCTATTTAATTTGTCTTCAGACAGTTTTTTGGAAAACTAAACTTCATTGAAAACATGGTTCAAGCAATTTCAACCAATTTTATAAATTAATATTATAAAATTGTACTTTGACACCGTTCTTTTTTGACTTTATTTCAGAAGTATCTCAGCCTCTTAAAAAACTCCAGCGATTTAAACATTTTCGTATCAATTTGAAATTGCTTTTTGAGGAGAACACATATGACCACCAAACAAATATATCCGCAAAGGTGATTAAAACAATATTGTACCTCGTTACGAGTGCACGAACAGGTTTTAAATACGATATCGACTGGATGTGGACGATGTGGTCGGGGACTTACATGCTGAGTGGTATCATACGACTTGGTAATACTGATAATTGGGAACCAATTCATTTATAGGTATCACACATACATACTTATCATTAATTTAGATAGTGCTTATCTAGGTATTGGATTTCACATCAGTGCTAATAATCATAAGTAGTAGGTACCTATAACTTGTTACAGATTATTTTAGTGGTCAAGTGTGTACCGTAATGAGGCATACTCGTAAGAATGTGATAGGCAAATTAAGTGTTTATTTATTTACTCTTTACCTTAACATTTTAGCAGTGGACAAAATAATTTTAATAAATAATCACACTATCGTAATAACCGTTTCACATAACTCATAACTCCCTTTTTCCAGTCGTACTTAAATACTCGACGTACACACGGATACACATCAAGCTATACATTTCCAGTTTATGCTGATCTCGCATTGTATAGGATTTCCGTATTGCTGATATTGGATTCTTGTATATATGTCCACTGCACGGTAATGTCTAATTGCGGGATGCAGGATTTTTTGTGACGTCAGGATTTTTGTGTGACGTGAGGTCTTCGATGCGTAGTTCGCATGTGGCGATGTAGATATCGCCACAGATTTAGCAGAGACCTAGTTTGTTGTTTGTACACACGGCTACACATCAAGCTATACATTCCCAGTATAAGCTGACCTCACATTGTACGGAAATCCAATACTGATGCGAGATCAGCATACACTGGAAATGTTTAGCTTGATGTGTAGCCGTGTGTACCATATCTGAGGATAAGATTAAGAAACATCAGTCAATAACACGACATTCCTAGGAACGAAGACTATGAAGCTTACACACAAACAAACATGGCGGTCGCGGGGGCGATGAACTAATTCAATAATCTCGAGCCAGCAGTTAAACGTCTATGTAAATCCGAAGCGCACGCGCAGCCAAATGTGTATGTTGTGTGTACAGACTAGAAAACAAAGCTAAAATATGTCGTGTCAAGTATTAATTGAGAGCCTACAGTTTCTTGACATGAACTTGGAGAATTTAACGTTTGTTTACGTTAAGATTTTCATCAAGGATATCTTCATCATCATCGTAGCATAGTGTCTCTCCAAAGAATAGCCACAACCGCAGGGCAGAGGCAGAGAGAGTAAACGAATTTAATTTTTTTTCTTGTAATGCCGGGTTTTTCTATACCTAAACAAAGTAAACCTAAGTTGTTCTGTTAGATTCAAAAAGCGAATAATCCTTTCCCATTTGCAACTTCGTGTATTGTGAAGGTCCTACCATTGCATCGTACTAAATTGTCATCTTTTCGATCGGCCCATACTTTTGTTGCTGTCTGTCTTTCGAGGTGTGAGCAAATAATGTGTTATGTAAATACGTGATTATTTACTTTTAGCATCAGAAGATGGAACACGTTTGAATGTAAACTATTCACTGTGACGTCACGCGTCGCCTGCGCATTATCGAATGCTAACGATTAATGATAGGAAACCTTTCCACATTGTTATCAGATGGGTGAGGAATGTGGCGATTAGAATAATTCATTTATTGCAATAAGAACTTATTCGAGCAAATAGGTACCTATGTATGCAAATGTAGTAGATACATGCTCATTACAATAATATATTTTATCTAAAAATATTATCGACAGTGTCGTTTTCATCTATTTAGTGGTGGAATCCGACGATCAGCAATATTGCAGACGGACACGCACGGCAGACGACCACAGACCTCCATGCACCGCGCACCGAGGAACTTCCGATGTCTGCGATCACACCACACCGATCACACGAACCTTCCCACGGTCCGTCGTCCGGGCTCGTCGGTCCGCAAAATCGCGGATCTTGGGATTTCGGTATTAGACGTTTTAGCTTAAATATTTTTCCGAAACAAAAAAATCACAACATTTCGGACATTACGTGAGCGAAGGAAAACTATTTTGACTAATCGACATTAAAATAAAATAATGAAATGGCTATGTTTTCCATGTCATCGTTTATATTTTGCTTTATCATGAAGGAACGGTAAGCCTGTTGATTAATGATTTTCAAAAACTGCAGACGGCAGTAGTTACAATGTCATAAGTTAAAAAAATATTAGATGCGCAATGAAAAACTAGAAACTTGCATGATACTTATTTTTAAACAGTTATTGCTACATTTAGTAACATTCATATAATCAATGAAGCTTTCCACAAATTCCACACTTTATTTGTTTAGTATCAGTTTTCTCTTTTGAACGAACAACTTGAACAAGTAATCCAGGCAAGGTATAGAGTAGGTACTAAGGTGCTAATAATTATGTAGGTATTAATAATTTTAGGGTAACTAAAAAGTACTAAAGGGTACTAAAGTAGGGATTCTGTAGTATTTTACACAGCTGTGACTTCCCACTGGTGTCTCTTCGTAAGTAAAGTTTCATGTAGTGTGAACAGTAGTAACGAGCCAATAGAGTTGTCTTTCATTGATCACTTTGTTCCCACTGTTGTCTATAAATTAATAAATTAAGACAGGTAGTGGGAACACTAGAACAGTTAGTAGCTTGTAGTAAATATTGTCTACGACTGAGAATTCTCATTGCTATCTATAAATTAAGATAGTAGTGTGAACAGGTAGTGAGTTGCAGTCAATTAAATAGTGCTGTCTCCACTTCTACAGTTGATATTTCTCAGTGCTGTGTATAAATTAAGTCATGTAAGTGTTGACAGTAAAGCAGTCAATAGTGCTGTCTACAGTTTGATAACGTCGTCTGCTAATTGATCGCTATGTTCCGCTACAGTTGAGTGCCGTCCAAGTCACGAGCGGATTGCGAAACACGAACACCCTCGCTTATCGATAGATGTATAAGACAATCATATCCACTGCTGCTGCTGCCTGTGATTACGATGCTTCGTACTTGTCCATCTTCCGGGTCCGCACAATCGTTTTAGCTGGACACATATTGAGCTTTCTAGAAAGTTTTGGTTGGTGGTCTTCTTACGATTCGTAGTCAAAACTTAGGTCCTTATGAGTCTGGAGCGTTCACGAGACGATGTCAATCAGACTAATGTGAGTATTTTGAGAGATCAGAAGCCCGCTTTCCGGTCATGACTCGTCCACGATCAGTCAATCAGCATCAGCTATGCATAGAGAATGTTGCGTACGATTCCCTGCCCGTAGCGCACGCGCACCTTGCGTATACCTGTATGTATGTATATATGTGTACGTATGATCTGTATCGCGTTACGGTACAACGCGCCGCAGACGCAGTACGAGTATGTGGGAATTGGGTGTGTAAACAGTATGTCGGAGTACCTACACGTTATATTTCGATGTTTTAGTTACAATCGAGAAAACACCGGAAAATATCTGCATACACGAACACCGATACGAGCAGTCAAAAGCTAGAATATCAATCTAGCAATATGTATAGTTTTCCCCAGTCTGCGGATATTCTATCGCCTTCCATTCAAGCCTAAAAGGTCTAGAATAAAACAGCGAAGATAGGTACGGCTCTATAAATAGGTAGGACGGTTGTAAAGAGGCACATAATCCGCACATTATGATCATCCAATCCAATAAATCTTCGAGATCGTCATTACTAAGTTCAGTTTAGTGTATGACGTGAGCTGATATCATAAACGTGTTAGGGCGGCATAAATCGAACAGATTACGTGTGACTCCGGATTTTTAATTTGTCTGTCTGTGGTGTCTTGTTTATACCTTTTCAGTCGTAGTTGGGTTTTAGTTTTTATTACTTAATTTTTTTTTAAAATTATTTTGTGGTTATAATATATATATTTTTGAAATGTGCTCATTAAGCCTTTTCATTTGATACCCAACATAGTACGATTTAACAATATTTTTTTTTTAGTTCCTGACTTTATTCCCTCTAGAGGGCGCCATTTTTAATTTAATGTGATGTCACATAGCCTATAACCAGCGGACAAGACGCTTCTAACGATACCTTATTTATCAAATTGTGATGAGTGGTTTAGAAGATACAAGGGAACAGATGAACATACATACATACATACATACATACCGGTCAAAATCATAACCCTCCTTTTTCTTCGCCGTAGTCGGGTAAAAACAACAAATTACATCCCAATAGACAAAGATAAATGTTCGGTAAATCAATGAGCACATAACACTAATGTAACAAACAACACAACATAATGCATCGGTGTGATATCATTGTGTTCGATATTATTTGTTTTGACCTGAGTCACCGAGCTGTACCGTCACCGCTGTGCAAGGTGCTCGCTATCGGCTGTAGTGATAAGTGATAACGTATCGGTGTGATCGCGCCAACTGGACGACTAATTAATTCTTAATATCGACAAAGCGCGAATATTTTTTGAAATGACATCAGTTTCGGTGGGTAACTGGCACGGAAGTTTTGGAGCTGCAAAAGGGATACAGGATACAGGGAAAATATCAAGCCTGTGCTACCTACAAGAGGAAAATTAAACGTCAATTTTTTCCTTGAATGCGTATAAAGTGTCAAACTCAAGCAATAAAACAATTTCCCAATACCAAAATTCTGTAGATAGATGGATAATGCTTGTTTTTCTCTTTTCAGTTATGTTGTTTTGCAGTCGGGTTTTTTGTTTTTTTTTTAAATAATTTTCTTCATTTCAAGGTTTTTGTTTGAATAATTTATATAATACTACCTTCCGCCCGCGACTTTGCCCGCGTGTCTATTGTTCCGAAGGATGCCATCTATCTCCTTGCCAAATTTTGGCGAAAGCCGTTCGGTGCTTTAGGCGTGAAAAGATGACATACAGACAGACAGACAGACAGTTAGTTTCGGATTTATAATATTAGTATGGATTATAATATATGTGTAGGTAACTAATGCACATTGTGAAAGTAGTTTGTTAGGAATCGTTTACTAAGTATATCGATTTCCCTCATTTTTAATAAAGGTAGGTAATTTTTTATCTCAAAAATAATTAAAAGTACTTGCGTAAATTACAGTCACACTTCCGCTGTACAGTCAAAACAAACCAAAATGGATAACCTAATCTAGTTAGGTTAGGTTAGGTTAGCTAGAACCCAAAAAAATAGACATACATACATACGAAAAACATTACCCTCCTTCTGGGGCAGTCGGGTAAAAACCAAACTAGTGTTTATGATAGGTAAGCAATAATAATAATCATTCATCTTAATATGGTGACATTGTATTGCCACCTCCAAATATTATAGTATCTAGACCCAGATCATTAGACCAATTCAGTTTTACCTAAGTATTTAAATCAAGCCTGTAATATTCAGTATGTCATGTAAACCACTCGACCGATGTTTCACACAAATTGTACTTTATAAACATAGGAAAGGAAGTGTTGAAGTTAGTGTAAAAACACAGACTTGCATTATTATTTCGCAAACACTTAATTACACAGCAGCAAATAATATTCATTCCGTTAATGAATATTACGTCGTTTCTTATTAACCTATTGCACAAAAATGCAACTATTGTGCAAACGTTTCTAAAAACAGTTTCTACAATACATTCTCACTACAATTGTAATTATTTAAAGTGCTATTGTTTCATGTGCAATTTTAAGTTGAATAATAATAATTTATTTATGATGAAATCATGGTACGGAAGCGTTTGACACACTGACCTTCAAGGTAAATACGTATCGTAAAGTGTTAAATTATGTGACACCTAGCGCGATATACCTTCACAATAAGTTAGGGTCAGTTCGCGTCGCTTCACGTCGCGGTGTACCGCGACGTGAAGCGACGCGACGCGACGCAGCCCGCACTTTTTAACAATTATCGAACTTATTTTCTTCACTAAAAGATCTTTAATTTGTTTAATCAATTCACTTTCCATAATTTTGGTTTGTTTAGCAGTGCAGAGTTAGTGCAAGCGGTACAAAATGCCGAATTGAGTTTCCCCCGGAAAAATTGCGCGAAAAGTACATAAAAGCGTACAATATTTGTTCAATGGATGGAGGCACCTAGTAATAGGTGGACCTATGAAATTGCCGTTCTGCAGTACTGGCCATTTCAAATCAAAATAATTTTTGTTTGGCTAAGAATTCTAATTTCAAATTAATTTTATTTTAAAAACATGGAATTCTTTTTTCAAAAGAAGTCATTTGTTTAATGATTAGTGTTACATTTTCATCGCATTTCAATCTTTTTCGTCATCATGGATACGTTAAAAATTCGAGTAATTATGGAATATGAGTACCTACCGTCGTGACAGCAACGCAGCACAAGCGGCACGCAACATCAACGACGTTTACGGGGTTAACACTACAAACCATCGCACCACCTGTTATTGGTTTGCTCGCTTCCGTTCTGGAAATATCGACCTGAAAAATGAACCTCGCGGTCGTCCGAAGACTTTGGTCGACAATGACGAATTAAAGGCGATTGTGGAAGCTGATGATACACAATCTACGGCTGAATTAGCAGCAGCTTTCGACGTTAGCGTCAAAACAATATTGGTCCATTTGCGTCAAATTGGCAAGGTAAAAAAGCTTGACAAATGGGTGCCCCACGAACTCAATGATCGCCAGCGCGAAGTACGCGTCGAGGCGTGGCTTGCACTGCTCAACAGACACACAAATGAAGGAATTTTGAACCGCATTGTTACCTGCGATGAAAACTGGATTCTGTTTGATAACCGCAAGCGCTCAGCAAGTTGGTTGGATCCTGGTTCAATACCTAAACAATGCTCTAAACGAAAACTTACCCCTAGAAAAGTGATGGTCACTGTTTGGTGGTCTAGCGCCGGTGTGATTCATCACAGCTTCTTACCAAACAGGGTGAGCATTACTGGAGATGTGTACTGTGAAGAACTGAACACAATGATGGAGAAGCTGGCACATCTCCAACCAGCATTGATCAATTGCTCGTCTCCGCTGCTCCTGCACGACAACGCGCGACCTCATACTGCATAGCAGACGGTCTCCAAGTTGCAAGAACTGGGTTTGGAAGCTCTCCGTCATCCGCCCTACTCACCAGACCTTGCGCCTACAGACTACTACTTTTTCCAGAATTTGGATAACTTCTTGGCGGGAAAAAAATTCAATACCCGAGAGGCAGTACAAAATGCCTTTGAAGAATTTTTTGCCTCCCGTCCAGCTGATTTCTTTAAGAAGGGCATCAATAAACTGCCACTGCGTTGGCAAAGATGCATTGATTGCATGAGTGATTACTTCGATTAATACAAATAAAAAATACATGAAAAAAATTCGTTTAAATTTTTTTTTTTTTTCAAAACGGCAATTTCATAGGTAAAGACCTAATATTTTCCTCGCTTTAGTGAGGTGAAAAATTATTTCACTCGACGGCAAAGTTATTCTGCGTCTTGTGCCTTTGAAACCCTCGCAACGCTCAGGATTCTATATTTGAACCACTCGCTTCGCTTATGGTTCAACCCTAAATAGAATCCTTCGCTTGCTCAGGTCACTATGCAGCCTTGCATAACAAATAAGGATTATATTACGGAAACTAGCTTCTGCCTTAGACTTCGTTCGCGTGGAAGTTGTAAGACACCAAAATATACTAAAATAACAACTACATTTTTATAAATCTTCCCTGTTTATACTTTTGGTTTTAGCAGCCAAACTATGAAGAGAGTCAGGACTGATGACACAGGAGCAAGCGACTTTATAATTTTATTATTATGAAATGACTCAAAATCTTCTAGATAGGTAACTACCGAAGGCAAGGCAATGTATAGAAGAATAGATAATAACCACTCACATCGTCTGATACAAATTTCTAATCCTATAATTGCTCCCCTAATGCTTTCGGTTGAGCAGAAGAAAACAGTACTTACACGACACATTATCCAGTCGCTGCCATATTGTCTTTTACGTCAGCTGATAGGAATATAAGGATAAGGATGTTTGAAGTCCCCCCTCCTGGAAAACCAAAAAAAAAGTCGTATTGTAAAGGCAAGTAGATATTTATAAGTGGTTGTTAGAGTTCCATGTATTGTATAGCCTCTTCAGTCTTTGATGATGTCTTACTGAAAAAAAAGATATATGATTTTTCAAAAAAGAACATTTTCTGTTCTTGAAATCGCAACAAGAAAAAGGAATAAACCTCACACCCGCTGAAGTTACTCTCAAAGTCTCTTAAATTAACTTGTGCATAAGTTGTAACTGAGACAGCTGACACACTAAATACACAGACATTTAAACTGTTCCCACTTGACATTGATACCACACGTGGCAGCTTGCGCATGTGTGTGTGTCACCCACACCACCACGCACTATCGACTATCGATCAGCTGATTACAAATAATATATCCATCGATATATACACTCGTATAGTTGTATCGTGTGTAACTATGCATGTTATCAGCAGCGCGGATAAGGTACATGTTTGATTGCGAATTTGCGATGTATGAAAACATACAACAATTATATTGCTGAGTCCAACGCAAATATTTAAGTTTTGCTTTATGTTATCCTTTATGATTTATAGAGTTAAGTATTTTGTAAGTAGGTATTGATTTTTCCCGAGGCATTGAAGTCGTTTATGACTTGATATCAATTGAATACGATTGATGCATTCCTTTTTTTTCATAATTCTTGTCATCTCGCTTCCAGTTATCTCTCTGTGTCGCCTTTTCTGACGTGGATACGCTATGAGCTCTTTCATCTAAGTCATCGAGCCAGCCTTTTCTAGGCAAGGTTTGGCGACAACGCTTGTCGTCATACATTTGACTGCATGACTTGCATGAGGACCTTGGAAGAGGGACTTTCTTGAAGTATAAGTACTGCAGATTATGGACGCTATCCTGATTTACTTCGAGTCTGCGTAAATATTATGACAATGACATTAACAATGTTAAGTAGGTACTAAACTTTACAGATAGGTATCTGATAAGGACAATCAATACTTGTTACAAGTACTATCAATTATGTACGTACATTCTTGTTACTATCGAGCTCTGAAACCTGCAGGACAAAACGTTGCACGTTTAGGTACCTGCATATACTTGATTATATCATGATTCATGAGCCAAAGGTCCTTAATTGCATCAGAAACCCTTTGAATCAAAAACATTTTATACAATTTCATTTATTCTTCTCGATAGGTATCGACTGTGACGGACTGAAGAACTGATTGTGAAGTCAGTCCAATGGATCCTTATGCCAATTTTTGCTACGGAACTGTTTTCTTCCTGAAAATCAGTCTAGACGTAGGAAATCTACTGAAAAATAAAAACGTGACATTTACATATATAATACAATAAAATAAAATAATCCAAGCAAGCATAATTAATTTATCAAATGCAAAATGACCGAACGAAACTGCAATTCAAATGAACTGTTTATTTCAGACGTAGATTTTTAAATGCTTCTATTTTGCGTAAGTGTTATCTCTACCTATATCTTCACGCTATGGACACAACACATAGGTAGTGCTTGACCAATGACGCAGATTACATGATTTCACTTCGAGAGGTCATGGACCATGCGTCATTGACAGGAAAATCCTACTGACGGA
Source organism: Lithophane semibrunnea (assembly GCA_947363905.1). Lineage (NCBI taxonomy): Eukaryota > Metazoa > Arthropoda > Insecta > Lepidoptera > Noctuidae > Lithophane > Lithophane semibrunnea. The sequence continues at coordinate 17,505,431 of OX376198.1, read as the reverse complement.
AACTTTTTATGAATGGTATTTATTTGCTTTTATTTACCTACCTACACATTTTTAGCCAATATTTTCCTTGAATATTCTTAGGAACTTTGGATTTACTTGAAAATACAGTCCTTTCATTACCATCTGACCAATTATTGAGGTTAGGATTAGGAGGTTATTTTATGGATTACTACGGTTGATTACAATTATGTTATTTTTCTTCTGAAGAAAAATAGCGTAATTTTGCGCATCTTTTTGTAACACGAAACCGATACAAGAGAGCAAAATCTCTTTCAGAAGTCTATTTCCCAAGGGACGCCAATTTATGGTGAGTTATTCCTTACCTGAAACAGTACCATTGTGATCTAGAGCCCGTAATCAGCAAAACAATAGTGTATCACTTATCATGTTGATGTCATGAGCTCTTTTCTATTTTTACAGACTGATAGATGATCGAACTATTACTCATCACGTATAGGTAATCTGGATGACTCAATCATGCGTGTTGTGAAAATTATTCCAGATTAATTAAAAGATATAATGTAGACAGTGTCCTGGTTTGATACCTGCTGTGCATCCGCATCGAAATAAAACATGAAGGCAAACGTTCCGTTCAAAATACTGGAATAAAAGACTTCAACGCCAATGTCTACTCGCTCCGATGTCACCAGTCGTCTGCTAGGTGTGTTATAAAACGTCAGTCATTTTAATCTGACTTATCCTACCTTCGATCCAACGGCAGGTAGTTTCTTGTTTTCCTGTTACCAGTTAACATTCCTCCTTCACTGTGATCGGGACACAATATTAGCCTGGTGTGACGTTTCATGCAACAGAAGGCGAAAGCTTCTCACTCCCTTGTTAATGTCATACATCGTACTTTTACACGCTTTATTTGTTTTTTTTTTTTTTTTTTTTTAATTTATTTATCTGATGTGTATTGTGTGCCTTTTAGTCTGTGCTGAATAAATGTATTTTCTTTCTTTCTTCCTTTCTTCTAGAAACATTCCCTTACCAACCATGCATCAGCCTTCTTTTACCTATTTGGATGGATTGGAATGCTTTATTGATATAAAGCATTCTAAACCAAAACAATACCACAACATCAAACAGTCTGTCTCCCCTGAATTCCTTCTTGGAGGTTGGTTTGCGCAGGTGTGCGCGGTTCAGGCCAACAGTTGGACATTCCTGCGCTCGCTTTCGAAAGCGGCGCGCTCGATACGACCCGTGATATCACTTCATTATGTGCTAATCTTAATGTAAGCGGCTACTGGTCCTACCCGGGACTAGTTTATAGCTAACTTGTCACGAACCATGGCAAGGGTTGATTAGTTATAGGTAACTTATCTATGATTTGCGTACGTAAAGCTACAGAACTATCTGATGGCCAAACTGATGTGACGTAGTCATTGGATTGCACCTGGCGTCCAGCAAAAAAGTTGAAAGAACTTTGTAATTTCAGCGAAGGCCATCTGGCACTTGGCAGATCATGACACTAATCGAACTTGCTCTGGAGTAAAGGGTGCCCCCTTTACTCCAGAGCAAGTACGATTAGTACAGAAATATTTGGTAACAATCACGAACACTTTAGCAAATTTTTTAAAACAATACTTCAAGCACACATTATGTACAGAGACGGGCTGAATGCCACAGGCATTTTCTACAAGTCAACCTTCGGGTAATGCAGAGACAAACAGTGGTAGGTGCAATTTCAAAATAGAGAATCAAACCGTCGATATATCCTAGTCTTAAGAAAGTTCAGCCACAAATCTAGCGTATAGTCAGAGACACTGGGCACTAGGATGTCTGCATGCAATAGAGTCTAATGGTTATTAATAGATAAGCGTTGTTCTCGAGGGCGAGTTGTAACATTCCGTCGAGAGTAAAGCGGTCCCGATGCGAGCTGCGACCACTTTCCTTACACGGTGATCTGCCAGCGAGATGACGCGGTAATGTACCGACTTCACTCAACGATTTATGGTTCTATTAGCGTGTAGTAAATAAATGGTATACAAGAGACTATAAAAACGAACCTGTCGGTATACAAAACGTCAATATAATAGTCGCCTCTTAACTGACAAACAGCATGGTGGGCACGGGCAGTGGATTAACTAAATGAAAAAACAAAAGCAAAAGAATTCTTATAAGTCATGCCATATCACAAAGTTCATGTAGGTATGTGTTTATGGTGGCAGACCAATGCAAGTGGACCCACCTGATCACATATAGCTTATGGACGCATATCCATAAGCTATATGTGATCAGGTGGGTGCATACATTGCTAAGTAAGTATTGCTAAGGCAATGTGCATACATTGCTAAGTAAGTATTGCTAAGGAACAAAATTAAGCGCCATGCATGAGGCATGATAGTAAATTACAGCTGTTTACATTATGTTCATTCATCTTACTCAAGATACGCTCGTTTACATACACATCACAACACAAGATAACAGCCAAATAATACACAAGTAAATATACATACAGAGATACCTAAATCTTCCTTTATCTGCAAATTATAAGTACGTTTTTTCACGCTCAACTACTTATTTTTCCGGAAAATGTCTAGTTATGCCCTGGGGAAGTCGGAATAGTATTTCGGAATTCTGTCGATTAAATACTCGCGGTGTTTTGTTTCCACTTGTGTGTGACTTGATAATTATGTGGCTTGCGTCGTCCTCTACGTTCGTTAAGTTTATATCCAATAGGCATCAAATAAAACTACAAGATTTGCTTTCTCATCGGTTTCACAATTCCTCCAAACTCTGTAAATATACAAATAGCCTGCTAGTCAATATAAACAAAACACATTTCTGCCACTCTCACGTCACGTAAGGAGACTGCTCTGCACGAATATAGACCCCACTCTTAAAACAGGTTTGTGAAACTGATGCTCGTAAAGTTTTACGATTATGTCCAGTATTGTCCTGTCTAGTATATCGACCTAAGCTCTTATATTTAGCTCTAGCTACAGAAGGCACCTATAACAAAAAGCTGCATTAGTGCCAAAAATTATATTAAAAATTGACCCATAAGAATTTATTAATTAATTAAACTTCGCGCATTAATAAGTTACAAAGGCGGACGTAATGCCTTAGGCATTTTCTACCAACTAAGGGTAATGAAGAGTAAGATGGCAGGTGCGGGTGGTGCAGAATTTCCTTTCGTATTCTTCCCTCCTTTCTTCCATGTTATAAACATCTTTCAATACTATTGCAACACTATTTTACGAAACGATGCCCCTCACTTTTCAGTCTATTAAAATGTTGCCATTATAAAAGTTCTGAACAACGTCAGCAGAATTCAGCTTAAATTCACGACTCTAATAAATACGTGTCACGATGTGCCAATAATTTACCCAAGTTAACGTAACTCCACCAGTTCGCCAGTGCTAAGTGAACCCAGAACAAACACGTGTCATGTCATCAGCAGTGTGCCCGATGTGTATCAGGAACTATTTCGCAACACGTGTCCATTTCACGTCTGAAGCAACTCTAGGTACTTAGTAATTCACACGGTCATACACCTCGGTATGTGCACGAAGACATACAAAATAGACCACGCAATACACAGCCGGCCTACAACGCTTATGTGTAGGGTACCTACTTCCTATTTTCCTAAATCGAAACAGCAACTCATAAGCATCCACGTATTTAGGTAGTAGGTATGCCAATTTAATATCACTATCATGAACATTATTCAATAGCGAAAATGTATCTCACTATATTAACTCAGACCGTAATACCACCCAAGGCCCTAATTTACCTTTAAGCCATTATACATTATATGTCATTGTACTGCTAACTTGTCATTGTCACTGGTTTCGTAACAGAAGGGCCTATTACCATGCTATTAGCATTCCACGGGAGGTATCATGGCAGTCGGCCACAGTAGACAGACGTCATAAATAACCGACCGATCTGTTACATACGAGTCGTAATGTTTTTGGAATTGCATTCCTACCTCGCGTTTTGGACGGAGGTGGTGTCAATTCAGTCGCAGATTGGTTAAGATACCTATAAAATATAATGTTTGATAGATTTTGGAAATCATTTGGTACGTGACTGCAGTTACCTCAAAGCATCAATTACCTACCTATCACTAGATATTTACCCTAGGACAGAAAAAAGACGATGGACTACGCTGACCGAAAAAAAATGGGATAAAGGCATGATTTACCACGAAGGAATTAAGGGTACTAAGTACAGACAGATTATTTAAAACAAGCTAGCAGAGTGTATTTCCCAGTACCAGGTCATCTACAGAAACAATATGATTTGCCCCAGTAAGCCGAGCGCCGACCTCCGGCCTCCGACACAATTGTGTAGAAAGTACTAAACAGCTTAATGACGCCCATCATTCTATTAGATCCGCAACATCAAGTGCACTCCGCACCTTCAGGGCTGACAATTATATAGTTTTCTTCCTCAGTTGATAAATAATTAAGGAAAATATCATGTAGGACAATTTTTTCAATGAAAAGTTTCCTAATTACCAATATTTAAGGAGAACTAAGCGCAGAAAAGTCAATTATCCCACGATTTCCCATGACGATTCTTTGACATCTTTTCATTAGAAAGAATTCTTATGGTTTGGTCGCTGTGGTGGAGACCACAGCGACCAAACCAACGAAAGAACAGCTGTAGGATTCATTGTGCGTGAAAGTAAAACAGTCAGTTTGGCCACACGTGGCTGTTTAGGCAGTTTAAAGTGTTGTGGGCCGTGTGGGTGGCCTGCTATTCAAAATTGTTATCGCCAGAACATTCACTTTCCGGTCGAGTGACAGCCCTAACTGCACTCGACATAGCAGGGCCGCCGATGGGCCGATACGTCATAATTGCCCATTGTCTATGTTGGGCAAGGCTTCCTTATCCTGGCTGTATGCGTTATTGCCCCCTAGCCCATATGTCTGTACGACATTGTGCCAGATATTTATGGCGTGATAACCCTAATAGTACGGTAGTCCGTAGTGTCCGCTCTGAGCGGTCAGGGTCACACGATTGATTCGCACTTAGGAGGCTCGATTCAGATAATAGTTGACATGGCGTGGTATCCCATACTTTAATGTTTAGGTGAAATTACAAGGTGTGTTATTTCATTGAGTCGTTACATTTTGACATTGCAGTCACTAAATGCAGCACTTCGTCTATCGCCTATATATGTAGTAGTCTGTTATTAATTAATAATTTATTTTGGTTGGTTTCTTACTGTGTTTTCTCATCTTGATTTGATTCGAGGGTTCATTTATTTGTTTTCAATACAATAACAATCGACTCAGAGGTCTTTTTGTAGCTAACGGCTAGGTGTATGTACTACGTGATATCCTGCCTGTTGCCTGTTCTGCTAGTACAAATAAACAATGTTTGGACTCTTCCGCACTCCATAGACTACCTACGGCACATTCTTACGATGTGTATGGTCACTGGTCAACAAGCTAACAAGCGCGATTGTGACAAGCTTCAATCAACATACAACACAAATGTGGCAACACATTGTGATAATCTGAACAATGAAAAATAGAGCCAGCGAAATATACTGTGAAGTTTAAAATAGTCTCTCTAACAACAAACAACAACAACAATGATAATATTCATAACCGATACTCGGAACTTAAATCAGTTGACTCTATAATTTTCGAATCAATATGGAAACATAAGCGAACAGTTTGCCAACCACCGTTCTAGTTTACACGTCCATTCATAAAATATGTACAGACAAGTGGTGACAGTCTTCTATCTACACGGTATTTAAAGGAACCGCCAGTAGGTCCACTTTTTACAATGTGTAATTAAATACACTCATCACAAGAAACTGTCTTTGACAGAATCTTGCCGCAAAAAAACTATTCAACAACTGCACCAGATTTCATCTTTTTAGAAATAAAGGATCAATTACAAGCGACGATTTCCTACAACTTCAATCTCATCTCCACGGACATATAGCCATCCAAATTTTACACTAGTGATACCTATTTCAGTTTGCATGAGTTCTGATCATGATGAGTTCTAAGTGTTGATTTCCAACCCTAGTTTCGCTAGAGCCGTCTATTCCTTGATGCACCATTAATAGAACTAGGTTAATGTACTTCTGAACCTTCTCTTTGATCGTCATCTTCGCATCGTATCGGCGTCGTTTCGTCGCCGTATCTAGGCCACTGCAAGGACGTTGTGTCATCGAACGTGAGAATTTGACTTACTTTTACATTACGGTAAACCTTTTCGTCTCCTTCTTTTGTAAGATGAGGGAAAGAGACGAGACATTTTTGGCAGGTTTAAAAAATTGAGGGAAAAGTTTTTGCGATCAAATAAATCATCGGATGTAGTCGTGGGCGATAAGTTAGCGTCCTGTAGATAATAGTAATGATTTACAGTCGTAGTTATTGTAAAGACACGACTTTTGTATCTAGGCAAATATGGAGACAAATGTTTCTTAGGACACTTATTTCAAAGGCAACCTTTAGTTTCAGACACTTATAATTGTTTGTATTTAAGTACTGTGTTTGGTATTTGTTCATTAAATAGGGGACTACATAATGGGATGTTTTACAAGGTCTTGTTTTTAAAGATCACCATTTCTAGTTTTGTTATGAAAGGAATAACGGATGCACCAATTATATATGTACATTATCAGAATAACAGAGTACTTCCTAACATAGATACTTATCTCACAGATAAGCTAATTTTGATCATGAATGTTATAGCTTGCCTACTTTTAAGTCACCAACAAAAGGAGGAGGAAATCTACGGAAACTCCCGCAGCGCAGCGCAGACTAGTATAATATTCTGCTCATGTGTCACTCACTGTGGTCTGTCAGACTGTGAGTGTCGTCATTAACCACGCTCGGCATACACATCGAGGGATTACATCGGGCGCCATGACACCATCACACCACTGCATCATTTGCATCTGCTTGCTTCACTCAGTTCACATGGTTATTTATAGACTTGCTCTAAGGTGACTCGAGGGCTAGTTAGTGGTTGCAAGCTTGGCTGTGTATCTTAGGACCTTAACTGTAGCCAATGAACGTAGTTATGCTGATATCAGCTCATCATTATCTGCCTAGCCATTTCCCAATTATGTTGGGATCGGCTTCCAGTCTAACCGGATGCTGCTCATCGTCTTTTACAAAACCTTTGCGAAGGGTCTTGTGCCTTTTTCTATTTCGCCATCTTCTCAGTTAACAAAGACACGCACGGAACAAGAGGCAGAAGATCATGTGAAGAGAATGTAAGTTGATAAATAATTATATCTTATTGTGTGCAAAACTAAAATCTTTAGTTGAATTTGTTTGTTTCTGATAATACGTGGTCAGCACAGTAATGTGATGATACAGCGCTGAACGAAATAATAAAATGTTGCACTGGCGTTGTAGATTGGGACAGAGCGCAAAAGACCATTGAACAAGTTCTAAAACATTGACGATGAAAGATATTTCTTACGTGTGCTGTGGTCCAGGGGGGTATGTACCTAGTAGTTTTCTGCTATAGACTTAGCGAAGAGTGAGTAAAGGAAGTTCCTGTGTGTCAATTTAACCATACTGTGATTAACAATTTGTCTGTCAGGCCTGGTGTTTCCAATATATCCTCGACCACGAAATTGGCAATGGCCGCTGGTTGACATGTTCAAAATCAAAAAATCAAAAGTCATTTATTCAAACTAGGCTGAGAATCAGCACTTTTCGAACGTCAAAATTACATAAGACAGTCCCCCAAAAACGCCTTCCCTTCACCACTTCCTAGTGCTTTAGCTGGGAAGAAGAAGTGGCGCAACAAACTCCCCAGCAGCACAGCTGTCTGTTCAGTTAGAAAAAAAAAATGATTCTATACAAAAGTATGCAAAATCATTTACATTATGCAACACAAAACATAAATCTAATTATTAGCCATATGTCAGCTAGCACACGCTAATATACCAATAAAAAAAACGAGAACTATATGTACTCAAGCAGAAATAAAATTAAATGTAAACATAAATTAACTAAATAAAAGCCTCCAAAGGGCGTGCCCGCCTACATATAGCTATTTTTAGATGTAACTGAAGTTATAAATGACCATTGAAGTAAAATAAATAATATGTATCAATTTTCGAGTTCGCTAGCTAACCACATATTGCAATACAACTCATATAGTAAACATTGTAATGAGTAGATTATGTCAATAATAAATTAAATTAGAAAAACATTAAAAATAAATTGATTATACAGTCAAATAAAAAATAAAAATACCTATATGAACTCATATAACCTGTCAGTGGGTAAGCTAATGCTGGAGAAAGAACATAAACATTGTCTTGAGTTAATCACAGCGACCAACTATTCTTATCATTTAAGTAGTCGTTAATAGAGTAATACGCCTTTGAACAAAGGTCGCATTTTACTTTAGCTTTAAACGCATTATAAGGCAAATCTAGCAAAGAAGAGGGTAGCTTGTTATAAAATGTTATACCAAGCCCAACAAATGAGTTATGAACCTTATGAAGCCGGTGAAAGGGAACTCGTAGTTTGTTCTTATTCCTAGTGTTAACATTGTGGATATCACTGTTTTTAGTGTATAAGTGTATATTTTGCCTAATATATAAGATGTTGGCGAAGATGAATTGTGATGCCACCGTGAGAATACCAATATCTTTAAAAAAATCTCTCAGAGAAACTCTGGCACCTAGCTGGTAAATTGCTCGAACAGCTCGTTTTTGAAGGACAAATATATTTTGAATGTCAGCAGCTTTGCCCCACAGCAGAATACCGTAGGACATAACACTATGAAAATAACTAAAATAAACTAACCGAGCAGTATCAACGTCAGTGTATTGTCTTACTTTCCTGACGGCGTAAGCGGCCGAACTGAGTCTCCCCAGTTTACAGTTTCAATCACCTCTTTATCTAAGACGATGTTGGGTCCTAGATTTCTAACATTCGGTAAGGCAAACTTTACACATTTCGTTTTCTTGGCATTGAGAACTAAGTTATTTGACGTAAACCAATCCGTTACCATTGAGAGTGCACTGTTTACATCGTCAAAATCTTGCCTATTCCTGTCTACTTTAAAAATAAGAGAGGTATCATCTGCAACAGCACAGATACCTTTTAAATAGAATGGTAAGTCATTGATATAAACTAAGAACAAGAATGGACCCAATATAGAGCCTTGAGGTACACCTAACTGAACTGGTAGCCCGGAAGATTTAACACCATTAATATCTACACATTGGAACCTATTCTGTAAATAAGAATTCATTACGTTGAGAGCTTCGTTTTGCACAGCGTAATGACGTAGTTTACGCAAAAGCGTGTCATGGTGCACGCAATCAAAAGCTTTGGAGAGATCACAGAAAACCCCAATAGCATTTTGCGAGTTCTCCCATGCGTTAAATATGTGTTTCAGCAGAGCAACACCCGCATCTGTAGTCGAACGACCTTTTGTAAAGCCATATTGTTCATTATGAAGGAGGCTATTTAAATTAAAATGTCTTAGCAACTGCTTGAGGATTAATTTTTCAAATATTTTGCTAAATGCAGGTAAGATAGAAATAGGTCTAAAATTACCAATGTCATTTTTAGGATCCTGCCGTTTTGCCGAAAAGATTTTGCCAAAATGTCACTACCCAAACAAATTTTAGCAACCTTTTTTTATACAAATGCAATGTTTGGAATTATTTTAGTACGCACATTTTCATTAGGTCAAATTTTTACTTGGCAGAATATTATCAAGGATAATGTCATTTAGGCATTTGGTTTTTAATTAAATGATTTAATACAGCAAACAATCTTTAGATAATAAACGTTTGGTCAAATGATTTGTTAGGTTAGGTTAGGTTAAAACTGTGACCTCCTAAGCGCAAGCCGAGCGAGCGAAGCGAGCAGTGCCGCGGTAGCGGCCGGCGAGTGCCAGAAACGACTAGATTATATAGAAAAAATCAGGCTACCCGAAACTGACGATACTAAACATTTGGCAAATATTATTTTTCGCCAACTGAAATATTTGACTACTCAAAATTGGTAAAAGTACTATTTGGTAAACAAGTTATTGTTTAAACGTTCACTTGCCAAACACAACACAATGAAATTATGCGGAAAATTGTTTGGGAGGTGATAATTTGGCAATTTATTTTCGATGAAACAAGGGAGACCCGTCATTTTTATTACCTGATTTAAATAACATATGTATATATTGCTGTGCCCTGACAGGGTCAATGTATGAAACAAATATTATTGTAACATCTTGTACACTACATTGAATGCAATAAATGATGATTATGATTATGAATAATGGTATGACTTTACTACTCTTCATGAGGTCAGGAAAAGTTCCTAGATCAACACATTTATTAAAAGTAACAACTAGATAGGGGGCTACGATGTCTATTATATTACTTAAAAGTTTAATGGAGATGCCCCAGTAATCACCAGTGTTTTTAGACTTAAGTGTGTTAAAAACATTAACTACATCACGAGGCGTTACATGTTCGAAGCTAAATAAGCGACTACTTTTAGACACACTACCGTGCAATAGGTTTTCAGCTTTAGACGGGGATGAATACTGTTGAATAATAATGTTACTGATAATTTCGATTATCCGCGGAAGAAATCAATAATATTGTCTGGTGTATTATGAATGCAGCCATACATGTAGGTACCGCACAACACCGTGCATACGAGCCGAGTGCGGAACTCCTCAAAACAATCAACTACGGTAATTAAGTGCGATGAGACTTTCTTTCTGCATTCTGTCGCGCTGGCGGGCGCCGGCGGCTAATCTCTCCGTTAATTTCATTTAGAGATTTAAATTAGGTACTTTGTTTATTATTTAGAGATTTAAATTAGGCTGTATTAATTATTTAGAAATTTAAATTAGGTTGTATCACCGCAATTTAAGAATGGTGCTAGGTTATCGGAGAAATAGTGTGGGTGTGGCTGTACCTTAATAATAATACCTAAATATCGAAGCTCTGTTTTGTTCCTCACGGTAAATGTAACTGTTGCTAAATGTGTGGCTTTATTTAGTTTCGTCGAAAACTTTTTTCCTTGTGCCATTATTACAGGTTGGTTATTTTTCAGCAAATTGGAGAAATGAATTTTATGTTTGGAAAGAAACGGGCCCAGCAGTGGACAGTCTAGATGTATAAAGCGGAGTTGAGTGACTGAACGAGGGTTTAGTTTCAGTATCTTATGTCTTTCAGATACGAAGATTTAGTTTAACTATTTCACACCATTTCCGTTTCTCGTTACCTACATCGAACCTACCGGAATTCCAAAAATACCTTTTCCTTCTATACCTCACTAATAAGCTTGATTACCCTTCGATCCTTATAAGCGCACAATCAAATCTACACAAGTTCATATCACATCAGCAGGCGGAGCACGCGCTTGCAAATCGATGCGTTAGTATGCGCGTGCGCATGTTACTGTACAATGTTGACGCTAAGTTGCAGGGACCAAGCAGAATTACTAATTGAATGACATGGAATCATAATAGGGTCGACCAAAATGAAAGAGAGGGAATAATCAATCAATGAGATGTTATTCTTAACAAGAGTTGTTCTATAGTAAATTGCAATACCTGCCTAATATTTTAAGTAGGTACTTACCAGTCTAGAGAAAATAAAAGTGGGAACTATCGCCATAGCTCGGCTGGAAACTTCAACACACACTCCTAGATAATTATCGGACAATAAAATTCTCCGTTAGGTAGGTACTTACGTCTTCTTAAAAACCATAAAAAAAGAAGCTTAGAATAGAAATGTCAGTAATTATTGTAATTATGATAACAGATCGATTTTTAACGAGAATAATTCAAAGAGGACCTAATAAAACTTTAATAACTGGTGCCTACTATCTTCAGCACCATCGCCTCCCACACAGTAATTGCTGTCGGACACAAATCGCTACAACATCTTTGGTCACTGTCGCAGCAATACCGTTGTAAAAATAATTGTTGCTTTCCAATTAAGGATGTCATCCATCATTAACATACAACCGGACGAAGCCATCCAATCAAAAACCAACTTTAGTTTAATTTAAATAGAGTTGGTTTTCGGTCTGGGTGGTACAGTCTGATCCGATTAATCGCATGATCAGCCAGTCAAAGTAGGTAATTGAAAAGAGCGGGTGCAGCGTGTAATTGCCGGCGATAACGCGTAATGCCACATTGCCGGCCAGGAAGACTGTGTTTTGTGGTTCACTTTGTTTTTTCATTTGGTCTACCTGTTGGTGAATTCCGATTTTACCATTTGTGTAGTACTTACGTACTTCTTGCCCACCTGGCGACTCTTGCAGTAGTAGCAGTCCGTGGTTGGTTGGTACCTATTCCTGAAAGGCGTTATACTTTTTCTAACAGTACAGAGATGAGCTCATTACATTCTGGCAAGTTCAGGTTGGAAATCGAAGGCTACGTTATTGGAAATATTTTTGAACCATAAGACCAACAGATACCAAGTATAAAACTGTTACTATAGTGGGAAAACTATCCATATAGAAAGCTCAGATGAATATAGCCCGTCCTCAGATGGGAAAGTGTTACCTATGTTAATAAGTCTACTGAGCAAAATAATTAACCCTGCCCTTTGCCCCTTTATCAGACACCTTTGCCTATAATGAACCATAGCGTCTAGCCATAGATTGTCTATGGTTGTAAATTACACTCTCTATGTCCAAGAGGCGACCTAGGAGCAAATACGTACTAGTCTATTATAAACATAGTACCTATAAAACAAAGTTTCAAGCTTTTCACGTCTGCCTTAGATCACTTAGATCTTTTTAACTACATAATGGATATTGATGCGGTTTATAACCATCATTTAGAGAGGTTTCATCAGTAGCAAACTTCGATATTTTGAAAAGTTGCACCCCGTGCGAAGCAGGGGCGGGTCGCTAGTCAAGTATAATTTTATAAACGTGAGAATGTTCCCACGTGGCGACGGCTGATGGCTGATGGCGTGTATTTCTACAATAACTCTTTGACGTCTGAGGTGAAGATGGTATGAGTTTAGTCAAAGTTACGAAATCATGTCAATCGACTTTCCGCGGTTGTGGTTTATTATCCTTGACCAGAAAAACGTTTAAGTTGTTTGGTTTTTGTATAATTATATAAAAGTGTTACAAGTTGATGGGTACTGTCGGGTTTAAAAAACGTGCGCTAGACCATCGCTATCAGTAGAACCTCACTCTACCACATAGTTAGGTGAAAGCACCAAATAAAAACATCATCAATTTAAATGTCAATAAAGTCGATGACGTGTGTGTAAACTATAACGACGGGCAAAGGCAATAATTTTTACTCGATTATTTTACTTTTATTTTTTACCATTTTATTGCACTTTTTGGCTTTCGAGATATTTCAAGCAACATTTCAACTATTTTCAACGCCTGTTGGTAAATACAAAGGTCATCTAACCACATTTTGGTCGCTTAAAAGCCATGTCATCTATAATCATCGCGTGTAATGTGTAATCACGACCGCTTCAACAACACCATCTGTCACATTCAAATAACAAACGCAAAGGGAGCCAGTCAACAGTCATGTACCGGTTTATAACGTGCTACCGAATGTCAAAAAAGGTCTGCCTCATTAATGCCTGGAATCACCAAAGATTACGGATAAGAATAAGAGTGACACTGATGACAGTCACTCTTAAAACAGAGAGTGGCATCGATGGTTGCGCGGCGGCGGCCGGCTGTCTTGATGACAGATGATTTCAGAGGGAGCCGCAGCTGTCGTACCACGTCCACGATGAACTGCCGACGACGAACGACGATATTCCGGTACAGTCCTGATGGTATTGAAGCTGCTGAATGACTAATACTTACGATGACCACTTCTAGTACAGTAGCCTGTCCTGCACCGTTAAATATTTAAATTGAACTCATCTAATATTGACTTAGCCGAGTTACTCTTCACTTTACGAAAGACATTGCTTTGATTTTCACACAATATTGTTAGTTAAAAAGCGAGAAAGTATACTGATCAAAATGCTTACTAATTACTCCATAATTCTTGTAGTTAATTAGTGGCATGGCAAGTAAGTGAGCAACGCTAAGAGGCTTACCAAGTTATTATGAGTACATAACCTTTAGTTCAGTCGAGCAAAGCCAATTTGTTCTCGACATCCAGGCGACCGGCGACCGGCGACTGTTCCCTTCCTCACCTAGTTATAAAGAAAGTCACTGTGTCTTGGCAACGTGTACAGGGTGGATTTTTGAGACGGGGCGGTAAAGGTAGGTTCATTAACGGTTTATTGCGATTTGTGCCTTTTCTAGTACTTTTACCTCTTATGATCTTGAAGAGTCTTTTAATCCTTATTCGCGCCGATTGACATCATAAAAATAAAACGTAAGAATTGACGTTTTTCTAACTGACTGTATTTTTCCAAAATCTGTGAATGCAGTGAGTGAGCAATTACCTGCTCAAAAAGTTAAGGACAGTCTCCTAGAACGTTTTCCTGTACAACGGTTAAGATACCTGCCCTTACTGCCCCGTCTCAATAACTAGTTACATGTTCAAAGTCTATTGGATAGCAATACATAATTATTTTAAAGAACACTAAAAGACACATTCCGAATACGAGTCATCGGTAATTCGTAATTAATATTCTACATAATTACCTAATAAAAGAATTTAACATTTCAATGGTAATGTCGTGTACTGTGATAAAATAACAGATTAAACACACACTATCGCTCATAATATTATATCCGTCGATACCTGAAATACTTAGTATTTTATTATTGTAGAAGTGAGTGAAGTGACGACTCTCATCGCCACTCGTCGTGACACTACGTATGAACTGGTGACCCTCCCGTCTGACACTCGTCACACTCTGTGACACTCTCGTCTGACACTCGTCACTCTTTCATCATACTGCCGCCAAAAAAAGGAAAATTCCCATCTACATTGCTCGTTCTAGAAGTCAAAATTCCCCCTTATTTGATTGTCATCCATACGTGTTTACGGACATTAGTACCTACCTCTCTCAAGAATCAATGTTTAGTCACGAAAAAACAACAAGCTTGCAGCCGTCTACGTCACTTTTCGGAGTAACCCGACCGCTGCAGCGGTTTCGTCGTCACATTACAGGAAGTAAACTTTTTTCTTTTAACTTTCAATAGCAGCCTGTACCATATTACGTATGTTATGTTCTATTAGTAAGTATATAAGTAATGCCAGTGAACGTACCCACCGGCCGTGACGGACATGACGCCAAATTGGATTTGTAGTAACTGTTTACTTTAATGTTGTTGTAATTATGTTAGAAGTTAAGGAAGAGCACGAGTGTTGATGAAGGTTAATTATTGTGTGTTAATCTTTTGGTTTGTTCTTTACCTTGTAGACGATTGTTTCAAACCAAAGAGTTCCTCTGTTGTGTGTCGCATGATGTCTGCAGTAGCTAGATAATATTGCAGCTTTAACTTTAACTAGCCATATTCTCTTAAAGGTTGGGAATGACATATCCAGTCAGCAGTTTCTTATGTCATAATGGATCTGTCGCAGCCTTATCGTATAACACGCTATTACAAATAGGCGAGCTCAATTTAAAAACGTCGCTGTTTTGAAATGCGGAGGAACCATTCTTTCCGCCGGATTTCAATTCAGCTGAAATAAAGTACGCCACATTGTATGAGCAATTCGCGTTCGTCAAAGCGGCTTAGTAACGTGGCGCCCACATACAAACGGGCGCATCTTCGATACGACACGCGCCGCATCATCATAATAACAAAAATGGCGTCACAATCGACAACGGTGTCACAACAAAGTGAAAATAATATTGAATTTAAAATTTTGTTTTGTTCCTATTTTGTTAAGATTAATAAATAAATACATGTTTTAAATACTTAAAAGACAAAAACAAGTTTTAAAGATTAATAAAAACATTCAGAACCTATATTTGCTAGCATAGTATTAAATGACCAGTAGATATTCTAACAAATTATTGCATGCTTGTAAGAAATATTAAAAAAATTATAAGAAAATTAAATACTTTAAGACTTTTTATTTTTGTAAAAAATTTGTGATTTCAAAAGTAAATACTTATTTGGATCTGTTGTTCATAATGTATAGCCACCCTTCATTGCTTCTTGCTGACAATAAAGCTAAACGTTGAACGCCGCTTTGTAGAATGTATCGCCACCACGATCCGGCTGAACGAAAGGTAGCCGCATTTCAAAACAGCGACGTTTTTCAATCGGGCGCGCCTATTTGTAATACGGCGTGTTATACAATATGGCTGCTACAGATCCATTACTTATGCTGTGACAGTGTGACTGTTCTTCAACAAATAATTAAAAAAAAAAAAATTGCCCAAAAACTTTTCATGTAAAAAGTCTACATCATTCAGAGTCCAAGTGTTCTACGCGTAATATTCTGGACATTAGCACTCCCGTTCTAAAGGATAAGACGTGACCACTCAAGGGTCGTCTGCTGCCCTAACACGGTACAGTTGCCAGACGAAACTGAACCCAGTCTCCATTATCATAAGCAGCTGTGCAAGCGTGACGAACCAAGGTGAGCGACTCTTGCCTCCGAACTTGACATTATGTCGACTATACACAACGAAGATAGCTATCTAGATTTTATTACGAGTACTTGTATTTCAATCTAAGCTTGAGCCAAGAGTGAATATCATAATAGGAACAGAATATGATTTTGGACTTGATGAATGTCTTTGTAATGTAGCTTACATGGCCGTTATAGATGAAAAGAAAGATAAATTGGGACTATTGGGACGCAGAGTCTAATATAAGAAGAAGAAGTTTTGAAGAAATTAAAGAAGTATGGATAGATGCTCTATCCAAATAGAAACCTACTATTTCGCCGAAGGCAACAGGAAATATAATAATAGCCCGGAAATAATAATTTCAAAGTTTTGTTTATTTATATTGTGAAAATACACGGCATACCATAACGGCATGAATGTAAATACGATAGTAATCAGATGACACTAATGATCAATAAAAATGCCGTTTCTTATAGAAGCAGTTATATTTTAGTGAGAGCAAAAAAAACGCTGTCCTTATTTTTTTTGCGCCGAATCAAAATAATCGTAGCACTGATTTAAAATGAGCGAATAATGTATGACTAGAAATATTTGGGAATTCTGAATAAGTTAACGGTAGTGTTTGAATATCGGAAGTCATTATGAACTTGTTCAAATAGATATACAAACCAAGAGATTCGGTAGGTAAGTAAACGAGTCATTCTGTCTAATGATTTGTCGATACAGAAAAATATATGTAGGTAAGTAATAGAAAACGGTGATATACAACACTGCAATAATGACTGATCATCGTCATAAGCTTTTGAAGCTGCAGGTCACATTACAATAATGATTAATTTTGGATGAGTTAATATTTGTATTCATTCTGCCTAGTGATAATATTTGAGTAGGAACTTAAGTAAGAATATCTGCAAAATATACTGAAAGACATGCTGCTAACATTTAGAAAAATTTCTCCGATTTCAATGTGATAGTAATTTTTATCAGTTTTCGGGAGCGTGTGAAATGACACAGGTAAGCGGTTACAAACAGATAGATAACGAAGAGTAAACTCAACAACACACGGTACCTACACAGGATTTATCCTAAACATACAGTTTGTTTAGGATAAATCAGCTATTAGTAATACAACCTTTTTCTTCGCTGATAAAAATTATAACAGTTGGAAGGTAGAATGTAAAAAATGGTTTCTTCAGAAGGGGAAACACGTTACAGTTGTCAAAATGGAAGTAGAGCAACCACTTTAAGAAGTTATTTAGCAAGATATTGATGAAGAAACTATTGATGACTATAAAACAGAACAAGAATAAACAAGGAAAGATGAAAAAAGAGAAATTCCAGAATCTGAAGATAAACAATAAGACTGAATGAGCATTTAGCAACCTGCAAACATAAATGAAGCCATTCTCACTAACGAGCCTCTAATAACCAAGAGTAACCACTCAATTATCGCCTCTTCCAACACGCAACACGGTCTACAATACCGTGAACAATTACCACGGCTTCTTAAATCTTCTGGCGTGACTTAAAAACTGTGCCAACGATTGTTCCCAAGCAAAACTTATTTATCAAAGATAAAGACCTATTATATCTGTCCTCATTAATAGCCATTATTCATATAATTCTATCTGAAGCTATTGTCCATTATGATTGCATTTCGATTTATAGAAGTGTTATACATGAATTGGAAACAATAGATTATGAAGCGGATCCATTGAATTCGTTGATGTCAGCAATGACAACTGTTGTGGATGATAATCACAATCAGTGAGGTAATTTGATTGTTTTATTGGCACGATGTTTACTACTGAACTGAATGAAGTTTATGTCACAGTGACAGAATTTTGTGTCCCATTGTTGTGGCTATGCTGAGTATCTAAAACAATAATTGAAGATGATTTAGCAACAGTTGCATCCTCGAAAGCCTTTTGGCTTCGGTCCCATTACTGAACCCTGAGGCAGACCTGTAAAATCGACTCATATAATTTTTATTTTAGAATGTAGTTCCTGGAGCGTTTGAATGTTTTCAGCTCAGTTCTTTATTAATACAACTACTTCCGCGTGGAAGCCAACTTTACACTCGGCAATAGTGTAACTTTCTATCAGTGAAAGAATTTTTAAAATCGAATGAGTAATTTCGGAGATTACCTACTACGTCCAAACTTACAGAGTTACCTTTTTATAATATTATAGATATACTAGAGAGAGATCCAGGATGAAAAGTAGCCTTTGTCCTTATCCAGGTCATGGTATACCTGTATGCTAAAGGATCATGGCAGACTCCCGAACAGATTTTTGATCAGCCGTTTTAGCGTCAAAGCGTAACAAACAAATAGACAAACTCACTTTCGCATGTTTAATATTAAGTTAGGATTAGGATGGATCACACTCAACCAGAAAACTTGTTTTCTTATAACATAGAACTTGAAAGTGCTGATAAGTTAATAAAGTGGTTTGAGTGGAAATGTTAGTTTAGATACTATAATACAAGCATATTTTTGTAAGTTTCTTTTGTCTTCTCGTAATATATATGAAAGTCAAGTAATTTTTCAGGTTTTTCCTGAACCTTAACCTTTCCTAATGTCACAGCGTTATTCGAAAGGTGAGAATATTGTACCTATAGGAAACCATGATGGGACTGTATAGTTGTATAGCGTTCAGGAATACGCAATGCGACACCCGACGACGACCTTCTGCGAGGGAAGCCTCCTCGACCTGCAGTGACCGAAATAAAACATATCGTCGTCTTTTTACAATATTTATTGCGAAAATTCTTAAACAAACATAAATTAACATCTGATATCTAATATGGACAGTATAGGTACCTCTTGTAAAGTGTACGAGTGTCATACAACGTACAAATAGCTTCACTTTTATATATTATATTATAAGGCAATTTCATATCACAATTTGTTAAGATTATGCTGAAAAACTATACTTTTGTATATAAATAGGAATTTGTTTTATCAAGGCCTCTTCAATTTTTTTATTTTACCATGTGGCACTGATCATAAATAGAAACAAACTTAAAATTACTACTTATAAAATATTGCAACAATTAACACTATCAATCTCAGTAATTATTATTTTGATCTATGCACTATACCATTAAATTAAAATTGACTAATTTATTATTATGCTAAAGGAAAATGTTTCGTTTAAGTATCTAATTAATAATTTATACATTTAGTACTAGTGACGTGGTGTTGCTAGTGCTAACAGTACCTATTATTATAAAATTGTCATTTGTTTGACATTTAAAAGGCAACACTTAACGAAGATTTTAGTAACGGTTTTTGTTTTTAAACATCAAAAGTCGTAATACATCCTATTTAGCTAAAGGCAGTACTTGTATCTACTTTATTTGAAAACAAAAAGGTTGAAGCATCATTAAAAAAATATTATCTAGTAGATAAATTGGTAATTTACTTCAATTAGCATTAGATACTAATATCTTCGTTAGCTTTTCTTAGAACAGCTCGGTCACAGAAATACATAGGAAATGCATATTACTTGCTAACTTTAGATATTGTGCTAAATTCTAGTGTAAAGGGTAAGGCACAGACTATTTGACACTAACAATATTACTCCTCTAATACACCTCACTTGTGTAAGTACGTAGTATTCAGACAAGTACAAGTACATACAGATACGTAACAACACTGACTGGGGCTCACTAATATAAGACATTTTGTCATTTCGTAAAAGGCTTAATTCGTATCATAAATTCGAAAAATAAGGCATTCGTCATATTGTCGATTAGTTCTACTACTATTACTGAGTTCTAGTTAGTTTTCACTGAGGCAGTAAATAGAAAAGTTAAATACTTACAACTGTAGAATAAAATATAAATTCATCCAAGTTGCTTCTATTAGTTTTGGCCTAGCTTTCTGAACAATACAATCGATTATGTGGAAGGCCTAAGATATTCTCTATAAAATCAGTAAATGTTAATTATAATAAATACAAAACACGAAGTCCAGCTTCGACTAGTTCATATCTACCGGCGCTCGAGTCGAACCACCGCGCACTGGCTATAGAGATAGACGCTACAGACGGTGGCCACACATCTCAACATTATGTGAAAGAATGTTATAATCTTTTGAACGATGAATAAATCATGTAACCGCCCGGCATAGTGAATGCAATAAACGAAAGTACAACAGATAAGAGTAATCATTATTGTTTCTCGCGAGGAATTAATAACTTTAGCTAAAGCGAAAGCATTAAATTCTAAGTAAAAATACTCTCTGCATTAATTACTTGAACGTTTAAGAGGTGTTATGAAAACTTTGCATATTATGCGCCACTACATAAGTGCTTACAAACTAAACCGGAAACACTCTAATGGCTCATAAATCTACTCGAGTGCGATATCTTGATAATACTGGGAGCTGATTTCAAGGTGTTAGTGGTAGCTTGTTTCTTACACTCAATAATTTTTCTCACAATCACAAAGAGCGTGCCAATGCAGCGTCGCCCGCATGACAAACAGGCCCGTACAAGAGAGGCACTGCACGGGAAAGCGGCGCCACACCGAAAAAATCTAATAAGTTTTTCAGCTCACCAGATTGACGTGAAACAATAGGAAGAAACCACTTTACTCACACTTGGGAGACGAGTTCGCATCGTGGGTCGGCCGCTTTCCAAGTGCGCGAGCGCGCGAGATAATTGCTGTTACGGATAACCATCATTTGCATTGTTCGCAATCTGGAGAAAATTAATTGCTTCACAATCGATTGGTAGACGAAAGAAATCGATCAGCAAAACAAGACTCCAAACGCGCACTGGAGGAATTTACCATTTACGTTAAACTATTAATCGTAGCCGTATTAAACCGAGGCGATTTTTGATTGGATGCTAAACTTCACTCACTCCTGTTCATACTATCGTCCGTGCACGAACCGAAGCCACCCGAACGTTGCCACTTTCGGCCTTGCATACAATTTCCACTATGCGGCAGCTGCTTCCAAACGCGACGGTGTTTAGCTGGCGTCACGCGCCCGTTATATCAACATATTTGAACCAGTTAGCCTTTCCGAACATTTGTTACGATCCTAAGCGGCGCCGGCCTCTTGTTTCTGCTGTATAAGGGACTCCCACTTGGCTATGAGCCTCGTGGAGCTGGGCGCAAGGAACTCTTCTCCTGGGGCAAGCGTGCACAATTCCGCTAGCGACTTTGCCGGCTTTAGACTACCAATCGAGTCGTGTCCCGAACTATTCCGTGGCGAGGGCGACCGCAGCTCCTCGTTCAGAGCCTCGTACAGCTCTCCTATCGACTTGGTCGGTTTCAGCTTGCCAGGCATGGGGATCTCCTCGTCTTCCGACTCGGAGGTGGTCTCGTTGTCACTCAACTCTAAGTCGTAAGGCTTTTGTTTCTTCCTCATCTTTTTGAGCTCGTGTTCTCTGTCCTTCATTTCCTGTAATTCTTTCTGTATCTTCTCCTCGACAGGTACGTAACCCTTTCTGACGGGTTTACCTTCTGGTGTGCGGCTGATGACTGGAGGGGAGACCACGGCGGGCGCAACCACTGGTGACGTGGGAAACACGAGAGGTGGCGCATGCGGCATTATGGGGGTGGTAGGAGGCATGGGGCCTCCAGGGGAAGCAGGCATCTTGCCTTTATTGGCGATAAATCGCTGCATGATTCCTTTTGTTCCTGTCTGGGGTGTAAACCGTCTCGTGTATCCATTTGTGTTGAGGAGTGCGGGTGCGACGGGGGGCGACGGCGGCGCAATGGGGCCGAGTAGGTGTGAGGTGGACACGGCTCTGTTGAGGGTCTTCTGCGGCTTGAGTTCCGCGTCGCCGTTCACGTGACCATTCTGATGGTTCACGTCGATGGTAGACTCGGACATCAGTCTGTTGATTCGGAAGTGCCCCTCTTTAAATTCTCTTTCTCTTTCCGTAACTTCTATGATTTCTCGCTGGATCCTGGAGAGAGGATCCTCTTTCAGCAATGACTGTAACAGAAATATAAAATTTTGTTTATTTCATCCTGTTTTGCAATAACTTCCATTTTACATCTTGCATCGCTGAAAATTTCTAATTCTAAACCTATGCCACAATATAAATATTTATACTGTGCTCATGCGGTCTGAAATAATCATACCAAACAATCATCGATATAAATCGAATACAAATGAGGCAACTCATAATTTGTCTTCTACAAAGTACTTAATGATCCGCACAAGTTCATCAAGTCGTTGAGGATTGAAACGTTTGTTCAAGCCCTTAGTGTTTACGTGTTTCAATGTTACTATTAATAGATACAGCACCTAAGCCTATTAACATAGCGGTCACTATCATTATTACGCCACTTTAATAGTCGGTACAGGTTTTTCTGCATCATACTCTGTAAGTTGATGTGTGTCTCGGTCGAGTTCGATAAGTTGCGCACACGTCTCGCGACCTTACTGATATAAACGATCGATATCGTTCCAGCCATGAGCCCATATCGATAGATTATGTAGGTAAGTAAATAAATATTGGAACCATTGCTATTGAGACTGAATGATTTGATAGATGTACGCTTCTAATGTTTTCGCATCAACAATAACGTGTCAATTGATGTGATTGGAAGATTCAATCTTCTAGGAAGATCTGAACCTAGTTTCGTTTGCTCGCAAACTCACCGTATTCAATACCTAGCTAGCCACGTTCTTTCTTCCTAAATCCCAGTTCTTATTAGCTCAACAGATACTGTCAAATCTTTGGTCACTTTGTATGATTATTTCATATTTGACAATTTGACTACGGATTTCCTGATTGGCGACTTGATCAAGCTTTGTAACCTGAGGTAGGTAAGAGAATCAAAGTGGCACCAACATCCAGGCAGATTCACACATGGATTCACGGACACTTGATAAATGCACAAACTATTAGATTATTACACTGATAAAAGTACTGGCCGACAACAACCCGGAAAAATGTTTCAACAGCGCGGAAGACTAACAATCAACCTCCTTGAATTAAAAGAACAGACTGGCCGCTAATCACTTAAAAGAAAAATCGAGAAAAGATAAAACGCTTCCATAGTTCTGTTATCACTTAATTTAATTGACTGATTGCATATATAGATAGATAAATTTTCAGAAAAATACATTTTTGTCAGTTAGATAGTTATTGAAAGCCCGTCTGTTACACTTTTATCAACGTAGGTAGGTACGCTGCTTTTAAAATGCAATCCGGGTAGATGTTTATCTACATTTAGGAAACTAATTTCCTATGGGAAGATAGCGGCGTCCTGTATTTATGTAAATTAGTTAATAATCTATCTTTAGATCTGTTTATAATCATTATTTGCTCTAGTCGGTTATTTAACCTCCAGAATTAACTCTCTGAACTACTCTGAAGGTTAGTTATCACTTGTTTTCAAAAGCTCCTGTTCCCGAGAACTATTCTTTTGCTAGCCTTTTTGTCGAAAAACCGTTACTGGACCACTATGAAATTATGAATCGAACTTTAGCTGCTAGAAACTGCTGCTACTAGGCAGGTAGGTATGTGAGTTATCGAGACTTTGTTCCTAAACAAATGACCGAAAGTTCAGGGCGAGACATTGGGGTTTATTTATAAAGGTAGGTAAGTGACGTTCAATCGTCAATAACTGTCGCTAATGCAACGTTTATAAATAAACCCCATAATGTTGAAAGCGCTTATGGGGTACCTACGTGTAGTTTATTTAACGGTGAGGGCAATGAGCTGCGAAAATGCTGACTAACCGCTTTGAAACAACTACACCGTGACTCTTGTACCAGAAATGACTTGGACATGTAACTTCAGCGATAGGTGATGAATTTTAACCTCAGGTTAATAACGCTTGAACTTGCTCACCGAAAACTTGCAACTTATTCCGACACATGGCACATGCATGACATATGACACATGGTGCTAATGTTATTTCCTTTATTTTACGTTCGCACTCACAGAGGCTTTCTAACTAAGTAGATGGTTTTCTCTCAAAACACCATCAAATTATAAAGATAAAACAAAATGAGCAACGAGAACAAGTTGTGAAATAACTTGCCAGTTTCTTTTTATGTTAATCTGTATAAAAAGCGTAGAAATTGTACAAGAGCCACCGTAGTGTGTAGTTATTATAGTATGCGTGGGACTCGAGTATTATTTACTTTTTTTTTGGTTTTTGACCTCCTTAAAGATGTTATTACAGCTAAAAGTATCTATGTAGGTATGTCATCTGGGATTCGGCTGACTAACGAGTTTATCGTATTATGAACTTCCTTTGATGATCTCCTTGACATGTTTGGCAAATATAATAAGTTCCGCATTAACAACATTGGTCTTTGGTGTAACGTCAGCAGATATGTGCTAGGTAAGTATTTCATCATTACCATGTATTTTATTACTGGAAAAGAGGTCACTCTGTTGCAGCGGCGTGTGCAATATGCTCGGTGACCTACGCATTGCCATATTCAGTTTCACTGGCCGGACCATTTCGCCTCACTGGCGACTATAGCTACTAGTTTAGGAGACCGGTGACCGTACCAAGAGTTATCTGCTAAGGAGGTAATATTTGCCTACTTCACGCAGGGACAAAGTTTTATATCTCTTCCAAGTACCTACCTATCGGTAATCGTGACTATAAGTAGGTAGGTATTATTGAGAAATGATAGATTAAAACAATACAATCGACGGCTAAACGTACGTACCTATAGCCTGTTAATTCCTAGAGATAAGACAATGGCCACTCATTTGTTATTGCAAGAACGTTCGACGCCAATATACTTATAAAAAATTGAACAATATCAATGATAATGTATCTGAGGTGCGTTATCAGATGTATAACAGTAAACCGAATACCGATGCGATGTGGCGGTTCGGCAACATGTCTCGGAGCTTTCTACCGGGCTTCGATCTCGACACACATATCCGAACACACCATCATTGTCGAGAGTATGAAAGCGTTAATTAATCTGGCGGGAGTCGCGAGCGCCGACCCGCAACACCGCGCTGCACAACAGTACCTCATGCCGACGACCTACGAACCTACGATTACGATCTCACAGGACTAGCCTCTCCGCCACCATCTAAACTAGAGCACGCTCGCATTCCGCACGGACAATACAAAACTACTCACTTCACCCATAGTGAAACACGAAGGTATCCGACAATCCGCACAGGTATGGTAAGTCAGGCACTCACGAACTGTAACACGGTTTAAACCATCACGGCACCGACACCTGCCACGATAGTACTGTAGTCGCGGGTCGGTACGTGCGGCACGTCGGACTGTCGCGGGCTAACGTCCTCTACGCGAGTCTACGGCGACTCGCGAAGCCTCCGCGTATCACTCACCTGGCCGCCTAATTGGCGCGAAAGCGAGACAACATTACAACGTCATACGATGAAAAGAGAAAAGAATAACAACTCACAACACCTGGTGTTGTTTTACCGACTGTGGTGACTGTTTCACCTGAGGAAAGTGAGGGCGCGCGTTTGAAACTTGACCGCGGATTTCCGCGCCATTGGCTGCGAGGGTCTGCGCTCGCTCCCCTACTGTCGGACAGGAAGAGGGCATTAATTAAGGAACCTGTTGATAATTCCTGTAACAGAACGCTGATTAAAATATCTTCTTACGCGTGGGAACTGCCAGTTTATTCAACTAAACCCAATGATATTATATTAATATAATATCATTGACTAAACATGTCTGTAATATGGACCTGATTTACTTATTAAACTTTACCCAGCTATTTTTTTCATGTTTTTACTTCCATCCATAGAGGATAGTAACTGTAGACGGAATTCCATCTGAGATGCAACCACTCAAGAGCAGCGAAGTCTCAACTTCTAAAGAGTAACATTACAACATAACATCACGCCTGTATTCCCCGAAAGGTTTGCAAAGGTGTATATGTACTTGCAGTACACCCACATTTTGCCAGTTATTTTTTAAGTCCCATGTAATAGGGGCGAGCCTATTACATGGGCCGAGCCTATAACCGGATACAAAGAATCTGGATAATCCGGATTGCTACCGAGAAATTCCAGGTGGAAAAACCCAACAACACGTTGGCCGACCCGAGAATCGAACCAAAGAGTAAAATAAGTATTTATGGGGAATCGAACTCAAGACCTCATGCTCATCCATCAGTAGCGTAGCGTATTATCATTTATTTAGAACACGTTCACACTTTGCTATACTACATATATATTATTGGAAATTTATGGCGTGCGATATTGTTGTGCTATGAACTATATGCTATATTATATTATAGCGTAGTCTGAAATGAGCTTAAGTCACAGTTTGGTCCCTCAATTCACACGCACACTCGCGCACATAAATATTACCTTTAGACGGTAAATTGGACTCTAATAAAACCTCGTAATTTTTATAGAAATAATATTTATTCTTCACACAAAACAACGACTAGCACAAATATTACAGCTTTGCTTTATAGTTATAAATTTATAATGGTTCAAGGTATAAAGTACAAGGAATCATGCCTGTTGACAGAAGGGAAGACTACTAAGTTTGTGTTGTAGGTACAAGATGTTAGATACAACCATGTTTCTAGGATAGTATTCGGGGTAACTAATGATATTATAAAGACATAATTTAAGTAGGTACAGCCAGCAACAAAAGTAGATCACCTGAAGTAAAAAATAAATATCCATAAAAACTTGAGAATAAGAAATGAGTTCAGAAGAGGAAGTCTGAAAATGGCACCGGTGACTGAAAATCGATTGGGAACATGGGAAATGTTACTTACCAGCTAAACCCATTTTTACGTATTTTGACTTTGAGGCACAAATAATTCTTCCTATTGCATTTGGTCAACCAGACAGAGCTCACGGGCATAGGGAAACTGCGTTCCCTGAGGCTGCGGCCAGCCCACCGTTTGAACGTGTCCCAAAGGGTCATGGCCATCCGGCTAGCCCGGGGACCGCACGGTCCGGTGGAGACGGCGAGCCTCCTTGCCGGATAACCGATTGTCGCAACCCAGTGCTGGGCACGCCACAATTGCGGCGATAAGCCCCCTGTTTGAGCAGTGGCTAGAGTACTCACCTTCCACCTGACGCAGGTCCTCACCGGACACGGTTGCTTCGGGAGGTTCCCGTTTCGGAAAAGGCGGGAAGAAACGCCCGTGTCTACATTTTGTAGATCGCCCGGAGGACACGGTGGAGCATACGGTGGAGGTCTGCCCTGCTTGGGTGGAGCACCGCCGTGTCCTCGTGGAGGCGATTGGCGGCGATGATCACTCGCGTCCGGCCCTGGTCCAGGCTATGGTACAAAGCGAGAGGGCATGGGTAGCCGTCACCTCCTTCTGCGAAGCAGTAATGATCGCGAAGGAGGAGACGTAACGCGTGAGAGAGAGGCAGGTTTGCGCCCTCACGCTCCTAACCACCGCAGCAGGAGACGCCCAGGGCGTCGGGAATCCCAGGCGGATTCCCGGCCATCGTAGGTGCGGGCTTGCGGACAGACGGCGAGCAATGGGTAGCTCGCCGTCCGATAAGGACCAGGCCCGGGTTGACGGCGCGATGTGTTCCACGCGCGCCTCAAAGAGATGTCAGCACAATTGGCGGGGTCCGCTAGGACCGATGCCTACCAGGGTTGCGGGAAAGTCGGAAAGGGATACCGGGACCCTTGGCAACGGACAACTGAAGGAACACGGGTGGGTTTTAGTCAGTAAAAGTCTGACACGCCGTCCCGCTCCGCCCAGAGCGGGAGAAGTCAGTTGATAATTTCCCAACCTCAAAAAAAAAAAAAAAAAATGGCTTAGGGCAAACTAGTTTCGCCTATGAAAAGCCGCTGGTAGCGAAGCCAAAGCGGAGACGAGACGAGAGGAGATGTGTTTTGAACAACCAATAGAATTTCGTTATTCATTCATCTCGTCTCCACTCAGCTTTAGTGGATACCACTGGGATGGGGATGTATAATATTTATGGTATAAGTATATATGGCATAAGTATGGCGCGATCGAGGCGGAGATAACTTGTGAGCTGCGTGATTCGCCGAGATTGAGCTGGGCTGCGCGGCGGCGGTATTAAGCGGGATGACTGTGTTTCCCAACTATGCTGGGGTCGGCTTCCAGTCTAACCGGATGCAGCTGAATACCAGGTTTTTATATGGAGCGATTGCCTATCTGACCTCCACATACTCCACAACCCAATAACTGGGTAATACTATAACCCCTTGGTAAGACTGGCTGTCAGACTTTCGGGCTTCTGACGACCCGTATAGATTGTCAAAGATCCACGAATGACAACCGGGACCAACGGATTAACGGGCTTTCCGAGGCACGGAGGAGTCTCGGTATGTAAAGATGGTCACCCATCCACCGACCAACCCCGGCAAGCGTAGCTTAACCCTATGGATCGACCCGTGCGGCTGTTATTACTTAGCCTCGAGTTCCTCTGAGTAATTGAGATTAGTATTGAAATATAATAAGTTAGTTTCAAAGCTGAACATAGTTATAATACAGGCTGTGTGCTTTTTTAAGTTATAACACCAATTAGAATTCACTTTTTAAATTAAGTTAGGTGAGTACATTAGAACCTTTTTCCTGTAGAATATTGATGAAACAATATTTTTAAGTGAACATGACATTATTACAATCAAATCTCAATCAGTAAATGTTTCTTTATCTAACATTTTTATCCCAACATGATAACCATGATGTTATGATGTACCTTCATGAGTACATACCTACCAGTTACTCAGAACTGAACAATTTACCACTTTTAGTAAGTATCATTACAAAAACTTAAAGTAAGTCGCAATGATAAACTTCAAAATGGATTCATGGTTTACTCATTCCCAATTCGTAGGGAACAATTACTTCAATTAATAGGTGATTCTGATAACAGTGGTCTCAATATTCGAGGATCAATGGTAGTAGCAGTTTCCATATGACTGACTCTAAGATGTCGGGATAGATCGCTCGTCCTGAAGAACCCTCTGGAGCAGTGGTGGCATATGTACGGCGTGTGGTTAGTGTGCTGTTTTAGAAGGTGGAACTCCAGCATCATAGCAGTTGGGAATGTCTTTGTACATTCTCCTATAGAACACTTGTACTTGGAAGCATTATCATGTTTAAATCCAACATGGTTTGACAAACTCCTTTTGCTTGCAAATGCCTGATCACAAAGTTTACATGCAAATGGTTTTTCTCCAGTATGTTTACGCATGTGTGCCTCTACATCTGGGAATGTCTTTAAACACACACTGCATTGGCCAGACTTCTCTGAATGTATCCTTTTTATATGAACTTGTAGGTTGCCCTTGAAAGAGAATGCCAGTCCACAGTAACTACAAATAATGTGCTTTTCATTAGAGTGTATCTGAATGTGAGCCTTGAGAGCATTTCTAGTTTTTACAGATTTATTGCACAGGTGACAAGTGAAGTTCTTCTCATCAGAGTGCACAGCCTGGTGTCTCTTCATGTGGCTCTTGTCTATGAACTTCTTGAAACAGACAGAACAAGTGTATGGTTTTTCGCCAGTATGCATGCGTTTGTGACGTATCATTGAAGCAATCTGCCGGAATGCTTTACCGCAGAATGAGCAAGAATATGGCCTTTCATCAGTATGAACTCTAATGTGTGTTATAATGTCACTCTTTGAGTAAAAGCTGCTGCCACAGGTTTCACAAATGAATTTCCTTTCTCTCTGCGTATGGTGTGTCCTAATGTGTCTCTTGAGTGTCCCTTTAAGGTTGAACCGCGCCCCACAGGAGTCACACGCAAATGGTTTCTCCCCGGTGTGAGTCCTTATATGACCCTCCAGGGCAGAGCGACACGATGCCATATGCCCACATACCTTGCATCTCACTGGTCCCATTTTAGGCCTTAACTTCCGCCCATCTATTTGTAGTTGTTTGTATTTGCCAGACCTTATATACTTTCTTTTTTTTACTTTCTTGACATTGAAGTTATCACTACAGTCTGTGGGGTCCTCTAATAAAAAATTATCCAAATGATCTTGGTCATCAGTGCCGCTTTCCTCCTTAATATTTTCTAACTTGATTTGGGGTTCAGTTTTGGGCACTAACTCATCATAAAGGTTTACCATGTTAGCACAGCGCAGGGCCTTGTCGGATGCCTCGCATTTGTTCACGAACTCGTACGATGCCGACAGTTCCGCAGCACAGCTGTTGCATATGTTGTCAGGAAGCCCGTCTCCCTCGACCACCACCACATTGACGCAGCGCATCACCTTGGTGCTAAATTGAATTTCGTCTTCTCTATCAAATATGGACATTGTTGCTGTTTTCTTGAGACAAATACGGCATACTTTCGACTCCATAATAAATTGGTTTTCGGCCTCTCGGTCCCACAGTATATAAGTTTACGGGATAGTTAACGACAAAAGATATTATTAGAAAGAAAGAAACTAAACTTCTATCTAAGAATATTGCAATTTTTCACCAATATTTTTCTCACACCAAATCAACAATATTGACTTGCTTGACGTTTTTTTGTTTTATTAGTTTGACAGTTTGCTTTTTGTTGCCTGTCTGTTTTTAGTTCAAGAATATTAAACTGTTCCTCTCAATTTTCATAAATATTTTTTTACCTGCGATTTGAAACCTAAAAATTTAATTTGATTTGAAATCTAGTTTTATATTTTTATTACGTAATATTCGGTTGTTCTAATACTACCTAAAACAAAAAAGGATTGTCTTGCACAGAGATAATAGGCTTCGCGGACTTTCGCGTACCGAAACAAGACCGAAGGACCGAAGGCGAAAACGGAAACGTCATACGTCAAATAAGTTTGACAATGACACCTCAAGCTTGTGCTTGACAGCTTGATCATCAAATTGATACTGAAGCTGAACTGATGTGACATTTAACAATCTTTCCGTTTTTCTTGTTTACTAATTTTCTTGATGCCTGTTCTATAAAATTCATATAAATAATGGATAAAATACTGTGCAGATTGTGTTGTCAGAATGAAGCTTTTTCCTACATTTTTAGTAAAGGAAATAACGAAATTGCGCTTTGTGCTAAAATAATGTATTGTTGTTCAAATGTAAATATTAAAGACGGGGATGGACTTCCTTCGCTTATATGTGATAGCTGCGAAAAGGAGCTCTCAGCCTGCTACCAATTCGTACTAAAATGCGAAGCTTCTGATAAAAAATTAAGATCTCAAGGTTTTGACGTAATTTCCAAAGTAATCGCAGATTTCGAGGACTGCTCGCCGAAAATTGAAATTGAAGTAAAACTTGAATTGGACTGTAACAGCGACGATGATCACCTTTATGAAGATTTACAAAACGACGATATTACTCTTGAACAAATAAGGCGAAATAAATTAGAAATAAAATTAGAAAGTGTAGAATCTAAGGTAACCCCTAAACGAAAACCATACAAACAAAGATCTAAAAATGATAAAGCTCTGGAGCCATGTACTTGCTCAGTTTGTGGGCGTACTTGCGCTAACCCATCGGCCTTTAAGACACACATGAGATCCCATACTAATGAGAAACCATTCCCATGTCCTTCATGTGATAAGAAATACAAAGACGGCGGTACTCTCAAACGACACATGGACAGAAATCACCAACAGAAGCGCCAGCGTAACTTCATTTGTGAAAACTGTGGCAAAGGCTTCTTCTCTAAGAATGATGTGAAGGTTCATATGCGTACACACACTGGGGAAACTCCGTATAGTTGCTCCATATGTACCCTCAGATTCACTCAGATCAGTGCTTTACAAAGACATAAAAAACGACACACTGGTGAGAAGGATCACTTGTGCACAGCTTGTCCAAAGAGGTTTTGTACTAAGGAAGAACTAAAAAGTCACCTCTTGGTACACAGTAATGAGAAAAACTACTCTTGTCCTCTCTGTAATGTATTATTTAAGTATCAAAACAATTTGAGGAAACATGTGAGACTGCACTCGGAACCCAATAGATTTGTATGCAACCACTGTGGCCGTACCTTCAATGTTAAGGGGAACCTGAAGATTCACATTGACAAGCAACATTCTGAGAAATCTGGTCACTGCAATGTTTGTTCAAAGAATGTTGCGAATATCGAGGTACACATGTGGAGACATACAGGACAGAGACCATTGAAATGTGAGCTCTGTACAAGCAGCTTTTATGAACTGAAGGCTAAAGCTCGTCACATGAACTTTAGACATAAGAAAACTGATAGATTTAAGTGTACAGTTGAAGGGTGTTTGATGACATTCCCATCCCGACCGATGCTAGACTTCCATACTGCTAAGCTGCACGGTACTCACATCCCATTTCCATGTGACAGGTGCACAAGAGCATTTTATAGGAAAAATGATCTTGCCAGACATAAAATTGGCACACATAAAGAGAGACTCATTTAGTTATTATAAACTAATAGCTGTTGCCTGCAACTTTTTATGCATTCCAGGATGAAAATTAGCTTATTTCTCCAGGTCAAGGTCTACCCATGTGCCAAATTTCCTCCAAATCTATTCAGCCGTTTTAGCAAGAAAGCGCAAACAAACTTTCGCATTTAAAATATTAGTTGAGATTATTTAAGTGATATTCCTAGTGTAAGCTAACCATATTTGTAACAAGACCAAAAATACTTTTTTACTTGTCATTTGTTGTCTAGTCTAACTATAAATGTTTAATAAATAATTTGTAAGTATAAGATCCTTTTTAATTTCATGTCTTTGCGATTTGTGGTGTCTGGGAATGTTGAATGTTCAGGGAGATAAAAACAAAACACCACACTGTTACGTAATATTTATTTTTAGTGCTGATGAATATCATGATCCATGATCCAAAAACAAACCGTATCACAGTCCGCTACAGATTAGTAACTAAAGCTCTTGAACACAGATGTGAACGAAAATATTAACAGAACAAGAATTGAGGTATGTGGGGTAAAGAATAAATATACTCCATAAACTTGTGTACAATTGGCTAAATATAAATATCTGTAGACAGCTTGTAAGCCCCAAACGAAACAACTCACTAACTCATAAACCAATACATTTCCTCTCATAATAATATTCAAAATCATTTGCTATAATATTATATTATATCTGTCATCAACACATGTTTTGTACAAAACAATAACCCTTATAAATACAATGTGAACTAGTTCATTATTTACATGAATCCTATAAGTTTATAATATAGACAAAATATTGCGTAAATAAAAAAATAATAAATTGCACACATTACAATCAGATTTTTGATCCAGTCAAAACATTAATTGCTGAATATAAATATTCATTAGACTAAATAATAAAGATTAAAATAATAATAGTTTGCGAACTTTATAAATTATGCAAACATCAGTCAACAACGTTAATAACTAATTCACGTTAACATTATAGGTAATTATAATAATCGTTATGTGTCGCGGCTGATCAGTCGCATAAACAGTCAGTATCAACAATAACCTGTCAGTACACAGACAACATTTATATATTCACAGTACGTGGAGGCGCTGGCAACCTCAAGGAATGCGGTGAGCGTTCCTGTTCGTCGCTACAGCTACACAATGAGTAGGAACTGAAGACTTGCTTCAACTAGTTAGTTTATCTCATGCATTGCATGTACTGCCCTTACCATAGTGTGCTCCTGCGACTCGTCCGGTCGGTCGCGAGGTGCCAGCCAAGTCCCCGTACGATACGTACATCATACATTACGTTTACGTGACAACGTACACTACCTACGGCGTCCGTCCCACGGTCACGTGGTCGCGCCCTGCCTACCTACACTATACAGCTAAATACAAATAAAACCTCGCAAAAATTAGCACCAGAGAAATTTAGGATACGATTAGTTGTATACAATCGAGTCGATGTCACCGATTACACTAGTATTATCTTTACAGAATACTTACGCTAAGTATTCAGGGAGTGAAACTATAGTGACCGAATGCGGGTGATTGTTATAAAAAGCTATAATCCTGCCTACCTAGTAATAGTTTGTATACGTTAACGGCAGGGCGTCGTCCGGTCGACGCCGAGAACCGGAATTTCTCTAGCTACTTGCGTCACCGGGGCCCGTCGCGGGCCCGGCCCCACACAACTGAGGACTTCATAAGGAATCGTGCGTAAATAAACTTACGTACTCGTAAAACAAACGTATGCGTCAACGGCTCAGAGCGGAGCTCGCGCGTCGTCCGTGAAGCGCACCGTGCGCACCGCCGGGGGCCCGTCCGAGTGGCGGCGCGGGCCCGGGGGCCCGGCGCGCACCTCCGGGGGCCCGTCGGAGCGGCGGCGCGGGGCCGGCGGCGGGGCCCGGCGACGGGGCCCCCCGGCGCCGAGTCAGTCGATGGCCTGCTCCGTCATCTGCAGGCACAGCGCGTCGAGGCTGGAGTAGTCCAGGTGCGCGGGCGCGGGCAGGCGCGGCGCGTGCGGCGGGTAGGAGTGCGACTTGCCGCGCGGCGGCGGCACGCTGGGCGCGCCCCACGTGCGCGCGCGCACGGGCCGCGCGTGCACGTTGTGTGGCCCGATGCGCCATCTGAAATGTTCATAGCGTTACATTAAATAGACTCGACAAGGAAAATTCTCTGTACAAAGTTCAATTAAATTAGCGAAATTCCGCAGACGTGATGGGTATCAACATCTAAATATGATTTTCTCAACTCATACTCAAGTAACTAGACTAAGTTACTTGAGTATCAACGGTCGTTGACAAAAACAATCGTCAATTTTTTTTAACGTTTAGGTTTCGAAACCCATCACGTTTGTGGAGTTTCGCTAGCTAATTTAATTTGACCCTGTATTAATGGTAGATTGTCACGGTTAAGAGACCAAACTTTTATTTCAGGACTTTGAACTAAATCTTCCTATTTAGAAGCAGTCTGTACATACTGGTACTAGTAATTAGACAGACATACCTGGGCTTAGGACACCTCCTGTTGAGCGGCATGTCCGACACGTGGTGGAAGAACTGCCTCGGCGGCAGGCGGTGGCGCAGGCCCTTCAGAGCCTCTTGCAGCTCGGGGCGGGTGAATGCCTCGTGGTGTAGCGCCTAAAATGATACAATTAAGTACATTATTGTCATGTGTTCTCAGTTGGTACAATGTGATTGTACGGAACCGTACATTACTTTACCGACTTACGCGCCGTTAATTCTGTACTCACAGCATTTGTACCTATTATGACAAATGTTATGTAATAATAATTATATTTCAATAAATCAGTGTTTAACAAACATTCACGGTGGTCGGTTTTATTTCATCATCCCAATAGAGTCGCCCCGTTACCACATCTTACATTAATTTTGTGGTCCTTTGAGCCGGATGTATTGACGTCATCAGAGATGGACAATGTATTGAATATCATTATCAAAGATGATCAGTCACACCAATTTCATGAAGATATTTTATTTATTTTTATATTTTGGTTCTTCCAAGAAGAATAAACATTTACAACGCCTTTATGTCAATAGCTGCATGTCACGTCACACTCACGTACAGGTAAATCAGAAAAGGTATGCGCTTTGGTAATCTACGTTTCCGTTTTTTTTAAGTTATAATGTGATGATAGTTGTAATGTTGTGCATTACCTTCTCAACGAGCCAGCAGTGCAGCGACATGGGGTCCACGGGCGGCTCGTGCTCGCCGTCCTCGGTCAGCAGCTGTGACGTCACGCGCACGGCCGGCGGGCACGACAAGTTGTTCAGGCACTTTGATGCTGCAATAAATACATAGTGAAGGGTTTATGTAGAATATCTATAACATTGTCGGTCGGTGGTGTAGTTAGCTGTAGTAGTAATACTTGAACTTCGAAAACCTCCTTAGTGCTAATACCTTGAAGACTGGTCTTCTCTTAGCTGCCTAAATGTTTTCTATATGAGCTGTATTGCAATATGTGGTTAGCTAGCGACCTCGACAATGGATAATTATTATTTTTGCCTGAGCAACCGGCAGCAGGTTCGTCATGCTCCCTTATGCCTTAGATGTCACTGCTTGCGGTAGCGTCGGGGTCGGGTTGTCTCCTTCCCTCACATATGGCGAGGGGGGTAATGGCTGATCTTTGCGTTATGCTCGTGAACGGGTGCTGCTTGTGGTGA
The DNA here is from genome assembly GCA_947363905.1 of Lithophane semibrunnea. Classification (NCBI taxonomy): domain Eukaryota; kingdom Metazoa; phylum Arthropoda; class Insecta; order Lepidoptera; family Noctuidae; genus Lithophane; species Lithophane semibrunnea. The sequence goes on along the minus strand of OX376198.1, from coordinate 17,468,979 downwards.
CTGGTCGTCTTGCTGATGTCGGTTTTGTTAATGTTATTAGTAATTCATTTTTTATTTATTTTACTTCGATGGTCCTAGTTTATCATTTATAACTTCCAGTTGCAGCTATATGTAAGCGGGCACGCCCTTTGTGCCTGGAGGCTTTTATTTAGTTAATTTATGTTTACATTTACTACTTATTTCTGCTTGAGTACATATAGTTCTCGTTTTTTTTTTTGGTATATTGGCGTGTGCTAGCTGACATATGGCTAATAATTAGATTTATGTTTTATGTAGCGTAATGTAAATGATTTTGCAAACTTTTGTATAGAATCAATTTTTTCTAACTGAACAGACAGGTGTGCTGCTGGGGAGTTTGTTGCGCCACTTTTTCTTCCCAGCTAAAGCACTAGGAAGTGGTGAAGCGTGGGCGTTTTGGGGGACTGTCTTAAGTAATTTTGACGTTCGAAAAGTGCTGATTCTCAGCCTAGTTTGAATAATAGTATATTATGCAATTAGTGAATAAAGGACGGATTTAAAGCGAGGGCCATAGGTGAATCACGAGCAAGTGAAGTATTCTAACGACTGAATCACGACCGTAGGGAGTGATTCATGATGATTGAATCACGAGCATAGCGAGTGTTTCAAGTGTTAGAATCCTGAACGACGCGAGTGATTCATGGCCCTCGATATAAATCCGTTTTATTCAAGAGTTGCATACTATACTTTATACCATGATTACGAGAAAAAGAACTTCGAGTATGTTGTTAAGGCAATGTTATGCTTTGGTTTTATAGTACCAACACCGTAGCATAGAATACATACTCTATAATGTCGATGACTTCCTTTTCTTCGACAACTCGTTAAAATTAGTTAGGAAAACAGACTGAAAATGTGCCAGAAGCTTGATTTTCATTTTTCCATTTGCAAATCTCATCGTAGGCTTTGATGTAAACTAGCTGTGATTGTATGTAGCAAGTTTTCTACTATATCGGCGGCGCTCTCTTTCATAAACTCAGGTGTTAAACATCTTCTTCATCAATTGAAAACATTTTCAATCGATTATTTTTAAGTAACCCTAAACATTTTGTTCGTACAACTTACAATATTTAAAATAGCGCCAATTTACTAATGACAGCAAAGAACACAAAACAGTTTTTATTCTAATGCAACTCCTGTTCGAAAATCAAATAGGAGTTTTTGTATAGCATTGAGATGGAGTTCGAATATATTGGTGTGTTCTTAATAAGCTTTTTAGTGGGGGAATGGTATAAATGACTTTATACCATTCCCCCTCTAAAAAGCCCTCTAAAAAGAATAAAAACTATTTTGTGTTCTTTGCTGTCATTAGTAAATTGGCACTATTTTAAATAGTGTAAGTTGTACGAACAAAAAGTATAGTGTTACTTAATAATAAAAGGATTGGACTGATACGTCAACAACGAAATTTTCCATATCTCGTATTTACTACTTATATTTAATTATCTCCATAAGCCGCCTACATACAAAAACTACAACAAAACCTCTTTTAATAAATAAATTCAGTAACAATAAACATCATTACAATGAAAAAAAAACAAAAAATCATACAAAGATCAAGAATGACGCTGTCAAAGGACCCTCCAAGCAAATAAATTACAGATAATTATAACATTAGGACTTCAAAACATGTTGACGAGATCAGCAGCCCGCCGCGCACGCCTTCCACCTCCGGAATCGTCGCTCAGCTCCGCCTCGCCGCCACCAGAACCTAGCCCCATCGTGAGTGCTGTAATACCGGCCGTGGCAGTTGCGTCGAGCTCGAGCGACGAATATTTTTCCCCGCCGACGTCACCAACACCCGTACGTCGGCAGGGGAGAGGCCGGCCACCGAGGAGCTTGGGACTTAGAGGCCAACCGGCCCCGAGCCGGGTCCCCGCTACCGGTGGTTGTGTGCAGCGCATGAGATGGACTCAGTCTATGAACGAGAACGTCATGCGCGCATACTACGGGTCTACAGAGGGGGGAACTAACCTCACTGCATACCGCGATAGGATGCTGTCTCTGTTCCAGGAACTAGAACCAACCGTCAACGTCTCGGCCCAACGACTGTCGGATCAGCTGCGGGTCATCCAACGCAACCACAGGTTGGACGATGCTGCACTTGATAGGCTGCGCTCAGAGGTACTGAGCAACCGTATCGTCTCGACTCCGGCACAAACCGCGGCACAACCGTCAATTCCTGACCCAATCCCGCCGCGGTCCAATCATGTTGAAGAAGAGAATGATAGGGTTGTCACAGTAAGTAGCCAGTGCAACGCCCGATTGAGGAGCGCTCTGGAGGATGCGTTTCGCGATTATAGGCACACCCCGACCGAACTTAGACCCCGACTACCACGCTTACCTATGCACAAGAAAAATAGGGCGCTGGTGTGTGCCTTGGAGTCGCAGCTTAAAAACTTTTTCGAGAGCAGCGAGGATCTCGTTGATACACACTCGATCCTCTATTGCGCGGCTGTTGCGGCATGTCGTTTAGCTAACGTCAAGTTCCCACACTGTGACAGAGCTACTCGACCAAAACCAGTCGTATCGATGGGGCCAGGGTACTCATCGGCAAACTATACAGCTTCAGGGAGGGCAATACACGACCACGAGTGATGCGCTTTGTGAGACGGGCATTTTCGGGGACAGGAATCAGTCCTCCACAATACATGTCCCGTGTCACAGAGCGTATCGACTTCCTGAAGCAAAAAGTCTGTGCATGGGCGAGCCGAATTCGGCGGTATAAGCGGCGGGTTGACCGATACACGCAGAATTGCATGTTCCAGAGCGATGAGAGGTGGATATATAGAGCTTGGGAGCGACCTGAATATAATGTGGCAGACGTGTGCCGCCGGGTGATGCCACCACGAGCGCATTCTGGGGCGGTATATGGTCGGTGCCCGTCTGTCACGCTGAGGCTGACTGGATACAGGATGTCGAACGAGTGTATGAAACTATACCAGAAATGGAAGCTGTATTAATCTCTCCACAAGACGTAGCCACAGCAGTCCGTCCGTTACCGAATTGGAAATCACCGGAACCGGACGGACTGCACAACTTCTGGTTAAAATGGCTGATTAGTTCATCTCAATTCCAGTCATCCTTAGAGTCTGGGTCGCTACCGCAGTTTCTAACAACAGGCGTTACCCACCTGCTCCATAAGTCAGGTAGTCCCGCGGAACCGAAGAATTATAGACCGATCACATGTTTGTCGACGGTCTATAAACTTCTTACATCCATTTTGAGAGTGAAAATAAACACACACATTGACAACAATTCAATAATGTCCGCCTCTCAAAATTGATGTAGGAACGGGTCCCGCGGTACTAAGGAGCTACTCCTCATCGACATGGCTATAAGCCAACAGGTTCGTCGATCCCGTAAGGACCTCTCGACATGCTGGATAGACTATAAGAAGGCCTACGACTCGGTGCCACATACGTGGCTCATGAGGGTGCTGGAGTTGTACAAGATTGATGCAACTCTACGCACCTTCCTTGAGTCGTGTATGGGGCAATGGAGGACAGTTCTTCGCTACCCGGGGTGTCGACAGATCCAAGGGAATGATGAACCTGTACGGATTAAACGGGGAATATTTCAGGGCGATAGTTTGAGTCCGCTTTGGTTCTGCTTGGCCCTGAACCCTCTAAGCACACTGCTAGAGGATTCAGGTCTAGGCTATCGGTTGAGGAGAGGTGGTCATGTCATATCTCACCTCCTCTACATGGATGATCTGAAGCTCTTTGCCCCCAACGAATTGCGACTGATGGAGCTACTGAAGGTAACTGAAACCTTCAGTAACACCATCAGGATAGAATTTGGTGTGGACAAATGTGCAGTCATGCATGTAAAGCGAGGGGAGATTATGGAATCAGAGGCAATTCAACTCTCGGATTCCATATACCGCAGGTCCCTCTCCTCATCCGAAAGCTATAAGTATTTGGGTATGTCGGAAGCGTTAGGCATCAACGTTGCAACGTTGCGAAGCAATCGTTGAAGCAGCGCTTCTTTGGTCGCCTGAAAAAAGTATTAATTAGTCTTCTTTCAGGCGGAAACAAGGTGCGCGCCTTCAACGGTTGGGTCATGCCGGTTCTGATGTACTCTTTCGGCATACTCAAATGGACTCAGACCGAACTCGACGCCCTGGATAGGAGGGTTCGTACACTGTTGACCGCAAACCGGATGCATCACCCACGATCATCGGTGATGAGATTGTACATCCCGCGGAAGTGCGGGGGTGGAGGCTTTTTAAATGCGAAGACCCTCCACAATCGCGAGGTGTGCAATCTCAGAGAATATTTTTTAAAAGCCGAAGTGGGTATGCACCGCGATGTGGTGGCAGTGGACAAAGGACTCACCCCGCTCTCCATGGCTAAAGAGAACTGGCGCAAACCTGTAGTGCTTACTACGGAAGACCGCAAGGAGGTATGGCAAAGCAAGGAGCTTCACGGGCGCTTCTATCGGGCGCTTCATGAGCTCGGTGTAGATTTCTTAGCGTCCGTATCCTGGCTACGTTTTGGTGACCTTTTCGGGGAAACTGAAGGCTTCGTCTGTGCAATTATGGACGAAGTTATCTTGACGAATAACTACCGGAGACATATTATGAAGGACGGGACGGTTGACGTGTGTCGGGCATGCCACCGTCCGGGTGATTCCATCAGACATATTATCTCTGGTTGTTCTCGTCTAGCTAACGGCGAGTACTTGCACAGGCATAATCAAGTGGCCAGGATTATTCACCAGCAACTTGCGTTGAAATATAAACTTGTGGACTCTGAGGTACCGTACTACAAGTATGTGCCCGACCCAGTTCTCGAAAATGACCATGTCACGTTGTACTGGGATCGGTCTATCATTACTGACAGGACTATTGTTGCCAATAAACCTGATATCGTAGTGATAGACCGATTAGCGCGCCGCGCAATGATAGTCGATGTTACCATCCCACATGACGTGAACCTCGTGAAAGCTGAGAAAGAGAAACAAATAAAATATCTCGACTTAGCACACGAGGTTGTCGACATGTGGAATGTGAGCTCGGCTATCATTGTGCCGATTGTCGTAACGGCCAATGGCCTGATAGCCGAAAGCCTCGACCAACATCTCTCGAGGCTCTCGTTAGGCGGTTGGATCAAGGGCCTGATTCAGAAGGCAGTACTCCTTGACACGGCTCGCATTGTGAGGAGGTTCCTGTCTCTGCAGCCCTAACCACCGGTAGCTTGGACCCTGCTCCCGACACCGGCGGACATCTATTTTTTATATTTTTAAATGTTTTTTTTATATTTTTATTTGAATTTAAGAAATATTTAAAAATGTAATTAGTTAAGAAAATAAATAAATAAACGGAAAAAAAAAGGATTGAAAATGTATTTAAGTGATGAAGATGTGTTAACACCTGAGTTTATGAAAGAGAGGGCGGCCGATGTAGTAGAAGCTTGCTACCCAAAAAATCACGGCTGGTTAACTTTAAAGCCTACGATGAGTTTTCCAAATGGAAAAATGAAAATCAAGCTTCTGGCATATTTTCAGAGTCTGTTACTTATTGTAATGAGCAGTCGAAGAAAAAGAAGTCATCGATATTATGGAGTATGTATTCTGTGCTACTGTGTAGGTACTATAAAAACAAGGCATAGCATTGACGTAACAACATACTCGAAGTTGCAAGTTCTTGTTCTCGTAGTCATGGTATAAAGTATAGTAGGCAACTCTTGAATAAAACGGATTTATATCGAGGGCCATGAATCACTCGTGTCGTTCAGGATTCTAACACTTGAATCACTCGCTATGCTCATGATTCAATCATCATGAATCACTCTCTACGGTCGTGATTCAGTCGTTAGAATCCTTCAATTGCTCGTGATTCATCTATGGCCCTCGCTTTAAATCCGTCCTTTATTCACTAATTGCATAATATACTATTTGATTTTGATTTTGCCACGGCTTATTTTAATTTTGATTTTGCCACGGCTTATTTTAATTTTATTTTTTTATTTTATTTCGGACGCTTTTAACGTTCTGCGTCGTTCTTACATGTATAAGTTCAACATGAATGATGTAACCAATATTTTTTAACCATAATATTGATTTAAAAGTGTTCGTGGAGTTTCTTGTCTGTTCTTCTTCATAGGTACTTATTACGCTTTGGAATGGGCAACTAGTTTCATCTTGCTGACCGACCACTAAGGTCCGCTTGCACTATAAATCACTGAATGCGTTGGAGGTAGTCAGAATAGAATAATCACTCTTATTATGTACAAGTAGGTAAACCATATATGAATTAAAGATATACTTAAATGTATAAATTTTACATGGGGTGACACAACTTATCGCTAAAACCAATCTTTTATAGACAACCTTTGGGTGAGTTAAAGGAAGAAGGAGAGCCAGTCCGCTTACCCAGATGTAGCGCCCTCACGATGGCGGCCGGCAGCTCGCTGGCGGGCGGCATGGGACTCAGCAGCACGCCGCGCAGGCGCTCCAGCGCGCGCCCCGCGCCCGCGCCCCCCGCGCCCCCCGCGCCCAGCTCGGCCTGCACGGCGTCCAGCACGGCGCCGCGCTCCGACAGCTTCTTGATGGACAGCAGCAGCTTGTGCCGCGCGCCCTTCGTCACACCTGCCGAGAAACCTCCTGCGTCAACGACACGCCGACAGACTCCAACATAATAATTGTTTTTTACATGACTGCCTGAAAAGCAATGTTTTCAGGGTTCATGTATGTATGTATGTAAGTGAGGTTCTTTATTCTACCATAACTTTTTTGCCATGAAAATAAGATATTTTCTGTGAAAAAAAAAATCGGGACAGACAGACAGACGCGGCGGAGGACTTTGTTTTACAATATGTAAGGATAAGTTAATCTTTACTAAGATTAATTTCGTAGATTTGTTTATAATTTAAGTCATTTAACTTATTTTCTTGGGCTAAACCAGACCACTGTTGAAGAACATGTCGTGAGGATAGTTTTGATTAAGTATAAAGCTGGATTTACTAATGGATACATGGATATAAACATGATTCTGTCCCTGTGAATTTAAATTCATTGACAGCAATAGAAAGATGTTTTGAATTCATTTAGAGCTAAACTAAATGTGTTTAGTGATGTGTGGTGCAAGTGGGCCTTATCATCTTTTTACCCTGAAAAATGATGTCTGTTGTATAGAAAGGGGGAGACTACTAAGATGACGGCTGATAGAGATGTAGGGACTAGGGAGGACGAGTTGATGCGAATTGATCGTAGACCATTTGAAAGTCAAAAATTATATCTAACTTTGTTCTGCCTAAAAGTGATTTTATGAATAAATTAATACCAGTAAATGCAATACATTGTGTTTATAACTGCCATTCAAACGTCAAAATCATTGATTGAATCATTCCTATAACAGAATATCATACAAATAATCATACATATTAAAATAAAAGTAGGACTATTTTGCATAAGAACAAAACAGTTATTATGTGTGTAGAAAAACATTACATCATTTATGAAATCTAGCCATAAGCCACATTACACATCAATTTAGCCTTCTCTGAAATACAGTTTCAAACAAATCAATATCCTATATAAATCATAGTGCCACCACACAACAAGTACTTACACATAAATAAATAATAATCAATGTTATATGATCCACACAGTTTCAGTAGCAGAGAACTATCGTGGTGTGTAGTGAGAACCACATTAATAAAGTGGGCTATTTCCTCTGCTACTGTCAGTACTATAACAGTGAGTCACAGTGCAAACAGACAGTACAATGAAGTATAATTTGTAACATACAAGGTTAATGGGAAACATTTAGATGTTCAGCGCATTTCACGCATATAAGTCAACACTCATAATTCTGTAGAAGTTTTATGAGGAAAATGGTGATTAAGTTTTATGTATGAATCAAATGGCAAAGTTCGAAACATTTCATGTAAATTTTGCATGGAATTTGACGCTGAAGGCTAGCGTTAAGATCAAAATGTATGAAACAACAATGTCACCCGCCGATTGACTGCTGATTTTGGCGGCTGACTGTGCAACAGCCTAACTAATAATAATAATAATAGTCCTCCAGACCGTATTTTCGGCCACGGCGGCCAATCTCAACGGAGACTAGCCTTCGGCGCGGGAGATATTATAGTGCACAAGTGTTTGCGCAGACACAAGTGCACTCTCTCTTCCCTCACTCTCATAGTCCGATGGGACGGCAATCCGACACTCGCGGAGAGAGATCAGGCGCAGGAGCAGCGGCGCCACGTGCGCCCCGCACGGGGGTAACACACCGCCAACTTCCAAACTCCGGGCTGTTACTACGCAGTTCCTAATGGAAAATTCCAATAACACTGCCCGACCCGGGAATCGAACCCAGGACCCGACGCTCTGCAGTCGCGCTTGCGACCACGGGACCAACAGCCTAACTACCATGCATCTAAACACCTACAGAATAATAGAATTACCAAAAAGATAAAGTCATGCAACTCACCTAATTTCTCCAAATACTTTTCATCCATCGTCATCATCTGTTCGTAGCTCATATTGGTGAACAGCCACACATACTTGTGCAGGCGCAGGCTCTTCAGCCACTGCGCCACGTTGGACATGCCCGGGTGCTCTCCGAAGTTGTGCGACCTCAGGTCGTCCAGCCGTGTCTCGCTGCCCGTCGTCCCGTACATTATACTAATAGGCCTTATCTGACTCAGACTGTGCTCACTCGACAGTGAAAAACTCCTAGGTTTCTGTACAAAAGGTTCATCACTCAAATTCTCAGCTGATGAAGACATGTGCATGAAATTACTCGAAGGAGGCGTCAAACTATTCGATCTCTGTGACTTAGGCTGAGCTATCGTCGCGTCAAAATTTAATTTCTCTCCTTCTATACTTATATCTACGTCTCGGCCGTTTTTCGAGAATGATTCTTGTAGTAGGTCGGTACTGAAGTGTTCGACAGTGTCTAGGATGCCTCGGAACTCGACGTTCTTGCCGATGGTCCGTCTGAATGTGTTGTTTGAGCTCCAAATGTTTGTGTCCGGCCTTAGACAGGGGTCTATTCTTGGTTGCCACACGCTTTCTGTTCTGTTGCCGGAAATGTGGTTCTCTAGGTATCTTAACCATTGTTTTAGGATTCTGAAATAAAGTGACATACCCTTTGATTAGGTCAGTGTCGTGGCCGTGGTTAAGGCTTCGTTCTCATGTACCAGGTTGTGGGTTCAAATCTGGGCAAGAACCATAACATCATAAGTAACATAACATCACGCCTTGTTTCCCCACAGGGTTGGGTAGAGGTGTACCTATAGTACACCCACATTTCGCCAGTTATGTTTGTTAAGTCCCATATAATAGGTGAGCCTATTGCTGCGGCAAGAACCAATTTGACTTTTTCAATTCATATGTAGTATTTATTACCTACTTTCTAAATTTTTACTAGCCATAGTGAAGGAAAATATCATGAGGAAATATGTACTTACTAGCTTCCGCCCACTAGTGTGTCGATAAAAAGTAGCCTATGTCCTTTCTCAGGCTTTAGACTATCTGTGTACCAAATTTCATTTAAATCGGTTCAGTCATTTTGCCGTGAAAGCGCAACAGACAGACAGACAGACAGACAGACAGACAGACCGACAGACAGACAGAGTTACTTTCGCATTTATAATATTAGTAAGGAAGTAAGGATTGAATATAAGTCTGAAATCGCCAATCCGCCTTGAGTAGGGCTGCTGATCAATGCTCATGCCATCTCTGTCTGGTAAGAGGCCTTTGCTCTGCAGTAGGCCAATAATAATATAGTATACCTTACCCTTGATCATTATGCGTAAGCGCGGGATGCACGAGCAGGTAAGACAGCAGTTGTCGGCACAGCTCGGGCACGACAGAGGAGCGGCGCGGCGCGTCCACGCAGCGCTGCACCAGCGCCGGCGCCGCCGCCACGTACACGTCCTTGCAGCGCTCGTTGTCCATGCGCAGGAGTGGCAGGAGGCCTAGCAGCCGGTGGAGACGCTCACAACCTGGACATAAATATTAAAAACTTTATTCTGTTCAGAAAAAAAACAGCACAATGTTAAAAAATACTAGTGATACATCATTATACATAGAAGCACTTGCAACGTTTGTAATGTATCATTCGAGGCGAGCTTGGTTACAGAAGTAACGGCGATACACAAGACGCGGGGACACTCGCTTTGAGCACATGAAATATTAGTTTCTCATATTTTCGTTTCAAAGGAATTCATGAAAAAGCCGACAGTCGAATACAGGATCCGGCGCTCGCATCGAGTGGCTCGGCTTGCTGCACTGACTACTGTAACGTAAAAAAACTCGATACATTACAAACAAACGTTGCAAGTCAGTCTCTGCCTTTAGGTGCTAGATTTTTACAAATTCCTTGGACCCCACACTGGGATTCGTATGAGGTGCAGGCTTTTCTCAAGTAAGGCATACATGTTCATATTAAGGTGACATGGCATGTCTGTTGGTTGGTTTAGGTTGCAAGAATGTGGCGGTGTTCTGGGTTCAAGATTAGTAGGAAGGCATTAAACTAAAAAACCAGCATGTGTAGAAATATAGTTTCTCATTAGCTTAGTTTTTGTTCAAAAACTCACTCTTAGTGCCCAATATAAAATAAGGTGAGTCAGTGAGGAGAAACATAGTTAATGGAAAACAGGAAATAACACAAATGTTCAAATACTGCTCTTCTTCATAATTATGCAGTTATGCACCTCATAAGTTACTATTCTAATTATTATCTAAGTAAATCTCATAACAAGAAACGGAATGAGACAATTTCTTATCCCAGTTGATTTGGCTATTAGCTTTTGAATATAGTAATTTTACACACAGGAAAAATGCTGTTTTTAACAAGTTGGTGTATTTTGATTTGAAACTAATGACTGCCTACCTACCTATATTCCAAAATTGAAACAGTTGTAATAATTACTATGTAGTAAATATGACCATTTATAAAACATGAATGAATCTAATTGGCCTTCATAAAGTTGCCTTGATTATATAATTTATGGAAGGAGCAAAGGCAAACCACATTTTAGAAAAGAGACAATGCCATATACATGTTTTATAAAAAATTGTGGGGTACGACACTGGACTATAAGATGTCCTAATATTTATTAGTTTGAATAAATTTTATATTAGGTTATTCTTAATTTAAAAATGCAGAACCATGTTACGCCTATTTGAAGCAGTTAATGTTAGGTCACAAAATCATATTCAACTTGGATCTATTCACACATAACCGCTATTGCCAGTGAATGCTGTGAATGAGTAGCAGGCTACTCTGACTGTTGATGTTGACTTATACTCTGCTAACCTCACAGTTAATTTGTTGCGAATAAGATAATGTCAAAGCATGCAAGTTTATGATATTTTTACTTGCACAAAACCAGCATCGGAGGTCACCACTGTGCAGAAGGATATTTTTGGCCAGTTCTCAGCTTTATTTAATTAAAAGTTAGTGAAACATAAAAGCCTTTTATAAGGTTATAACTCACAGTGATTATAATTGCAACGATCAATCTACTTGTGAATATGCTAGCTACATGTTACCTACATGATTCATTATTCTAGAATGTTTTTAAAGAGTTCTGCAAATTTGTGTAGTGTAATATTGATTGGAAAGTCCTTCCTAACTTATACTAGAAAAGACCTTCCATTTAATGTTGTATTATAACTTTTAGTAGGGTTTCTGTGAACCTACTGATAAAAAGTTTTCTAGGGTAGGTTGTCAAATATCACAAGATTTGTTACAATTACACCAATACTGGCTACACTTTCTGACAAAGCAAGCCTTCTGACCAAGCTATACAATTATGCTCCTGTCATGAACAGTTCTTTACTCAAATTCTCCGTAAATGGAAAACAAGATCGGAAACATGAGTGTAAGTCTACAAGCAGTGGTACGTACCGTCTTCATCGTCGTCGTCGCGCACGAGCAGCAGGCTGGCCAGCTGGAGCTCGTCGTTAGCGTCGCGCTCTAGCCGCTCGTCTTCGACGTGGCTGCGCAGCGCCGCCTCCACGGCCCGCTGCACCAGCTTCAGGCCCGGCCACGGCACCCGCCGCGCCAGCGTGCATGCTAGCACCGTCTGCTCGCACGCGCCCCATTGCTCGAACACCCCAGCTACACCTCCGAGCTGCTCGTTAAACGTGCCGTTCATCGTGAAAACAGCATAGCAAACCCAAAATATCAGATTTGTTTGTGTTCTACACGTCAGTAGTACGTGACAGCTGATCGTTGGAACACTTTTTGACCCCCTTGGAGACAAGCAGCACACGAGGCGATGATGGTGTTGAAAGGGCCGCGATTATGTCGTGTAATGGGAACGTTAATTTAGTAATAAAATTACAGGTAGATTGGAAAACATCAAAATTGTTTCGACGGTCAATCAGATTATCAAAATCCAAAATGGCCGGCCACAGATAACAAAATGTTTGCACTTTTTTCGACAACCTGATAGAAGTGCAATTTCGAGAATAAAAAAGTAAAGAGCCAAATAGCTTTTTTCAAAAAAATCTTCATTAAAAGACTTGTAACGTTTGAAACAAAAGTGATAAGTGCAGTACAGTCCGCACTTTTTTAGTACTACTACATGACGCCAGATGTCAGAAGTTACCCAATGGAATGAAGTACTGCTACTTGATACTAGATGTCAGAAGTAACTATGTGAACGTTTTTAATCTTTTGATAATATCAAGAAACTACCCACACAGACCACATAATTATAAGTTGGTACTATCGATGTGTTTTCCAAACAAATAATTACACTACCGTGGTCTTACAGTTTGTATTCAAGGTACCTATTGGAGAAATATGAATCTAGTTAACTTATAGAGTTCCATAGAAGTCTTAGAAGAGCAAGAGAATTACTTCACCTGAAATTCATGGTGATACCACCCGGGACACCTAAGTAGGTAAGAAAGTTACTTATTGTACTACATTGTATTATAAGTTTTTTTTTTTTTTTCCTGATGCTGAATATTTTGCGTTGCGTCATACATAAGATAGCTATCTAATTTAATTTTTTTCCTTACCCAGAGGACAGAGTGCTGGTGGTCTTTGTGATTGTACAACTGACGATTGTCGCCTAATCTTTTGAACAAGTGGACCGCCTACGCTGACACCAAATCAACAGATATTGAACCTTATGTTTATAAAAATAAGGTATGAAAATCATTGGCATTATTGTAGTGTGTGTTCGTTTGTCACTAATATGTCTATTTAGCTATTAGAAAATCGGAATACTTTAGAAGATTTTCTACTACAGTGCCTGCGTAAAATCGGTGGAAGCTAAACATTTTAATATTTTAAAACCTTTATGAATAGCTTATACGTTAGGCCTTTATCCTAGGTAGGTACCTACTACCTTCACAAAAACATTACCCTCCTTCTGGGGCAGTCGGGTAAAAAGCCGGTCACATATTCGTCAGCGACTAAAGTGAAAGAATAGAAGAGTTTTCCTATCTTCAGTGTTTTTGATCGATTTGGGAATTCCTAGATTTTTGCGAAATCTTCAAGTTTGGCTCAGACACGCTTATTATTTAATAATTAGTGCAAGTCAACGTTCTCGGAACTAACCCTGCAAACGCAACATGCAAATTGTATAATCTGCATTGTTCACATTCTCAAAGGCCCAACCCTTTTATGCTACGCGGAAGACAATGCGACGTTTTGCAAGTTTGCAAAATAGAACTTTCTCTGGGACAATAAAACCGTTATATTTTACGCTGTATTAAAGGCGACAGGGCGTGTTGCCTGGCGGAGTAATGTGTAGGTAACTGGTCCTCTGTTACATATCCACTTACTGTTTAAAAATAATTTCTGAGTGAAAGGATGGCTCACCATGTTAGGTGCCTACTATCTATGTAAGCCAAGCTTAATATCTTTCGACTAAGGCTAGCCCCATAATACTTATGTAAGTAAGTACTTTCTTTACTACGTAGGTACCTACTTGTAGTTTGCCGTAGGTACTTATGTAAGTAGGTATACTTTTACAACCATCATCCTTGACAATATTGAGTTCGGTTTAACTTGAACTTAATTTAGCTATAATCATTTTATTCAATTTCCACTACTTATGTGAAACAGTCGCGTGCACAAAGATAACACAAATCCTTTCAACGAACAAACATTCTCAGCTTGTTCAACCCGTCACTGCCGAGGCGCGGCGGCCGTCATCAGCCGCCACCAAGGGCCGCCATGTCCGCCACGCGCCAATGTTTTTACAACCAGATTCACGTGAGAAATGAGTAGGAATAATAATATTTATAGTGATCGAGTAAATGAACTCGAAGTTATTTTGTAGTCGGTTATATGAATTTGTTGTGAGAAACTGCAGATAATGTTTAGTTAGACTAGTAAAATTAAAAGGACAACAGATGTTTCACTTTGCTCAATTTTATCCATGCGAGATCTCATGAAGACAAGTATTATTTCCTCCAACATTTGACAGTAATTTCTGTACATTATCCGGAAACCATAAATAATAACTTCAAAGAAATAATCGCTTGTCCAGCGCACGCTTTCATACGAATCATCAGTGCGTTAATAATATCGCAAATGTCGCGGTTCGGACACATGAGCGTCGAGTTTTTGTCGCACAGTCGTATTATGTGGCTCAATACTACTTCCGATATTGTATTAAGTACACGCCTGCGAGGTTTTCGGACATTAGGTACTTATCCCACGGGAACGTCCTACCGCGATAAAAAATAAACTAACCTAACGTACCTAACTACTCATGTAAAAGCGTAAAAAGCTAACAAACAGACAGATAATAAATGGAAATATCATTAAAAAAAAAATTAATTTAATGATTATACATGTTCAACTTAAAAATAATAATAATTCATTTTAATATAAACACCAATATCTATCATGAAATACCCTAGCGCCGCCATTGACCGCAGTGCTAAGTTTCCCATACAAAATTTCATCCCCTAATGGTGTTATAGGAGATGAAAGTTTTTATGAGAAACTTAGCACTTCTTAAATTAAAACTTAAAACAATATCTTATAGAGGTGCCTCTAGGAAAAATTAAGACTACTACTTTTTGTTTGTGTTTTGTTTAGATGAGAATCTGGGGAAGGCCCCAGAATATCATCTAAGTATATTATATGATATCTCCTAGCCAAATTTTATCGAAATCCGTTCAGTGGTTTAGACGGAAAAAGGTAACATACGAGAACAGTTTATTAAATACTATCTGTTGCCCGTGACTTCGTCTGCGATCCAGGATGAAAAATTGTAGTCCCTTCTCCATGTCAAGGTCTACTGTTCGAAATTTCATAGGTATATAGATACAAATCTTTTCTGCCATTTTAGCGTGAAAGAGTAACAAACAAACAATCTCACATTCGCATTTAAAACATTAGTTAAGATGGACTAGTTAAGTATGGATTATGTATTAATTTTTGAATTGTTTTTTGTTTTAAGTTTCTTGCCCGTTCTCCTCTATAGGGTCTTACCTACTACGATTTGGAATGGGCAACTAGCTTCATCTTTCTGACTGACCGACCCCTTTACAATTTAAAAGTACCAGTAATTTGAAATTAATGCTTCCAGTTTGAGTGATTTCGCAGCAGTCTTAATTTGAGCCAAAGAAAATATTATAACAGCTAAGTAGTTTACAGAAGCAAAAAACAAACTTTTACCTGGTTTTATATTAGAAGAACTTATTTTATTGCCAAGTAAGCTGGGCCTAAAGTGCAGCTTTCCTTTCAAACAATCCGCAAGCTAAAGATAAGACCTACAGACGGCATCCAGGTCATAAACATGGTGCTTTTATGATGGCTAAGTATTGTTTTTACAACTACAAGTACTATTTAATCCGGTAAGTAAATAAAGTTAAGTTAGTTAAAGGTCACACCGCCATAATCTTAAGATTACCTACTAGAATATAGGGAATTGAGGATAAAATCTTTGAACATTGACGGAATCAGAGTGAAACCGACACTTTAATTTTTTTTTACTTCAGTATGTTACCTAATAATTATTCGCATGCAGTACCTACCTATGTAATTATTCGAATATTTTGGGTAAGACCAAAGCACTTTCTATAATAATAATTAAAAGTACCTATACCGTTAACAGACTTGCACGCGGAAGGGTTCTGCAATTGACAACCAAGTGACGGTCTAATCCTTTTTACCCGACTGCCCCAGAAGGAGGGAGGGTAATGTTTTTGTAACATACGTTTACACAAAAATAACCCATATCTTTATTCACACAAAGTTCATAATAACAGTTGGTAAATGAAAGCCAATGCAGCTGTGTCAAAAAAATATTTGTTTCGTAATACAATCTGTTCATAGAGATGACGCAGGGAAGGGAACAGCCCTTATGTACCTAATGGTGAACGCTAAAATTAATTAATGTTCTAAAGTATGACTTAAAAAGTAAACAAAATTGTCGCGTAAAGGAACTTGTGTTGTATGTCGTAGATATACCGCATGCGGGCGCTGAACGACCGTAATCCGTAATGGTTCGGCTAGAAATGGCAATTGGCAATGTTACGAAATTTACAGCATCTACTCATAAAAATAACACATAATATCATAAGTGACAAGGCAATGTGGATGTGTTGGTTTTTCCGAATAATTTATTTAACTAGGTAGGTACTGGTGCCGATTCTCTTGTACAGCGAACTAAACTAACTAAACTATCACTAAAATTCTTTACTTTTTACTATGAGAATCTTAGAGCTATTCTGCCAAAAAAAATCTCTAAACATAAAAATTATTTTGATAGAACTAAAATCGAATTTGACAATCGCAACTCCACTTGGTACCTACTTGTTTGCCTATCACGTATTTTTTTTGAGCTGGATAGGCGCGCAATGTGGCCGTCTCGACAAATTTTTATATGGAATTTTTCACTTTTTGGAAGAAAACAAAAAAAAAAAATTACCAACATGTTGAGTAATAAGGGTTTGCGATTTTCAAAGTGGGTCAAAATTTTCATTATTTTTGCGATAGGAGACACCGTTTTCGAGATATAGGTAAGCAAAAGAAAATAAAAAGAAGATACAGTACCGTTTTGCAACTGAATTCGAGGTGTTGGTTTGAATTTTAGTTCATGACATCTAATTTTATTCCACACATTTTTAATCGTGATTAAAAATAGTCAGAGTTAGTTATAGGATTTTTTGATATAGAACAAAAATTTTGGTTAAAACGTCAAATTCAGAATAGCATTTTCACTAAATTAAAACTCAGTGCCATCTTAGTGCTGTCAAACTAAATTTTAGTTAAGTTGTGTCACTTTAGTGTATTTTCAGAATAGGAAATCGTCATTTGACAGGAATAAAATAAATTTTAGTGATTTTTAGTTTAGTTTAGAGAATTTGTGACAAGAGAATCGGCACCATTGTTAAATTATCTGCAGGCACCTAAATCACGAACTGAAGATGTAAGTAGGTAACTACCTATATAATTTTACTTGCTTTATTCTGATGTAAAATTAAGTCATTAAGTAGGTAAACACATCCTCTATAGTTATTAAAGTCAAACTAAGGAACTGAAAAACAAAATCATTAGCAGTGTTTATGATTGAATTAGTCACATAACAATATGGATCACGTAATTACTATCAACACTCACCTCGAATTTCACTTTAATAGCGTTATGTTCATTTGCTCCATTCAAAAAACCCGACAGAAACCCATAAATCATCCAACACTCGAGGTCCGTTAGGGTGGCTACCTGCATTCAACCCTTCCTCCGGGGGTGGTCATGTAGGCCCCGCCTCTTTTAAACGACAGTCGCTCGCCAAAATAGACGGACATTCGTGATTTGCACGTCAAGTAGACAAGTTCTCAACATGGCCCTGTGGACTCCTTACGCGCAGGAAGCTGCCTTGGACTTGAGTACACACGCGGTGAAGGCAGAGAGAGCGTCTCCTCTCCCCGCGTCTAGTGCTCCTCAATCTCCACCTCTGTCGGGATTGTACCCCTCGTACTCGGAATCCCAGTACTACGTTACGTATCCGTACCAGCAAGCTACGTATGCAGTGCCATCGGCGATGTCCCCCGAATCAATCGGGAGCTGGTCGCACAGCAAACCGAACGCGCCCTCACCACCGGAATCACCAGAGTTCTACGACTCAGAATCCCTCAGTGACGACGTGGAATACCAGGCGTTTGAACGAGATGCCCTGCGAGCGATGGCGGAGAAGAATGGAGGAACATTACTGGGCAACAACCCGAGAATGCGGAGGGCGGTGCAGACGAGCCAGACCGCTGACGACTCGTACAGGAAACAACGAGAGCGGAACAACTACGCAGCCAAGCAAAGCAGAGACCGAAGGAAGCTGAGAGAGGTACGACTGGCATTCCAAGTGACCTATTTGAAGAAGAAGATGGCGGATTTAAGATCGAGATTGACTGCCGGCGTCTGTGGACGCTGTCGACAGATTTGCGAGTGTTGATAAAAAAATTGTTCAGTGACCGGAATTCAAAGTGTCTAGCTTAAAACTAGCAATAGTCTTGTATGTACATAGTTGTAAATATATAAATATGGGTAGTAGATAAGTCTGGTATCGGATAAGTTATTTAATTTAAATAAATGGATTATAAAGTTCAGTTGACCAAATTGAATTAATTAGATGATGAATGGATTGTATTTATTTTTGTGCAATTGTGTGAACGACATAATTATTGTGTAAATTAATTAAGTATAGTGTATAAATAAAATTTATAGACGAAAACTAATTTCTTATTTTCAATTACTTACCTACCCACTTTTTCAAGAGAATTTATGTAGGTACCAACAAAATAGGTACCTATACTAAATATGTAACCAGTTTCTGCTAAATTACCAAAGTTTGCAACTCTATTTTTAACTAAAAACACAAAAAAAGGAGTTAACACCAATTTTATTCCTAGCACCAAATTCTAGACACTAAAAGTAATTTTATTGCTAAGTTGCTAGAAAAATTATAATCCGCAATAAAATTATTAAGCTAGAGGATTAAAAAGTCCCGGTGGCGTTTATTCTTGCCGCGCGTTAATTATTGCAAAAGTTTTGAAATTCGTAAAAAAGAGTGGCAATAATACGGCCATTTATGAGCGGCCGCCGTCATCCACCGGATTAACTCGGCAGTCATAGGGTTAGAGATTAATTTTATAGCCTTCTTTACCTGTTATTTGAATATTTTTTTATATTCGTTCTAGAACTTCTGTAGGACCGTTTAATTGTAAAATCTCCGAAAATTACGGGTTTAAAAATATTATGTTGGTACTTACAACATAGGTACCTACTTACCTAAATATTTTAAATGCTTTCTGGTTCGGGTACCAACCTACGTACCATACCCGAAATCATATCGACATCATAATCTATCTATCTAGGTACTAGGTATCTTCCCCTTAAGCCAAAAGCTAATTACCTATCTATCTACTGATTTTTGTACATATGTACCTATATTTATTGCAAATAATTATAAAGAATTATCTTAGTATTCTATTCTAGGTAGGTACCTATTTAAATAGATACATCATCTGCCTAGCCATTTCCCAACTATGTATTTATTTTGTTTACATAAGTACGGTACCTATTATTAATTTAAAATAATTATTCTCGATAAAATAATTGTTTTAATAATTAAATGCAACGTGAGGTATAAAACATACTTATCTAGGTGGTACATTTCTCTGCTTGCTCATTGGTTGGTAAAAGACGCGCACGTGCCCTAAAGATACACAAGGCGCGCGGCGCGTGCGCATGCCGCGCCCACTACTAATTTATTAAAAGAGTTCTTTTTATTATTTATGATAAATTAAGGCCCTTTTAAATTATAATGGTAGGTAGAATCCACGGAGTATAGAAAGAGTAGAATCTGAATGAAAAGTCCATCGTAGCATACTTAGTTGTTAATTACCTTGGTATACGAAATTGCCGCACAAATCCTCAAAGCCGGTAACACTTCCGGACAGTTTCGGAGATTATTAAAACAGTATCAACTATCAACCCTGCTAATGCTGACAGATCGGCATGTGTTTAAGCCCCGTATTTGAACAGGAAAGTTCTACGAAACCCCATCATATCCATAGGTAGGTAGATGACAATCATAATATGACTGCCATCTGACGTTGAGAAAACATTCGGCACGAGGACAGAAATGTGGCGATGAAATGAAGAGATAGGGACGTATCACGCGACGGGAACGGTTTGTTTGTGACCACAGATTTTGGTTAAGTAGATAAACATACATCTGAAAACTTTTTTTTATAGTGAGTGATTCCTTGTAAGTACCACTAACCTCGACTCTATTGGGCCGTGCCGCTAGGCCCGTGGAACACTAATAGATACTTACCTACTTTAAAAAGTCCTACCTATCTATGCCTCAAACTAAGTAGTGAAGGAATCGGGATTTTGGATACCAAAACCCAGAACCCCGCTGCTACAGAGACAGCCAGCTATGATTGTGGCTTCAATGCTGTGTAAAACTCATTTTATCTACTGCTCTTTTTGTAGCCGAAAGTTCCAAACAACCAATCGATCAATGCTTACGTAGCGAGCAATATATTGCGCCCACACGCAAGGGTTTATGTATTGCGCTGGTTAGGGGAGCCACCCCTGTCCCTCAGACCCTCACTCAATTAGTATTGGACCCTCCGTGTGACGTGACCAGGGGTATATTCAGTCATCGAATAATGTTCCCGGAACCGTAGCAGTTTTTGGATTTTATACTCATGGTAATCTGTCAAGTCTGCCATGAAAGTATTCCCCGTTTAGAACACAAAAAATACATTTTAGCATAAGTAGGTATTTTGGCTTCTAAATGAGAAGTTACTTTATACGAAAACAGCTAAACACACTAGTATACACGGCTACATATCAAGCTATACATTTCCAGTTTATACTGATCTCGCATTATATAGCATTTCCGTACAATGCGAAGTCAGCTTAAACTGGAAATGTATAGCTTGATGTGTAGCCGTGTGTACCTATGTAGGTAGGTATTGGTGTTTTAGTTATTTAACAAGTAAGTAGGCTAGGTGCCTAAGTACTTGCAGCGTGCTGAAATAATCTGGCACTTAAGGGGGATGCGCTAGGGTGGCCCGCAAAATTCAAATTTTCTTACGCTCATGTAAGTGGATTGAATGACTATTTCATGAAATCATGACATTTGGCACTTTCATGAACTTAGAGAGTTGTATTGATGATTTTAATGTTTATAATTCAGTAAATCCATATTTGTTACGAGCGCTAATAATATTTAGATCAACATACAACCTGATACTGACCTGCAAATTGCAAAAAACCTAAGAAAATTTGAATTTCGCGGGCTACCCTAGCGCATCAACCTTAACTACATAAAACTAAGCTGAAGACTGATTACAATTTTTGTCGCTAGAGGCGCCACCCGAATTTTTGTAGGTAAGTACCATGGTTTTTGAGGTTTAAATAACGTTACAGCTAGTCCTTTCTGCCCCTGTCTGTCTGTATTCTGAAGAACATAATAAATAATTACCTACAACAACAAAAAACTATATTTGACCTACTCGAGCATTGGTTGCACAACTTCCATTCATACCGCCTCTCCAAAATTTAGGGGTGGTGCGTTGCACAATGCGCACACATTGTGAGGCATGCGATTGGTCGAATGCTGTATGTAAAGTTTATTGTACTACCTATGCTGTACAACCTACCTAATATTTTGTGTTTTTTTGCACCGTGGGCTCTTAGAAATCTACACTTGTTACGTTCCCTATGTAGGTAGTACTTTAATGTTAAAGAAGCGCACACTGCACACACCTTTGATCTGGGTGCAACTGCAGCGTTGAGCAGTCACCCTGATGCCAAAAAACACAACAGCCAACGGATTAGCAACAAAACTTCCAGCTAATCAGTCTACTGTAACCGAAACCAGCACGATATACTGTAAAAATCCTCGCTGCGAGACATTTTCAATCAGATAATAGTGATAATTCCCCCATTCATGTCTGTACCGTTTTCTTTCGCAAGCTTCGCAGAATGTCATTGTTTTAGTTCTTGCGTTAATCCTTTACGAATGCTCCACAATGCAGTTTGCATGTTGTACAGTTTCAATAAAACTTTGTAAGCGCCTTTAGAAGGGACCTTTGTTTATATAGGCCCTGTAGATTTCGCTTTCGGTTGTTTTTGATTTAGGATAATGTAAATTCTAACGATTTACTGTAATAAATTAGTTAGGTAAGTGTACTTTGTAGTAATAGTACCTAATATTATTCTAAGACCTTGCTGAAATTAGGGCCTATTACTTTCCTACTAAGACGAGATAGGGTTATTAGATCAGCGGTTCTTGTAGTTGAATACCGGGTAGGTGTTTACCTTGCAATATCTTTACACTTTACAATAAACATGAAATAGCGGTACCTACGTTTGTGATATCTTCTGTCTGTATTTTCCTTTTTTAAGTGTTTTGTGAGTAGGTACATAAATAATTAAAAATACTAACTCAATAACTACATAGGTACACCTACCTGCTTATTCCATTTTCTAAGTTAGGTTAGGTATTGCTTCCGACTTTGGAGGTACAAACCTAAACACCCTTGTCTTCGAACGGTGCCTACTCCTAGGTAGGTAGGTAGGTAGATCCCGTTTGGTTACATATAAGGCGCGAGCAGCACACGTGACAATAAAAATAACATTAAATTGTGAAATAAATCAATATCGCTGTGCATCTGTGAACTTACCAATATCCCAACTATCGTACTACAAAAATAAACCTCATCGCTTCTGGATAAGGTTTATTTTACGGTGTTAGCTAGATAAGGGTAAATATTGTAGTTTCCTGGGATGTCAACGTGCTGTCAATAGTTGCGACACCCCTCATCGAAGGGGTGCAGTTTATGTAATATTTGGGATAGGGGCGATAAAAATTATTGTTATTCTTCTATGTACTATGATAGATTAGAATTGTTCGTTTTGCTATGTGCCTTGTGATGAGAGAGCTCTACAAAAAAGCCCAAATGCGATGCGAGGCATGGAACAGGGTCATAGTCTATATTCCATTTTTAAAAGCTGGTTTCCAATTGATTTTGTGTCCACTTAAACAAATGTTAACTTTATTTCAGTGCAAATTAAGTTGATTTCAGAATGGCCAGAACTATTCAAAAAGCCATAAAAATGTTTGAAGTTGTAACACAAACTGAACTTTATGTGTGGGTATTACAGTTACTTACTTTTTCCAAAAACACATATTTATTAACATTTTTGGAACCAAAATCGCGAACGCAGGATAATGTACTTTGGACTATGACTTTGACTTAGGATAATGTATTTGCAAAAAGACCTAAGTCTTAAAATTGAAGGTTTGAACTTTGGAACAGTTCCATAACAATTCTGAAGCAGTTGCAGCTTTTTAGTTCGACAAACACTGCTGCATGCATGTAAAATGCAGTTTTGTCTCGTTCATATTCTCTGAGGCCCCCATCATTGATGATATTAGTGCCTACTGATTTCCGTGACAGTACAGGAAATACACATAATTATAGGTAATTGCACTGCAACTGCACCAATTCCCGCTATACGATGACACTGGTCGATCGATCAAGTTGTCCAACAGTGTTCGTCGTGGGAAGGCAACCCATTCACTGGACGCCATGCGGCACCATTGTGTGAGAGATTGATGAAGTTACAGTTCCGGGCACAGCTTGATCGAACTGTTGACTGAGCGATTTAATTTTATTTTAATAGCACACGTTGTGCTGGAAATGATCTCACTAATCGTTACCGCGGTGGTACGAATTCAAATGTTAGCCTAGATATGCAGTAGCGAGAAAAACCATAGAGGTCTAATTAGACAAAATATTAAGTAGGTAGAACACTGTTTGTGTATCCTTCCATATTATAAAACAAAGTCCTCCGCCGCGTCTGTCTGTTCGCGATAAACTCAAAAACTACTGCACCGATTTTCATGCTGTTTTCACCAATGGATAGGTAGAGTGGTTCTCGAGGAAGGTTTTTCTATATAATAGCTAGTCTACTACAACTAAATCTCTATCTTTTTCTGGATAATATCTTTAAAATAGTGTAAGTTTCACCAAATGATTAATTATATAATTTGTGATTGTATGCATAACATTATAAAAAATAAGCATTTCTGTGAGAATGACCAGTCAATCCCAAATGCTTCCCAAAATACATTTAACCGAAGACCAGATTTTCAATTAGCCACCGACAGACTGTCCGATCTATTATATCAATAACAATATTCATACAAATAATTTCCGTAACATCTCAGTTGTCCACTCACGCGCATGTCCACGACACAGCGCACATTAGAGTCGGCCATGCGACAATAATGTCGCAACTGTCGTCCGGCAGGCGCATTGTGCATGTAACTCTTTACTGCGATTATGATGTCACGGTGGTCCGGTGAATAGGGATATGTTTCTAAGATTATTCAATGGATTTTTTTCCATGGATATGACGATTTTAAATTGTTTGGAAGTATAAGTGAAGCTAACTGTCTAGTTAGGATTGTTAGACGACCGCAACGAAGAAGACAAGTAAAGCAGCTGGAATTATTTTTTGATTAGATATACAGGGTGTTAGGGTAAACACCGTTATCCTTGCAACCAGTGGTTTGGTTTCATTTATAGAACGTAAAATCAATGGAAAATTACGATTTTGTTTTTCTTTTTTTTTAACTACGTTTTACCACAAGAAGGTATAAATGAAGTAGGTAGAAATGACACCAAACCACTGGTTTCAAGGATAACGGTGTTTACCCTAACACCCTGTATTATTATTTTTTCATTTTATAGTATTTAGGAGATATGAGCACATACTAAACACTGTACTAAAACACACTAAAAACCAAAAAAAGTTTTAAAAGCCCTTTTCTCGAAATAGGTATTTCTGAGATAGGTACAGTGTTTTGGATTCACAGACAATTACATTTTAGAAGCACTTCGTCGATCGGGAGAATATTTTAAAAATGCCGCCTCAAGTTTGATCCTTTTACCCTAATTCTCTACAGTTATCAGTTACTTACTCATTATGATTTAAAAAAAATATGCAACTGTTAGTAGCATAAACTGGAAGACTTGTAATTTTCTAGTAAAATTCATAATACCGATATAATCCACAAACGAAAGACGTTTAATACACCGAAGCCTAAAAATATTGAACACAGCATTATCTTATGCGGGTCCTAATTGTAGACGTAATCCTGCCCTACTCATCTTCTAAACAAGTAAAACAAAGAACGGAATTAATTTGCCGCCTTCATTGTAAAACATTACTATTTACATTTGAGCAAATTTTAATCCAAATTTTTAATCTCGAAAAAGATCCGTTCGTAAAAGTTATGTCGTCATAAAAATGGCTACCTTTTTTAGATAACAGTGTAAAATAATGCACCCGTATTGTAAACGGGTGTTTATGGTCGAGACAGTGGTAACTAGTACGGCGCCCGGCAGGTAGGTGTCGGCGCGTGCCTTTGTGATACTTGTTAGGTAATGTTGTGACTTTACCTAAATGTTTTGTTGGTATTGCATGTTATTGTTTAAGTACGTTGTTTTAGAAATAGGTACATTTCTTTATGTAGTCCCTATGTGTGGGAAGTCTGTCGTTGCATAATTTTATCTGTCTTAATTTTAACGCGAAGCGCCATACTTTCAAAAATAGGTGGGTACCTATATATACGGCAAACTTTCGGCTGTACTGGAAAATGATGATTGTTTTGAATATAAATATTTTTTTATAAAGAACCAAAAATAAGTTAAAGGACTAGAATCTAGATCTTAGTTTTTTTAAATTCAGTTCTACATATTGCACTCAATTACTTATTTTCTTAGTGCCTAGCAACTTACCTATTAACATAATTAGGAAGACATGAAAGCTCATTATAGAATTGTTAACATCAGAAGTTGTTTACATCCTCAGATGTAAGGCTATTAACGGATTAAAAAGCTAATGATCACTAACTTAGTCATTTGCGCAGATAACTAAACATGAGGTGGAAAACAAAGTGATTACTTGATTGGCTAATTAACATGAACCAAATATTTTGTACATCATGTAGATATCTGTTTACTTACTTTTGCAAGACAAAATAACGGGATGGTGTTCTTAAGTGCTTTAGAAATTTAATATTGATTTGAAAAATACATCGAACCTATGAAATTACCGATTTTCTTAATTTATTTAACCTTGATTTTTCTTAAACAGAAACGAATGTCTTTTTTCTAGAGCAATTGATATTTTGTTTAGCAGTAGCTGGCAACCGAATATACCTATCTACTTCCCAGTACAGAACAATAACACACGCAACAAAAGTTTTGAATAACAGTAGGCATATACCTACACAATATATTGCACCACAAACTTATTTGCACACAACTATTCACCCCATTGTTTTCTCCCCGCAGTTCCGTTAGGGCAGGCCGCGGTGACCCCACCCCTCGCGAGCGCACCCCCTCGCTCCGCCCCTTCGCATAAAAGAGCGTCCTCACCACCCCTTCGGATCATTCACCGCTCGCACCCCAAACGACGCACACGCAAACATGGCTCTGTGGACCCCGTACGCTGACGACGCCGCCTTGGACTTATCGAAGACAGCCGTCCAAGAAACACAGTTTCCTTATTCAAGAGAGTTTTACGCACCGCAGTTGACAGTGCCACCGGATTTTCTACCTTACAATGGGTATTACGCGCCTGTTGGACAGATTTCTCCTGGAGGAAGTTCTTCGGGATATGATTCAGTGTCATTCAGCCCGATGACGCCGCGTCACGTGGCGTTATCACCGCCTGCATCCCCGACAGAAGCTCTAGCGAAAAGGCCCTATCACATGATCGACGCAGACTCGCTATCCGATGATCCAGACTTCCAAGAATTTGAAAGGAACGCGTTAAGAGTGATGGCAGAGAAAAATGGCGGCGCGTTGCTAGGCAACAACCCACGCATGCGCCGCACAGTCCGATCCACCAACTCCGACGCAGCTGATGACACGTACCGACGTCAGAGGGAGAGGAACAACTACGCAGCCAAGCAGAGCAGAGATAGAAGGAAGCTGAGAGAGATTCACTTAGCTCTCAAAGTGAGTTACTTGAGGAAAGAAGTTGCTGCGCTAAAGGCAGCCTTAAGTACAAGAGTTTGTGGTCGCTGTCAGCAATCGTGTCTATGCTGACGTCAAAAGAATGTTAGATTAATTTTGTAAATTATGTTCCTATCAAAAGACTGTGCAATGTAAATAGTTTTAAGTCAGTTTAACTAGATGTTTGTAAAACTTGTATCTACCTGTGTAGTAGTATTGTGCAATTATTTAAATTAAATTATAGATACATACAAATTGTGTATGTAAGCTTGTAGGTAACGATTGTAATTTATTAATAACTTAATGTAAATAGTTTAAGTAAACGACTGTCTTAATTTAATAACAAAAATTAAAATGAATTCTATAACTTAAACATTTTTATTTTTTATAACCCTATAAACACCGACCTTCTGCAAAACAACTAAGTTACTAAAAATAAAATAAGCTCTAAACACGAAACGCTGTGTTTTTAACATTGTGCAGATTAAAACACTTTAATTTTTCAATTATTTTCAAATTATTTAAGAATCAATGACTACAAATAATGAAGTACTTAACTTTTTTTATCTAGAATAGTATTATAAAGAGGTAAAATTGTTAATGTTTGTAAAAGGAAGCTCTGATCCGATTACAATAGGCGTGGCTTGCGCAAGCGCATCTTCCCGCCAGCGAGTGTTATCCAATAGGATTAAAGTATTCGCGAATAGCACTGCATCCCTGCATGTAATTGGTTACCTAGCGCGATACCATTTCACTTTATATGAACCTAAGTAACGAAGAAAGTTTGTTATTTTCTAGTTTTATCATTCCTGTTATATTTTCAAATACTAATCAGTTAGGGATTGCCCTAAGCTGCTTCATCGTTCGGTTAGTTACCTGAAAGCCTAATTTTTAATCCCTACTAATATAATTATGAAAGTTAAGCTTATTATGATGAAATATTTGATTGAAATGACTTCAGGACGACGCTTTCTAGTTCTTAATAAAACCTCGTTATATTCTTATGCTATCTATATTGTACTAAGGGCCCTACAACTACGGGTTACACTTTCTGTTTGATCACTTGCGGCAGGTCGTACTTGCCGCGGACGCACTTTAGCTTCACTCCGGGACAGTCCTTCAACCTGGAATGTAAAGGACCACGTTTTATAAAGCCGCTGATAAATAATTAAAGTATTTTAAAAGACATTTATAGAATAAAATCGATTACGATTGTAAAAAGGCTTCGTAAGGTGAAATTCGCAAGAAAATTACTGTGGACTCTAAAACGCTACAGCGACTTATTTTAAAAGCAATCCTTTAACTGTCTTGTTATTTACAACAACAAAAAAAGTCTTTGTCTAAAGCACGATACCCCTTGGAAAGATTGGTTGTCAGACTTTCGGGCTTCTGACGACCCGTAACGACTGTCAAAGAGCCACGAATGACAGCCGGGACCAACGGCTTAACGTGCTTTCCGAGGCGGAGGAGTGTCGATAATTATGTAAAGATCACGGATCAACCCCGGCAAGCGTAGCTTAACCTGATGGATCGACCCGTGCGGCTCTTATTACTTAGCCACGAGGTCCTGCCAAACTATTATATAGAAGATCTGCCTGTCTAATCTTCTGTAAAAAGCTTGAAGTGATGCCATCTGAGTGGCATGACAGCTCACTTCAACTAAGATTTTTTATACTTCTAGCACTACTACTTATATTATTAGGAATATGTATGCCCCCTCACCTGCCAACCCTGACGAGTACAATGTTGTGCTCCTGCAGGTTGTGCCCGATGCCGGGCACGTACGCCACCATCTCCTTACCGTTGGACAGACGCACTAACACGCACTTTCGGTTCGCAGAGTTGGGCTTCTTTGGTTTCTTTATTACTGTCTTTAATACTACGCCCTGGAAATACATCAAGGTACGTGTATAACGCGTGTAAAAAGACTCTTAACGAAGCCGAAAGTCACTTGTTATTCTCGTCACACGTTCTGGTTACGGAGATATTGAAGGTCAAAGTTCCAATTTTTTCAGACGTTTTTTTAAGAAAGCAGGTTTTAAATGCTATAACGACTTATAACTTAATTTTAAATACCCCCACAAATCCTGAACCGTTGCATGCACCACTAATCCCAATCTTTTGCGTGCGTTACCTTGCGCACTATTGTAAACAGCGATTCATCACAGAAAAAAGTCGTTTCCCAGCATTTATTTTTGTGCAATGTTACTTATTTTGATTTACAGAATGCGTAGTTGACGGCTATGTGATGGGTCTTTTTACACCCTGTAGGTATTTATTTGAACACGATTTCAATGCAATTATCACTTAAAAAATATAATCACGAACACAAACCCGTCAAGTGTGAGTTGAATTCGTAAGCAAATGGAAAATGATGTAGTTTGTTAAAATACCTTAGCAAAAGGATTTCCACTAAGTGGATTTCTAGACTTCCGTGACTTGATGTGTGGTCCTGTCCTGTGCATCTGACTGAGGGATGCCATCGCTCTGGCCAGCAGCCCCATCGGCTGGACGACTGCTGGCGCGGTGACTGCCACAGCCGGGAGTGCTGGAACTTATCGATGAAGACGAATATCAGTAAATGATTCGTTATGAATAAGGCTTTATATTGCAAGTAAATCTTTCAGGGTTTGTTATAGAAATTGATTTTAGAAATATTGAGTAATTAGATACTTAGTATTGTTTCACGCTACTAATAATAATATAAATTTTCGTTTTCTTCTTTTATGTTAAAATTTTACTTTATAACGCCTTAGATATGTATATGTATTTAAATCAGTTAAGTACTGCACGTGGATCTGAATAAACATAAGTATACTTTTATTCAGGACTAGCTGTGCCCGCGACTTCGTTCGCATGGATGTCGGAAAACAATAATATGTCTCTTAGAAAAGTTGTACCTTCATTTAAAAAGGGGGAATCTTTCGACCAGGCCTGGTGATTTTTCCTAGTAAGAAACTGCCAAAAAACTTGTGTTTTTATTTAAGAAAATGCTTCCTTTTATAAAATATTAGCGGTGGAACCACCTGGAGCGTACACAAAAAAGTTGCTAGGGTTGCTCACACGCGAAAGAGCTACATAAAGTTGGCCGTGGGAAAAGCAACCAATACTAAGATCCACCCCCGCAACGGATAATGTCTGGCCCTGAGCTTTGTTAATGGTCATGGCGTAACACAGGCTGACGGGGAATTACACACGCTTAAAACTAAACGGGAAATTATTGGGAATGAGAGGAATTCTTGGAATAAAAACAACATCACCGGCGCCGCAACCTGTTAAGATTTCGGCTTCGATGACGTTTTGTTGGTGATTGGTGACTATGAGCCGAGTGCCGTTGCAAAGTTTGGGAGGACTTAAATTTCTGAGAAGAATTATTGGCACTCCGACTTTTAAACAAATTTTGTGTGCTGAAAGACCGGGTGTGTTAAGGGATTCTAAGAACTCTACTGGATAGTGTGTGACATCTTCTTCTTCGGGAACCGTATTTATCGATGTATATTGTTGACTTTCCCCAGAAACATGTGCCAATATTTGTGTATTTATTGCTGTCCGATAGTCGAACAAATCGAATCAACCATAAGGCCTCTGCCTCGAACCTTGCGGGCAGCGGGGCGGCGGCGGCGGCGGCGGCGGCGCGGGCGCAGCAGGATCTTATGCGTAAAATCAAATGGACCGGTTCTCGAAAACAGCGGCGCGGCAGCGGCGAGGCGGCGGGCAGCGAGCGGTGCACTCCATTCAAGCGGTGACCGCCCGCGCGTCTGCATTGCAGTGTTGTTGCCCACAGTAAATTGAGCGTTAGGAATAAATTTGAATCAAAAAGATGTTGCCGCCATTGTTCAGCCATTTCTTTCGCGAATAAAAACAAATATCTCGACGACAAAATCGTGAACACAACACTACGCGGCTATAGTGACGCGCGATCTGCCCGCTAGTTTCGAGAACGGGTCTTTGATGCCCGCCCCGCTCCCGCGCCGCCGCCGCCGCCGCCCCGCTGCCCCCAAGATTCGAGGCCGAGGCCTTACACATGCCAACAACGATCGAATCGAATGAGCGATGGTCACGAATCATACGAACAAATTACGAAGTATAATACAGTTCGATTCAAACTTAATGGCGGCTTGGAACATGAGGCGAGTCGCTGCGCAGTAACAATTTCATGTGACAGCGGGGGTGAGGGGTGGGGTACTGCGCAGCTAAAAGTTAACTTCCGAGCCGCCATCCGCCCCGCTGCCCGCAAGATTCAAGGCCGAGGCCTTACACACGCCAACAACGATCGAATCGAATGAGCGGCGGTCACGAATCATACGAACAAATTACGAAGTATAGTACAGTTCGATTCAAACTTAATGGCGGCTCGGAACATGAGGCGAGTCGCTGCGCAGTAACAATTTCATGTGACAGCGGGGGTGAGGGGTGGGGTACTGCGCAGCTAAAAGCTAACTTCCGAGCCGCCATTAAGTTTGAATCGATCTGTAACGACTCGTTTCTTGACTTCTTAATTTGAACCTAATGAACGAAACCAACCAAAATACCAAATCAAAACCAATCAGATCAATTAGGAGTGAGGCGTATTTATCATCACAGATAGAAATCACAGATATTATAAAATAGCAGATAGCAATTGCTCCTAACGATAAAAAAATATCTGTTACTTAAAATCACAGATCCTCAAGACTGTTACTGTTAAAACTTCGGATACGATTTTCGACTTTAACGAAAAGAAATAAAGAAGATATTCAATTGAGTCAATATGTATTTATCGTCTGTACAAAAATCACAGGCTGTGATTTTATAACAGATAGATACGATTTTCGACTTTAAATCAAAAGAAATAAAGATGATATTCGATTGAGATACGTATTTATCAAAAATCACAGGCTGTGATTTAATAACAGATATTTGAATCTGTTATTTTTTCTCACAGTCACAGTGATCACAGATATCGTGTTTCACCTGTTACAACCCATCTCTAAGATCAATACTTTCAACGAATGACAACCCAACCCATCCAACAATTTATTATTTATTTATTATATTATTATATTATCGACACTAAAGAAGTCAAAAACAAAGATATCTATACTAAAAATTATTTGGAATATCTGGGCGAAAGTCATTCTTCGACGGAGAGTCTTAACACCGCGATTCAGAAAATTACATTAAACGAACAACGCCATCTATCGAGCACGAAATGATACTGTCAAAATATATGGGAAAACGTTCGAACACTCTGTAAGCTAAATAAACTATGTAGAAAAGTGAAAAATTAAAGAATAAATACCTATATTTTTTAAGAAATTAACATTTGTCACTATTCTTTCATGATTATCAAGATTTGAAAGATAGGTAGCGCCACCTATCGCACTAATACTAAACTAATAAATAAACAACGCATCTGGAAAATTTTAATTAATCTAACTTTAGAGTTATATTCTATACACAAATACACAATGTATCGCGTTAAGTTTCCGCGCAAAGAAAATGACGGTCATATAACAACACACGATCTCACAAACCTAGTAATTAAGAAGTAAGTATCATTTCGCGTCAATAGATGTCGTTACGTGGATGTACATTACGTAATGAAAATTCCTTCTTGAACACTTTAAATTCATATATCTTTTGATATTTTGAAGCGATTGCGATGAAACAATTGAAATATCGAGTTACACACAATATTTGAGTATAAAAGTTAACCATATTGATTTCGTACTTTTTACGTGATACTGGAACAATCAAACTAAACAACATACAAACAGACAGACAGACAAACAGACAAACAGACAAAAATTCCAAAAATGGTAGAAATGGAATCTGTTGGTTATTCTTGGACAACCAACCAATTTTTTTTTTTTTTTTTTCATTGTACAGAAACGCCTCGTCTACAGATTTATTATATGTATAGAAGATACACTGCAGAGCTTGGAAAACCTTGCTGAAATCTGCATTCAATAATAATTTCATAGATTATGAGACCCACGCTGGTAATTCCCAACCTACCTAGCTCTTTCTATAGACATGTGCCTTTTCTAAAAATAATCTTATGCACAACAGTGCAGTATTGTCAAAATTATCGAAACCATCTTTGCATACCGTTACAAACTCAAAATACCCAAATTTCACAATAAAAAGCAGGTGCTAAGGAGACATTGTCATACGGGATTAACCTTTCAATGAAGATTTGGTCCAAAACTTCAAAACACTCCACAACGCTATACGATATTGAGTCTTATGTAGTTGGAATAAATGAGGAAGATAACGCAAAAGTTGGTGGTGCGGACTGAAGGACCAAAAAGGGCTAAAATAAAACAGTTATTTGGTATTGACGGAGGTTTCGAGGCGTTCCCGTAATACATTGTATCAATTGTGGGCATTGTGGAGGCTCGCGATTCGATTCGCATAAGCCTGCGATTTGCGTGGCGGTTTGATTGACATGTCAATGTAGCTGGCCAGTTTGTACGCCTTTGTACAGGAAGACTTGTGCGAAATGTGGGAAACTTGTGTGGATACATGTGAAGTGAACGGTACAAGGAATTTAATAATAAATTTTTGGTACAATGTTTAGAATATCTTGAGAGTATTTGGTTCCAAACACGGTAAAAAAACACGACAGGATGATTTTAAATGTAACGTATTATAATAAAACATTTTCTGGAATCAGTTAGACCATCAGTCGTTCAGTATTAAATCAGCCAGAAGACGTCCCCTTTGGTGCAAAGACCCGTGAAAGGAAGAAATTGAAAAATTGTCAATAGACAACATAGTCCAAGCATAGTGAAAATGTCAGCTCTATCTATTTAAATGGTACAATTTATTTAAACGCTTAGAGAAACATGGACAAGATGCATTGACATACGAGAGATTTGCCGAGCTAAGAGACATGTTAAATGGAACAATTTTAGTTTATTTAACAGCTAAGAAAGGACACTGTAAACCAAATCCTTTTGCTCCTTTCATACGCACAAAGGCGAAGTGAGAAATTTTAATTTAACCCACAAGCAGGAGTAACATAATCACATACATTCTGCGACCACATTTCTGAATTAATTGTGTTCTTTCTGGGAAGAAGGAGCAGATATTGGTAGTATTTGTGCACAGGTTGGAATAACAAACGCAACAGCAAGTGACTCCCTGAAGACTGGTCACGTTTCGGTCAGTACTGCATGTTATTGTTTGGGATAATCGACAGATCCCGTGGGACGATGACGAGCATTGACAACCTTGCATCTGCTAATGCAAGCAAATATTATGACGCAAGGTATAGGAGGACGCGATATGTGTGCGTGTACACTTTGCTAGAGCCGGGGAGTTTGATATTTATGATTTGACGGATTACTAGCATAGTTTGTAAAACAAATTAACGATGTAATTTACTCTGCTTTTGTTTTTTTTTCTTTTGTTTGTTTATAAGTGAACAAGCCGATAAGGTTAATTGCAATGTAAGACATATGGCCAAATGAACAGAGAAGCTGAAACACAAAGCTTAGTGTTGTAACTGATAAACTTCAAGAGAGTGAATATTGAATGTTCATAATGGCAACCAACCACGCATCTATCACAACCATCGCATCACTTGGACCACAGTCCGTGGTCCACACGACAGTACCTGCTCTTTTTGCGGATTATAATCCGCTAATAGTGGGCATTGTCCACAGATGACGGACACACGGACTTAAAACGATTCCTTTCTGACAGCATGACTCTTGTTACAGTCGCAGAGGCCGAGAAAAAACCGGGGACAGCAAATACAATGGGCAAGAGTTACCAACCAGCTTTGACGTTCTGGGAAACGCTGTAAATCATATTTGTGTAAGAATAACGTTAATATCTGGTGGTCATGATAACAATCAGCAAAATGTGCAAGATTTTGGACCGAGAAAGACATTCTTTGATTGTAAATGGCATTGATGTGCGTCGAAGATTCCAAAAGGGTGCAAAAAATAACATCTTGTTTCAGGGAAGGAGAACCAAAACTTGAAGATTCCCCAGGGACTTAGAAAGTTACAAGATTTTGGAAATCAACATTACATATAGAACCAGAAAAAAAAATACAAGATATAAGACTGGAACGATACCCAGCAGTCCCTCTTAACGTTGACAATGATGTAGAGGTTCCCACGGCGTATATCTTTTCCGACTTGTTTTTAAATTATATACCTAAGTAGTTATTTCGACTCATCAAAAACTATTTTCATCATCTTCTTCAAGAACAGCGTCAAATTTGACGTAACAATTATGCAAATTCCGGATTAGACCAAAATATTGTACAGTCTCAAACTGATCTCATCATGCTTAAAAAATTTAGAAAATCTAACACAAAACTGATAAATGATAATACATCCAGAGCCGAGATCCATTGTGGCCGTCCCAATCCCAAAGCCTTTCGCAATTGTCATTCATCCACTCGACAAAGAAAGCTCAGTTGTAACAAATAACAGACATTTCTCATTCGCTAATCCCTCGCGACTATTACGCAGTGTCTGTTTGCCTTTCATACAAAACTCATATTTTTCCCAGAAGGATCTGTTATGATTTGCTTCAGTTCTCTCGTATTTGTTCAAAATATTGAATTTGAGAAGAAATTATAAAAGGCTAAGCTATTTCTGAAGGAAATCATGTTATGTTTAGATTTATAGCTCGCCACTGAAGAAGGTAACTAAAATTATTTTCGAATAACTACTTAAGAGCGTTGATTCTAAAAGTTGGCAACGTGGCAAAAAGCTGTCAAGTATTACCTACCTGTTTTGATTATTTTGGCAATATTACTGTAAGGAAACATGAAATATCGCTAACTAACTAACTAGAATACTTAGTACCTGCTTATTTATTAATGAATTGCTATTATAACACTGAATTTGATGTTGCAACCGTTCATCATCTGCCTAGCCTTTTCCCAACTATGTTGGGGTCGGCTTCCAGTCTAACCGGATGCAGCTGAATACCAGTATTTTACATGGAGTGACTGCCTATCTGACCTCCACAACCCAGTAACTGGGTAATACGATACCCCTTGGTAAGACTGGTTGTCAGACTTTCGAGCTTCTGACGACCCCTAACGAGTGTCAAAGATCCACAAATGACAGCCGGGACCAACGGCTTAACGTGCTTTCCGAGGCACGGAGGAGTCTGGGTATGTGAAGATGGTCACCCATCCACGGACCAACCCCGGCAAGCGTAGCTTAACCTGATGGATCGACCCGTGCGGCTGTTATTACTTAGCCACGAGCTCCTCGAGCTGATGTTGCAACCGTTATAGGTGTAAAAATGGCACTTGAATAGTTTCCAACTACTATTTTCAATATTTTAGTTCACTAGATAGTCATATTTCATATTTCCATAAGTACAGTAATATTTACAAATTAATCAAAACTGCGAAATATTTGACATCTATTTGCAACGTTGACTACTTTCAGAATACACGCCTTTACGCTACTTGAAAGCGATTCATGAAAGGATTTCAAAAACGGTATCTAAATAAAACCTGACCAAAAGAAATGAAAAATAGGTGTAGCAACCGAAAACATCGCAAATAAAGCTGTCCCACAATCATTAGACATTGTCGATAGCAACTTCCGTAGATGTCAATAAAAAGGTAATGTTTGCTGGAGCGGTCTTGAGTGAGGCGATCGAGGGTAAGGCATTGATTCCCGGACGCTTTCTATGAGAAACTCTCCCACGGGGTGGTCCCACGTTACGCCTTCATGGAGCATTTTGTCATAAGACAGTTGTGTCAAAGGATTGCAAACTGATGTACAGTTATTCTTATTATGATCTCTTCGTTAATCCAAGATGAAGAATGAATATCTAATACCGGAATCCCACGATCCGCGATTTTGCGGACGTACACCGACGAGCCCGGACAACAGACCGTGGGAAGGTGTACGTGCGGGGTATCGCAGACATCGGAAGTTCCTCGGTGCGCGATGCGTGGCGGTCTGTGGTCGTCAGCCGTGCGTGTCCGTCTGCAATATTGCCGATCGTCGGATTCCACCATTAGATGTCCTTGATCAATATTTTTGCAAGCCTGTGAGATTTAGCTTGTGGCATTTACATTATTCCACCGAAGGGTTTTATTAGCTAGCTGTTCAGCAACCATTTATCATTTTAACTTCATTTCCCAATCGTTACTTGTAAATTGCGGCTACACCATTTAGCGGAGCTGTCGTATCTTTATTCAAATCAATTCTTCAGACGCTCTCAATTCAAGAATCCATACAATTTCAGCCAAATTCGATTTGAAAGCGATAAAGGCAGATTGTTGAGTAAATAGAAACATCAAGTCACCCGAGTCCGGGACAATGGCCGCAAGTGTGAATGGGGATGGCCGAATGGTCGAGATTACGGGAACCATGCGCAGTTGCGGTCAGTGCGGATCTGCTGATTCACCGCAACCCTTCGCACTTTTGATACGTGTGGTTGGCAGAAAACTAAATAATATGGAACATAGATTTTAAGTGTGAGTATATCCTGATTTTACTAAGATAACATGCTGGAATTGAGCTTGTTGAAAAATTACTACAATTACTAGCAGGCTTTTACAAAGAGACGTCTAGCGGTGATGAAATTAAATTTAACAGAAAAACGTTTAGAGAGAACGAAATTAACTATGCTATTATTATTATTAAGGTTGTGAGCAAATTAAAATATTGATTTCTCTTGTCATAGCAGAAAAGAGAAAAGAGCGACGAATCATGTTTATTCGGAAAATCATGTTGTGTTTTCTGTTTTGTTACAGAGCAGAGTACGTAAATTGAAATATAACACCATCCCAAGATCACAACAATCTAAGTGTTGCGTTTCGACCGCCGCCGCCGCCAACAATTTGAGCACGTAATCACTAACTCAAACACTTAAAAACAAAAGTACAGTTATCTTTCTTCAAAATATGTAACACAATATCTTTTTTTTGTGGACCGTACCGATCCCCGGGGACTTAATCCGTGTCCACGCGGAAGGGGTCCAAATGACAGGCGCGCGACAAACCCTTGCAAATATTATTGTACGACTACACATCAAGCAAATATAGAGCTTTCTCAGCCAGTTATTAGGTCCGGTTTTGTGCGATGGCAGACGCAGCTGCAGTGAGATGCAGATGTCGATAGTCCGCTATATTTGACAGTTATGTGCAATTTCCTATATACTTGTTTGTGATGCTATCGAACGGGTTCGGATTTTCTCGAAATGTGTCGCTATAATCGGCGCACCTAATCTTTAAGGGTGCTTGCATGTTCCTTATTTGAAATATGATTGAATGTGCATTACTTACTAAATAATACAATAGGTCTGTGAGAGACCTAAAGTGTGCCTGAAGTGAAGATCCTAGCACCAGACGTAGATAAAGTAGAGGTTGGTTTGTGTAGAGAAATGCTTTAACACCATCAGTTAATTGACGCTAGAAGTTCAAAAGTGCCTTTTATGAGCTTAATTGAAATAAATTATTTGACTTTGATATTTGAAGGGCTCAAAAAACACACAGTTTTATGAGAAGGATTTTAGTAAACCTCCAACTGTCATTAACGAGACACAATAGAATTTTAATTGTTATCGGCCATTAGAAGGCCAATTGACAGTGGAGCGGTTAAATTGCCAATGCATCAAAACATTTTCAATAAAAATCTTGGTTCTATAGGCAACAGTACTGAAGTAGTGAGTAGTGTTACCTCAGTTGGAACCAAGTGAGCAATCAAAAACGTAAAAATTGGGGCTTGTCATAATGTAATGGAGGATAGTCTAATTATAAAATCATATTCATTCTCTTTACTGGAGCCTACCATGATAGGTACAACTAAAACCAAAATAGAATGGACTAACCTAATATTGCCTAAACGGAGGACTCATTTAAGAAATCTTAGATTTTGGCATTTTTCCATAGCAATGAGTTTTATTATTTATCTAAGAGATTAACATATACATGACACACACATACATACATAGGATGAAACACAAACATGATGTTGACAGTTAGACCTTTTATATAGAGGATAGTACCTATAAGATGAGATGCCTTATTTTTTTGGGTAAACATTTTTATTTCTCAATACTGAGTGTTTTACAATGTTGTAATTGTTATCTGCAAGAGGAATTTATGAATACATAGCCGCTCCATATAAAATACTGGTATTCAGCTACATCCGGTTAGACTGGAAGCTGAACTATGAAAAGGCTAGGCATATTGAAGAGAAATTTATAAAGACAGTAGTACATTAAATAATTAAATAAATGGGGCAGCCTTGTTTTATTATAAGTAATAATAAAACATAATGTTTATGGACTTTAATTTTATCTTTACTGTTTTGACTGTTAGTGGAACAATCAGCTTGCCTGATCAATAGCACTGCAGAGTGTGCAGAGATAAGATCCCCCCGTATCTCTGAAACTACTGAGCCAAAAAGGTAAATTTTCATTTATTTTCTTGAATATAAAAGTATAACAACAAAGCGTAACATGTCAAGATTTGAATGTAGGTACTACGGTCTTTTGATATTTTTGTACATACTCCAAAAATATGTCAGTAGGCCATAGCCATAGGGATTTAGAACTTTTGGTTATATGTTTAGTAAGTACAGAAATATAACTTACCTGGGATTTGTTTAAATTGTGCCTTGATACCAATTGAAAGCAGCGTTATACCTCTGCGCAAGAAATTCATCTAAAAACAAACAAATCTATTGTAGAGAGCATTTGAACTTTGTGTACTGATGTGGTTAGGTTATATTTTACCTTTGATATAAATAATACAGTCTGCGTGTACTGAACAATTAATTTTATTTCCCCAAAATATTAAAAAGAAAACAATGAAGAATTTTCAATTCTAATTCATAACCTCTCCGTTTTCATTTTGCCAAACATGACATTTGAGATTTGACAATCAAAATAACAGTGTTGCTTG
Organism: Lithophane semibrunnea; assembly: GCA_947363905.1. Lineage (NCBI taxonomy): Eukaryota > Metazoa > Arthropoda > Insecta > Lepidoptera > Noctuidae > Lithophane > Lithophane semibrunnea. The sequence continues at coordinate 17,429,078 of OX376198.1, read as the reverse complement.
CTACTTGCTATTATTATTAAATTTTTTTGTGACACTCGTATCATTTTCAAAAATCAAGTCAACATTTTTTACTACAATACAATGAATATAACATCTATTTTGTAGTTAACAGGTAGCTTTTATTTACGTCTAGTATAATTTGGTGGATTGTGGCGAAACGGCCTTGTTGCGCCATCTAGCGGGGAGTAGACACATTATGGCGGTTAGTCAGAACATTGCACTTCTCATTTAAACCCATAGATGGAAGAAAACTAAGAGTAGTAACAAAAAAAAGTAGTACCACAGATATTATAATACTAGTAGTACCATCCAATTCTTGGAATTTCATGTCATGCGGTATGAATGATCGTCTAGGGACCACTTTAGGGATAGGCCGATTCATTTCACATTCGGGTCAATCATTTTTCAAAAGGATTTATTATTAGAATACAAAAACTCATAAAGGCGCCATTTGGGTACTTACCTACTCACTTTTTACAAACCAAAAACCTGCGTGGTCCATCTATTTTATTTACATTTATAGTGTACTAGCTGCGCCCTGCGCAGTTTCTTTGCGGTTTCACCCGCGTAAGTCTCGATCCCGTGGGAATATCGGAATAAAAGTAGGTATCCTATGTCCTATTCCAGGTCATGGTCTACCCCAGGTGCTTAATTTCATCCAAACCCGTTCCCCTGTTTTAGCGTGAAAGCGTAACAAACAAACAAACTCACTTTCGCATTAATTACTAGCTGATACCCGCGGCTTCGCCCGCGTGGATGTCGTTTATTACTTATTATATAAGTACTAAAACCTTCTTCGAGATCCACTCTATCCATTGGTGAAAACAGCATGAAAATCGGTGCAGTAATTTTGGAGTTTATCGCGAACAGACAGCTAGACAGACGCGGCGGAGGACTTTGTTTTTTTTAAATATGTGTACCTTTTTTTTTTCCTTGGGTATATCCTCATGGATGTTATGTCGGACTCCTACTGATGAAAGTATGGACCGCACTACTGCTATCTGACATATTGTTGAATATGGAACAGTCTCTCGTTTGTTCCAACCACAGAGTACATTAACTTTCAAGTTTGCTAACATATTTTTTGTAATGCAAATCTTCTAAATAAATTAGTTATTTAAAGTATTTTCAGGTTATGGGCCGTCCCGCACCTGCCGTATAGTACCGTGCCGTATCTTTGTAATCTGAACAGTAAAAGTGAAAAAGTCGAAAGTAAAAAATGTGTGTATAGCCTCATTTTATTACAGGCTCAGTTTCAGCTTATTTCAGGTTTTCAGATACTGACTGTTGGAAATATGGCTAATAATTCATTGATATCAATTGAGAAACTAACTGGCAGAGATAATTGGGCAAGTTGGAGTTTTGCAGTTAAAGCTTACTTACAACACGAAGACTGCATTTTTAAGGAACCAATATCCACTGAACCCAACTCTATGAAGAAAGATATCAAAGCCAAATCGAAGTTGAAATTATTAATTAACCCAATATTGTATGTACACATACAAGAGGCAGTAAATGCTAAACAGGTTTGGGATAGTTTAGCAAGGGCATTTGAAGACAGTGGTTTATGTCGAAAAGTTGGATTATTAAAATACTAACTTGGATAACAGTTTATCAGTGGAAGATTATGTAAATAAAATAATGTCGGCGGCAAACAAACTAAGAAATATAAAATTCATTGTAGATGATGAATGGTTAGGTACTCTGATGCTGGCAGGCTTGCCAGATATGTACAAGCCAATGATTATGGGATTGGAAAGTTCGGGTATGAAGATTAGTGCTGATTTAGTAAAAAATAAACTATTACAAGAGGTTAAGACATCAGACACTACCGCACTTTATACAAACACAAAAAAAATTCAGCCTAAAAATGATCAGCAAAAACCTAAAAATGGTCCAAGGTGTTTTAATTGTAACAAGTATGGGCATCTCGGTAAAAAATGTTGGTTCAAAAAAAACAATGCTAAAACTGATAATAACACAGGATTTGTAGCAGCGTTTTCAGCATTCACATTGAATGATTCTATGAACTGGTATGTTGACTCTGGCGCCTCCATGCACATGACCATGCACCGGGATTGGCTTAGCGATGTCACGGTTCCACCTGTACAGAATATAAGAATTGCCGACAATAAGGTATTGAAAGTTGAATGCTGTGGTAATGTATCTATAAAAGTGAATACAAATGATGGCAGCACCGAGGCAATACAGGTGCAAAAAGTTTTATAGGTACCAGAATTAAAAACGAATTTGCTGTCAGTAAGCAAAATAATTGCTAATGGATGCAAAATTCAGTTTAATGAGGTTGGTTGTAAAATTTACAACCTAAATAATAAATTAGTCGCAAAAGCAAACCTGAATGACACATATCAGTTAAAGTCAAGCAAAAGTGAGGAAATGCAAGCAATGACAGCAAAGACTGATTATGATACTTACTTATGGCACCAAAGGATGGGCCACTTAAATTTCTCAGACATTTGTAAAATGCCTAAATGTACAGAGGGGGTAAAGCTGTCACCGCAAAAGGAAGATAGTATTTGTATAACTTGTCTCGAAGGCAAGCAAACCAGGCAACCATTTCCCAGCGAAGGTTCGCGTGCAACGGAGCTGCTAGGGCTCATTCACAGTGACGTATGTGGACCGATGAAACAGGTTTCTATTGGAGGTGCCAGGTATTTTGTAACTTTTATTGATGACTTTTCCTGTCGTGTACATGTATATTTTATTAAAACTAAAGGCGAAGTTTTTGACAAATTTGTGGAATTTAAGAATAGAGTAGAAAATGAAACGAGCAGAAAAATAAAAATTCTAAGAAGCGACAATGGTACCGAATACAAAAATAATAAATTTGAAGAACTAATAATAAATCTTAAGAACTATGGAATATGGCACCAGACATCTAATCCTTACACTCCCGAGCAAAATGGTCTCAGCGAGAGGATGAATAGGACATTAATAGAGCGTGCTAAATGTATGATTTTTAATGCTGAATTGCAGGACATATTCTGGGCTGAAGCAGTAGCCACAGCCGCCTATATTGTCAACCGTTCGCCAACTCGAGCTTTATCAGATGTTACCCCACATGAAGCATGGACTGGAGAGAAGCCTAATTTGAGTCATATGAGGATTTTCGGGTGTCACGCGATGGTACATATCCCTAAAGAAAATAGGACAAAACTTGATGTCAAATCACGTAAGTTGATATTTGTAGGGTACAGTGATTCCACTAAGGGTTACCGATTCATAGAACCTGAAACAAAAAAAGGAATTATAAGTAGAGATGTTGTGTTCTTAGAAGCTACGGTAAAGAAAAATAAAGTTGTTAAAATACAAGAAAAGGAAGAAATTATTGAAGAGAAGAAAATGGAAATTTGTTCAGATAAAAAGGAGAATATACTGGAGAAAAATGATTTAGTAAAAGAAAAGAAAACAGTAGACTTACCTTTATTTGAAGATCACGATGAATCTGGAACAGATAACATAATTGAAACACAGCTTACCTCTTAAATTCACGAAATTTCTTCTGATGACTCCGATCTATTTGAAGATGTTCATGATGAAACATACTTACCTGATGTAACATTGGAATCTCCGCCACAACTCAACATGACTCTCAGACCACGTCCACACCGAATAGAAAGACTTCAGAATAATGATGCCACATCATTTATGTGTATGAACGGTGAGTCAACTATGAGTTTATTAAATAGAGATCCACAGAATCTTGAAGAAGCTCTCAACAGTGACAAGGCTGATGAATGGAAAAGAGCTATGAAGGAAGAACATAAGTCATTAATAAGCAACAACACTTGGACACCAGAAAACTTACCAGAAGGAAAAGTAGCGATTCCCTGTAAATGGGTTTTTAAAACAAAAAAAGAAGAAGAAAACGGATCAATAGCGCGTTACAAAGCTATACTTGTAATTAAAGGATATAAACAAGTAAAGGGTATTGATTATCAAGAAAAATATGCTCCAGTAGTCAGTTATTGTTCTATAAGATACTTAATTGGCATGGCTGCAAAACATGAAGAAACATCCCAGTCTATAAAAACTAAGTTAAAAGGGAAATTCAAATTCAAAATGAAGGATTTGGGGACTGCAAAGCAATGCATTGGATTTAGAATTTCTGACAATAGCAATGGGCTTAACTTTGAAGCGTTTGCGTCCAGGAGAGGATGATGAAAGTATGGACCGCACTACTGCTATCTGACATATTGTTGAATATGGAACAGTCTCTCGTTTTTTCCAACTGTCAAGTTTGCTAACATATTTTTTGTAATGCAAATCTTCTAAATAAATTAGTTATTTAAAGTATTTTGCCCCTGTTATCATTTCATCACCTACCGACTAAAACCCCACTGTTCCTACTTCTACCATGAGTCGGGGGACCGGGAGATACTTGTACATGCGCCGCACCCCCGACTGGTATCAGCCCGCCATGCCTAGCGGGCCTCATCACAAAGTGCGGCCGATCCCACGACCGCACGTCCTCCTATAAAGGCACGCATGATGTTTTGCGTGCCACCTCTTTGGACCTGACTGTTCGGGCGACGACAAAGCCCCCAATTTCGCAGCCCGCAGGCCCCCCTCCTTACGGTGGCCGATCGTAATAATGTATTACGATTAGGATAATCTATCTATGGTCAATCTATGGTCGATGGCCGTTCGAGGCCTTCGAGGCAAAGAAGGGCGAAGCGTGTCACATGACTCGCATGTGTCAAGAAATTGACAAGATGGAACGCAAGATGGACATTAAAAAACTTGTAAGTTTAATTAAAAGTCAGCCTATTTTAAACGACAAGCGCCTTAATGGTTAGCAAAATTTCATAAAAAAACTAATATATGAGAAATTATTGCAATAGTAATGACTGAATCAAGTGAGTACCTAACTACCTTTCTTTTCCAAACCCACGGTAGCTCGCTGTGGTTTGTCGGTAATTATGAATCTGAATCTTTTAGCAACAAGAACAAGCTATTGTAACGTCTAAAAACAATGAATGAATTACCTACCTAACCAACTAGGCCTGATAATTTTATCTATACCTACTTACTTATTTCAATGCTTAATTAAGAAGTGATATTTGATCATTGTCAATCATTGGGGCCGGCAGCGGGTTCGCTTACTGATTCGTTTACGTCCCGTACCGCGGACGTACGGTTTCCTAGTAGGTAGTAGAGGCAAAAACACTTCAAAATGAAAAATATCTTTAATTTCTGAAGTCGGTGGCAAAAACGGAAATTCAAAACCAAAGACCGACTTTTAAGTAGTTATTTTTAAGATATATATAGAATATAGTTTAAGAAGTAATTTTTTCAATTTATAGTGTTTTTTTGGAAGACGAATGTTTTTACAGGTAATTTCAAGTTAGTCTTTAAAATATTTTTTTAGATGAAGTTCTACGTAGACAATGGAAGGGCCTGAAAGATTGTTACAAAAACTATCAAAGACAAGCTGAAGAATTATCAGGTGCAGGGTCCACAAACTGCTCCACATTTCATAAATGGTGCTGGGCTGAAAATGTACAGTTTTCAGAAAGTTCTGGTTACAAGTGCAGTAAGTCACCGAGAATAAGTTCAGTGTCACTCCATGATTGTACGTTAGACTCCGAGCTGCCGCCAACGATCCAGCTCGTATCCACAACGAGTATTCCTACAATGCCGACAGAAAAAACAGAAATAGTTTATCATCTGGAATCAATGGAAACATTACGAATTGACTCTGTACTAGAAACACCACCGGCGGCACAGTCAGCCCGACAGTCGGAACCTTCAGTCAAGCGGAGATCACCTTCAACAAAGAAAAGAAGTCACAGCAACTCAGCTGACGGTGGCGACAGGATACGTTTGAAGCGCGCCAGACGCGGGGAACCATCTGAAGCTATCGATCTGCTTTTTAAGAGCTATGCTGAAACATTCAAGGGTTTTTCTGCTAAAAAACAAGTATTACTAAAAGTTAAATTAGCTAAATTATTTGCTGATGCGGAACTGGACGAGATGAAGGAACCTTCTGTGGTGTTCTCCTCAGCAAGCGTAGCGGATGAACATGATTATTCTCTTGGTATAGATCTAGAGACTCTGAAGCACTCGCCGGATAGTGACATATCTAGTATTGACTGAAAACATCAACGGCTGCTGATGCTACGATGATCTGGTTCAATTGGTGAATGTCTATAAGTAAGACATGTTCCTAGTGGTGCTTTTTGTAACATTATAATATATCCATGAAAATATTCGGATTTTTATTGGCAGTGTACCTATACAGTGCCGCAAGCGGTATTCACTATCGGATAAAGTACCGCATTGTCACTGTGTTTGTTATTTTGATTGAGTGTTGAGGTGACCCCTTTTTAGTGTAAGTTTATTTTATTTGTGTGCCCCAAAGTGCGCCAAAACTGCCGGAGAAAAAATAGCCAAAGTTTCTTTGGGATTTGTGGGATACTGGGAGCGTATTAAGGTTTGGGATGATCACGTAGCGGGTCTAAATTTGTTTCCATGCGTCAATAATACGGCGTAGCCGACGGAGTCTGGCTTCGCGGGGCTCCTATTTCTGGATGGTTAAAAAAAAACCAGCCAAGTGCGTGTCGGAGCACGCACAATGAAGGGTTCCGTAGGAGTTACGATGAATTTACCCTAAGAACAAACTTAACATTGTAGTTGAAAAACATGGTCTTCCATTTGTATTGTGCGTTTAGTTAGTGCAGAATAAACAATTTTTCTTTCTTTTCTTTTCTTTCTTTCATACATTCCAGCTGCAAATGAAAGTTTGTACGCACAATATTGAGAGATTTACCATGCTATTTTATGACTTCTTATAGATTTTCCTGTAATCTATGAGTAAAGAACCTTTCTCTGCACTTTTTTCAAAATTTTAGTTTCGGAGATATGGGTCGATAATCGTCAATTTTTATCAATTTTCTTATTCAATGTTCATAATATTTTCTTATTTTTTTCTATTTTCTTTAAGAGTATTAATTTATTTTAAAATTAAAAAACTTGAGATCCTCACAAGCCCTTTCATTTGATATGTAACACGGTACAGTTTGCAAAACCTTTTTTTATTATAAATTTTCCCCCGATTTTTGTCACAAATTCGAATACCACAAATAACAGTGACGGGATCTTAAAACATACATAATTAAAGGCTAATAAGTGGGAAAAATACGTAGTAATGAAGCTAACTCAAAACCTACGCAAGCAAAGTATTATAGGACCACCTATGAAGCATGACCTACCAAAAAAAAAAGAATCATCAAAATTAATAATCGCGTAATAAACACAAAAAAAAACAAACAGTCGGATTGAGAACCTCCTCCTTTAAGAAGTCGGTTAAAAATAAAACTTTTTATTTAAAAAAAATGCGCATCAGGCAAAAAAATAAATGTTGTGGAGCGTTCAGGAGTCCCTCTAGAACCTCCAAATAGCCTCGAATTCTTTCTAGCGAAGCGGCACGTTTCTAAACCCAACCCTCATAGTCCACAACTTTACCATATAACAACTCTTTCTTCGTCCGATAATAATTATTGTACTTGTATTCAACAACTCTTTGTCCTATGATGCCCGCGGCTACGCCCGCGTGGATGTCGGTTGTTGTATACTAAAACCTCCCTCGGGAACCAGTCTATCCATTGGTGAAAACAGCATGAAAATCGGTGACAACGACACAGACTGACAGACAGACGCGGCTGAGGACTTTGTTTTATAATATGTTTTATGGGACAAAGAGTTGTTGAATACAAATTGATCGAATAAAACACTTGCGATATAAAAAAGGATTACCAATAAAAGTGTCATTTAAAGGACTTTTTATTGGAAGATCGCGCCGTGACAGGCCAATGAGTAAAACAATAGGCAGGCACTGCTGCTAAGCTTTTATTTCTCATACATTTACGATTAAATTAAAAACTTCTGTCGTAATCCAGCAAAGTTTTATTGGGGCGCTTCGCGAATATTTGACTTTTAACATTTATATTGGATTTTTAACATAATCCTGCCAAAAGTGAGGTCTTAAGTGATTCCTACTTGATACCTGTATAAAATGTTGGAAAGGTTTTATTTCTTCGGTGACCTTTTGATAATATTCTCCTCAGATGAAATGTACTGAGTTGCTGACGTTTACTGGACGTAAATGCTTTAACGACTGCTATTGTGCGAGCTTTTTGTCCGCCATGTTATGTGCTGGGTCGGGTGACAGGCGAGATTCTCTTGAATGAGTCCAATAACGTCTGCGAACAGACAGCCACATGATAAAGAAGAATAATGTAGTGTCAACAGTTTTCAACAGGAGATTAAGGCGCCCATTGGCGGCACGGCAAGGTATTTTTAGGCGACGATAATAAATATCCTAATTGTATGGAAATAAAGCTGTTGAAATTTCAATGGTGATGCCTAAGGGCGTCGCGGCATGCCTCAACCATCTTGAAGGGAGCTAAATGATCCAATATACGCGCAACCATCAACGAGACATTAGAGTGAGCATGAGATACTCATAGCCGCCAGGGCACGTTCAAGTCAATGAAAGACGTACCCAGTCAATGGTATAAGCTCTGGTAGTTGGTACATAGTACTCACACAATATGTGCTATGCAATTATACAATGCTTAAAGATTGAATTTATACAATGCAAAGATAGTTATAAAATTTTCAGCAGCTCCAAAAGTAGGTATTTTCAAATGCTAATCAATTAGTTTATACGCCCTTGTGGAGCAGGACCAGCTTTTAATGAATTTGCAAATCCTTCCTACTGCGTTCGGGATTCAAAATAGGGCCCGCGACATTAAGACACTGCTTTATCCCCTTAGTGTAATAACCTAACAGTTCCCTTAGAGTCACGCCCGCGGAGGACATATTATATATAGCTCTGATGGCTCTTTTTTGCAGAATAAAAATAGCTGGTTGCACATACAATCTAACTCAGGTTGCTGTACTCGGGCTGGCCATGTACAATGACCTGGATCTGGCAAATGTAGGGTTGCCGAAGGTGGCACCAGTAGTCCCGGAGCCCAGGATTTGCGGCATCCATGCCAGCGCAGTGGGGTTCGCGCGGGTCATCGCTGTTGGAGAAGAGGTTATTATACTTATGTGCCTTCAGAGAGTGATGGAAGATCAAGGAAGCGAGAGATGGATTGTATGGATCATGATATCGCTAGAAAAAGAATGACTTCTGAAGTTACGGCAATTAAGAAAAAAATATCTTGTGCGAACTTTAAATTAGGATAAAAGCAGGAAGGCTGACGATGAATATAAAAGGGACTGTTCAAAATGGCTACATTTAAGGGATGGCTACCTGTATCCTACGTGATTGCTGGCCCACTTGCTGAAACCGGTTCCATTGATGTCTTCACCTGAAAATTAAAGAGCATAATTACCTATTGAGATCACGAGTTCTGCTACCAAGCAGCGATGGCGTTATCGGTTTTGAAGAGTATGAGAAGGTATCGATCAAAACATATTCTGATTATAGAAGGTATTCCCCGAATGTTTCGGCAGTGGTGTGTACCTGCTGAGTACACTCACATTTCTTCAGGTATGTTCAGGGGGCCTACCACCACCGCTTACAGCAGTATTATTTTAATCTTACTCAGTGGGGGAAAGAGATGGGGTTATACGTCGGGTAGAGCTTCCCTACACTGAAGTAATATTAAAATAATATTGCTGTACGAGCTGGTGGTGGGGCCCAGGTCTCATTAAGTAGGAGGCAAGCCTATTGCCATTAGCCAGGCAGAAATCCCGAACAATGTTCGACCTGCCGTCTATTCTGTAAAAATCTCACATGACAAAAAAAATAACAAAAATATTTTTTTTTTTCATTAATAATGCTAAGCCAGCTGTCATTCGATGTGGGGGCCAGGGAGTATTGACAGCTTACTTTACCTAAGTTTTCATGGTGTGATTGTTTTTTTTTTATGGAAGGAATGCATGGTATTATATGATATGGATATGCATGCGGCAGACCAACGAGGCAGTTAACCGAACCGTCGCCAGTTTACCGTCGATGTTCCTCCAGACAGCGTAGTCGTCAAGGTTGTTGATGCCGAGCCAGACCAGCAGCTTGTACCGGGTGCCCGTTATCTGCGGGTAGGACATGCCGCGGACCAGCTTTTGTAGGAACTGGAACTCGTCCTAAAAGAGAGAACGGTAACTGAGAATAAGGTTTGTGTTACAACAAAGGCAAGCGTATAGTTATTACAACCGCATCGGGCCGCAGCGCATTGCATTTCAATACAAAAAGTCCGGTGCGACCCGCCTGTAGTGCGTGATGGTTCATATGAAATTAAGGAGGATAATTGCGTTGCGGTGCGGCCTGCTCAAATGTGCGAGTTAGCCTAAATACATCGGAAATATAGTACCTATTTGGCAGATGGAAAACCCCAAAACAATGAATTGTTGAAAAGGATCCCTCACAAAATTCTCTTTATATCTACTTAAATGGGTTATTCAGTGAAAAACCGAGCCATGTTGTTTCTCTCTATCCTGTGAATGATAAACTATGATGAGTTAGTCGATCGGCAACAAAACTGCGATACAATACAATATAGGTAACCAGTACTTAAAACGAAAGTAAATATCGTATCGGCAGTCAAGTTGCGAGAGTCAACTGTAGACCGTTTAATGTTGCCGTAGCTGTCTTGCACCGCGCCGCCACGCCGCCGCCGCCATTGTACAACTTATTTCTTGAAACTCTCGAAGCCGGCAAACTTGGATTGCTTTTCGTTCTGCTTGTCACTTGACTTTTTTCACTTGACTATTTAGTTTAAAATGTTTTCAGGCTGGTTTACAGGCTGAGCAGCGGCTCAGGTACCTACTTTGAATAATCAATTTCATCTTAGTTTCATAAAAACTTAAATTAGTGTCAAGTTTCTGCAACATTGCTCTGAATGTTTGGTCAATATGTGTGGCGTGGTGGGTTGAAGATTCTCTATCATAATTAAAGGGTAAATATAGATTGCTCGACGCCTTTGATCTCTTACCTATGACGTCTGTTTTCAGAGAGTAATCGACGATTTTTACAATAGGTATTTCTTCAGAGTCACATAGGATTTAACCAGGATATAATATAGAAAGAAGAAAGAAAGAAAGAAAGAAAAATTGTTTATTCTGCACAAACTAAACGCACAATACAAAATAAAAAATGACATTTACTAAAACTACAAATAAGCCAAAAGCCTCGTATTTAACAACAAGAATATTAGACAGTTATCTGTGGATGAGAGGCCAAAAACAAATTAGTTGCGTAATGTGTCGCGACATTAACAAATGAAAACAAACAGAACAATCACAAATTAAACGAAATGCCGATTACAGTGGAAAATTATCAATTTCTGAAACAACAATAACAAGAAGTGCGTCGTATCTGTGCAAGAATAGGTCATTGCTCAGCTAAAAGCCGTGACTTCAGACGAACCTATTGTCAACAGCGCTGATTTTCAGCAAAAACCTCAAAATATCACCTACCTGTGATTTAGGCACAGCCAGGGAACCGCCGATCTTTTCACATTCATAACTGGCACGATCCCATTTTTGTGCTTGGTACATTATTCTGTATGCCTTGCTGGCAGAGCTGTTCACTATGTATCCTGGAATTATTAGAAAGTTGCTTAGAACTACTGTTTTAATGAGCTTCTTTATATAAAAGAATATTGGGCACTTCAATCTGCCTAGCCTTTTCCCAACTATGTTGGGGTCGGCTTCCAGTCTAACCAGATGCAGCTGTATACCAGTATTGGGCATATTGGGCACTTGTTTAAAAAAAATTGTTAGACGTAAAATAAAATTGTACAGATAAATGATGAAAGCTGTATTTAAATGTTTCAGTCATAATGAATGGCATCATAATTTTATTTGTTCAAAAGTATCGAAAGCGTTTTCTTGGTAGTAATTATAGTAGCTTCAGTTTTTAGTACCGTCTGGGATTTCAGTAAAGACTTCGCTTTGAACGCTGGCCACCGCTGTCAAAACCGTGAAGACGAGTACTCTGCGAAATAATAAAATCAGAATCAAATTGCCTTGCCTTTTACCGACTATGTTGAGGACGGTTTCCAGTCTAACTAGATCCAGCAAGCTCCATGTATAATATCAGTATTCTACATGGAGTAGTCGCTACATGTAAAATACTGAGGCAGTCGCGTATTAGACCTCCATCAACCCAGTTACTGGGTAACAGGATACCCCTCGGTAAGACTACCCTGTTGTCAAACATTAGGGCTTGTGACTAAACGTTACGACTGTCAAAGATCTATCAATGTCAGCCGGGACCCATGCTTTCCGAGGCACGCAGAGGTGTCGATAAGTAATGGATGGTCACCCATCCACGAACCGACCGCGGCAAGCGTAGCTTATCCTTCGATCGAGCCGTGCGGCAATTATCATTTAGCCACGAACCCCTCTGTCCTCTGTGTAATAATGCTACTGTAAATATCGACGAGATCACTTTCACAGCTACCTTTAATTAAATATGATAGGTTAAAGGTTATTATGACTTTACTAGTTTATAAGGACAAATGCGTACTATGGGAAAAGCAACAATATTAAGTAGGTACCTAATGAACTCACCTCATGTTGTAAATATAGATTCCTTGTTCTTAATAGTGATAATTTATTTAATGCCACCTTCTTCCAACTAAACACTTTCTTTATTTTACACTTTTAATAAATTCATTATTTAGTAATATTTTAATATTCAATCGATTATTTATTCACTTGTTGACTCTTCTGGAATAATACCAACTGAGACGATATGATTTTTTTTTTTTTTTTTTGTCTAGGGCATCTCGCAGTTGATCTTAGAGAAGATCGTACTGCTTAACCGGACTTTCCTGTGGCTGCCTTAAGCTACTACACTCAGGGCCTCCAGCCAGGGGCATATAAACTATTCTAAATTAAAGCTAAGTGATCGCTCGCTAAGGGCACCCCCTGTGGGGTACGAACCTCGGCTTAGGGCGTCACTGACGGGAGGACAGCAAGATGGGACAGGCTGGATCAATATCGGATCATCATTATTATTAATCGGGGAATTTAAAGCTACATGCTCAGCTGCGGCGCGGGCTGGCATATCATCGGACAAGGGACGGGGGGACGAATTTAATCGGGATCGCGTTGGTCGTGCTGGACCTCGACGGCGAGGTCGGAATGACGGTAGGCGTCTGTGTTTGTGTCTCTGTAATGTGCTGGTCTCCCTACTGCTCTCCTGGAGGAGGGTGGTGGGGTCATCAGGTTCGGACAGGACATGCCTGGGACGGCGAATGATACTAATATTAGAGGGGACATAGGTGGAAGCTTCGACAACCAGAGGGTTACGATGCTTGACTGCAGAGTCGAAATAACGCTTTGTAAGGCGTTTAAGAAATTGACGGATAGTGGGCACCTTTAGATCGAGATGTAAGATCTCGTTACGAACATACCAGGGGGCTCCCGTGGCTTTTCTAAGGAATCGGTTTTGGTGAGACGATATGAATTGAAACCAATGTTTATATATAGATAATTTGTGCGAAAAAGCAAGGATTAAGGCAGAGTTCACGACGTTCTAGCGTGTTTGATGTTTAGAGAAATCTACTTGTTACCTACTGATAATAATTTATGACACATTCATTTATCTTCGGTAGACATCTGGGATACGTCAGTCAGCTTGAGAGAAAAGCCTTTATGCATGAGGAATTGAAAATCCTGAAAGCCAAAATAACGTTTAAAAACATGAATACTCACGATTGAGCCTGCCATGAGGGCATGAGCTTACTTTAAATTAATAATTAGATATGAAGAACAATAAATAATATCGGATTCATGTGTACATTTTCTGATCTACCTACCTATTTGTTAACGGTTTCATCACGTACTTTTGGAACAGACATTATCTACTATGTTTCTTCTACTAAACCTCCTAACCCTTATGGATCTAGAAAAACTACGTCAAAAATGATTCCAATATGTAATTGTAAAACGAGTCAGACTGCTGGCACAGTGACCCACTTGTTCACCCTTTCGGCTTTCAGTTGAGAGCAATCGTACTCAATCGAGTCTTAAGTCGCGCGGAAAACCTGGCGCGTCCTCCTTAACGAATTGCTAGAGATAAGTAGCTGATACTGGCTGTTTTTGTTTTGGAGGTTGGAGCGAAAAGCAAACGGCATTATTAGCAACGCTTGGGTTGTAATAGGTGAATCTGAATATTATGTCCATATAATTCTACCTGTAATTCACATTCACTGTGTCATGTTGCTAACTTAACTAACTGTTGGTGTTAACTTTTAAATGCACATGATTAACCGGTAAACAACTTTGTTAAATAACTAATTAGTTAATTGGTTGCGCACGCGCTCCGGCCAGTGGTTTACCGGTCCGCTAAGCTACCAGCCGGGCTGCGCGCGTGGCCAAAAAACTCCGAAGCTAATTAACATGTCCGTGAAACCTAATGGGGTCCATTTAATTAAAGAATCTCAACAAATAATAATTCTTCAGAACCTTCGGAAAAGCCTCGACGGTCAGCTCTTCCTGCAACCTACATTGATACGGCTGGCTATCCTTATCAACGCTACAAGGTACACACGATTTGATTTCTGACTGACTAGTCTACAGACGAGAAAACGATTACTGTTTTAGACATGACAAACTTCAGGACTTAGGAATGTAATTTTTTAGATAATATATAATTATAATAATAGTAATAATTAGACCCAGTCTCTGATCATCGGCATCACATGCGATTGAAGCGTGTCTGTCTCAATTCACGTCATCACATCTTCCCGCAGATGCCGCGTCCAGTCGTAGATATATATGTCTACTGATAAGATTATACATAGTAGGTATATAAATGTTTATATAACAAAGATATTGACCTCACTATATATCACACATGAGCCGCCTGACTGCACTTGTTCATAACGTTTTTATGTTCTATTTCAGGCATTTCTTTATAGTCCATGTTATTAATCAATTACCAGCCTATTACAAATTCTCGTGCAGAAAATGCTTGGCGATTTCAGACTTATATAAGGCCGCCTCTCATACACGAGGGGGAAACCCACACTGGGGAACCTAGCGTCCCGAGATATTATGTCAAAGAAATTTTTAAAATAAAAAAGGTGTGGGGTCGTGGGGGACCCCCGTCAGGAAGGATGTTCCTTCTCACGTAGGATTTAAAACAAAAACAAAAATTTTCGCTGGCTTCATCTTGGATTTACATTTTAATGTCACTATCGGCTTTAGCACCCTCGAAAACTAAAAAATCTTGTATTTTCATTTTGACCTAATTCACACTTTCTCTTTCTCAGCAGTGTACTCGCACCGATGTGTACAATTTTATCCCACGATACTGTAATCACTTTTCTCTTTTCACTTTTTTTTTCTGCCGGCGTTCTCTCGCTCTCTCTCTCTTTCTTTTTGAATAATAAGAGACAGGCGCAAGTATGAACGCTTTAAACGTTACATTTTTTGAAAGTTTACAGGTTGCGTAAAAGAACTTCGTTCCAAAACAAGTTAAATGAAATTAAAAATTTAATAAAAAAAATTATATAGCTTAGAACACTCTCGACCAAGTTACCTTTCAAACAAAACCAAAAAAATCAAAATCGGTTCAGCCGTTTGGCGGCTACGATGGCGCAGACAGACACACAGATACACACGTTAAACTTATAACACCCCTCTTTTGCCTCCCCCGTCGGGGGTTAAAAATGAAATGTAAAGCTAACTAACCCAGTTAATCAACAGACAGCAGTGTAACAACATATATTATAACAGTATTAAGTAATTTGGCAAAACACTACCTAAATAAATTACGTTTAAACCATGCGCTGAATGTTATTATTTTCTGAGTATCGACAAGAGGTGCATTCTAAATAGCCAGTAATAGCCCGAGCCAATAGGACGTGGCCACATAGAGTGCCAAGTCCTCGCCATGATTACGCACATTCTTAAGCATTTTTATTCACTTTGCAATGAAACTGCTATTAAGAAGGAAAATAAATATAAACTCAATGAAGTTTGGTCCTTAGGATTTCATCATCATCTGCCTTGCCTTTTCCCAACAATGTTGGGGTCGGCTTCCAGTCTAACCGGATGCAGCTGAATACCAGTATTTTATATGGAGCGACTGCCTATCTGACCTCCACAACCCAGTAACTGGGTAACACACCTTTGGATTTATTGATATATATAATACTAGCTTCCGCCCGCGGATTCGCCCGCGTGGTATGTCGATAAAAAGTAGCCTATGTCCTTCCCCGGGATGCCATCTATCTCCTTACCAAATTTTATCGAAATACGTTCAGTGGTTTACGTTGGTGGTGGTTAGGCGTAAAAAGGTAACATACAGACAGACAGACAGAAAGATAGACAGACAGAGTTACTTTCGAATTTATAATATTAGTATGAATATGAATTTATACATATTATGTATAATTACAAATGAAAGATGTGAACATTTGTATAAGTATGTTTTTATAAGTAAGTTTACTTAAGGGAGATGACTCTATCATAACAAGGGTCAAAGTGGCAGTAGGCCGTTCTACACCTCGATAACGGAATGAATTGAGTAACATTGAAGTTAGTACTAACATACTCTAGCAGGCCCTAAATGTCTAATAAAAAAATAATACCTACAACTCTATTTTGACTGGAAGTAAATTGTATTGGAACGTGAACATTTGCTTCTAGGTATTTGGCAATCCTATGAAAACATTTCACCAAATAATTTAAGCATGCTAGCTGTAAACGTAAAAATCTACACGAATATTTCCAGACCAACTTTGAACACACAGTGAACATCGAGTTGCCATCTTAATAGCTAGAAAATGTACCGCCATTAGTAGATTTTTTTATGCCATCATTTCCATTCTATTTCAATTTTTGCTCACTGTTCGCATATGTAAATTTTATCAGATAAATAGGTTTAAAAAACTCCAATAAAAAATAAAATATTTTGTCAAAAAATACTAGACTAAAGATACACTCAAAAATGCATAAAAAGTCACCAAATTAATTAGTTTACGGTACACAGAGACGCGAACTTGGCCCACTCACTATTATTAAGCAAAATATAAATTATTCATTCACACATTTTATCTCGACACTTAATTTGAACACACATTTCTAATTCTCACAAATAAATACCGAAATGTAAAATATCCAATTTTTCGGTTCAGATTTCAACGATGAATTGTAAATTAATCACTTTGGACGTCACCAATAGATTATTTTATTTATTACTGATTTAATTTAGCCTTTGACTTTAGAACTATTATTTTATGATTAAAACTTCACTGTCGTTTATGTGGACGTAATGTGGACACTTCTAAACGATGTCGGTGACTGACCGTTGTCACACGGAGAAAGTTTTGCAGAACTAACTGGCGCTAGCCAAACATGTTTACTTTTAATACCATCCATACTAGTCCATACTAATCCATACTTCCATACTAATATTATAAATTCGAAAGTAACTCTGTCTGTCAGTCTGTCTGTCTATCTGCCTGTCTGCCTAAACCACTGAACGGATTTCGATAAAATTTGGCAAGGAGATAGATGGCATCCTTGGAAGGACATAGGCAACTTTTCATCGATATACCACGCGGGCGAAGCCGCGGGCGGAAGCTAGTTATATTATAATTAGGCATGTATTGTGACGACATTGTTGTTTTTACAGACGTGGAATAATGAGTTGCTTGTCTAACGAAAGGAATGTTAGTTTACTAGGGGAACACTGCTATTATTATGTTGATGTAATAAAGTTAAATATTATTACTTATATATTTTATAAGTGTTTTAAAAACATATAAACAAACACGATTAGTTCATCATCAGTCCGCCAGACACTAAGTTTATTAGTTGGTAAAGAAAGTGAAGAAAGTAAGTGTTATTTTAGGTAAATATTGCTATTGTGTCATGAAATATAATAAATTGATGCACGCTTTATTGATAGATGTTGATGTTGAGATATTAATATTTTTGGTGAAACGAACGCATCTCAAATGATACTGTAGTAAGTAGCCACAGAACAAACTTAAAGTAAGTACATGAATAATATGCGTATACATCAGGATTTCTCCTCTATTATAAACATACATATTTGTACCAATGCAGCTTTACAGGTTAACTTAACGTTCAATACTTCTGCTACCTGATTTTCAGTCAAAAGACGGACATAGGCTACTCACAAACCGAGTCACACACAGCATCATCAAGGAATCGTTTGGAACCCCTCGAATTATAATTTTTGCACGACCTGGAAATGAACAGGACAACGGAAGCGGAAACCACAAGTCACAACGATACTGCAATACGCAAATGTATCTTTAATTCAAACCAAATGATGTGGTTTTAGTGTAATAACAGTCGTTTATTGTCCAACTGTGGGCTGAAAGCCTTTCATACAGAGAAGGTATGAGCGTTGATTGAAGACTGTGCTTGATAGTTACAATTAATTGTACATGTGTTGTGTTGAGGATATCTAACCGTGAAGTCTAGGTTTCTTTGCGATAATCTCTGCTTATTCCCCTAGGGCGCTGAGCAGGCGATAAATAATTTGTCCGCGGACAATTTGGAATTTTATGGAAATTCCGGAATTGTATCTTACGTGCGCGTTAGATTTCCATACCGAATTGTCTGCGGACAAATGGTCCATCGTGTGCTACCTACCTAAGTGTAGTCAGTGTTATGTAGTAAGTCTCATTAGCTAGAAAATATACGTTTTGGTCAGCATGCCAACAAGTTTTGATCGTGTTGCCGGTACTTTGGAAGAGATAACTACCGAGTAACCTCGACATTTGGTCGGTGTTTGGTCATTTTATTATAACTATACTGGTTGTATGGCTCATCCATCCCTGCTTTTCAAGGGAGACCCATGTTTTCACTCTGATGGTCCTGTCAATCCCTAATTTCGTCTCATTATTTGGTATGCAAAGTACATAATTCTTTTGACATGTAAATAGTATACGTGCCCTTTAATTTCGGAGCTCAGTGGGACATTACATTAATAAATTGTATTGATAAGTTACGACATGTTTTCGTAATAAGTACATTTGTTATATGCCTAATTGCAAAGAATATTCAGATTTTTTAAATTAAATTATGATGTTACAATAGCAGTTCTCCGCGGTTACACCCCCGCCTCCCTCGGCTCCGTCTTAGCGTAATTTTAAATAGCCTATAATCATCCTCATGAATATCTGTGCTCATGAATTGGGCTGTCAAATGCACGAAATAATTTTTCGTACTGGCTTAGTTCCAGAGATTAGCGCGTTCAAACAAACAAACTCTTCAGCTTTATTATTGGTATGGATATAGATAATATAAGGAATACCTACGTCTAGCCATTGTTATTGTAAGTAGTCTTGAAAGAGTTTGTGGTCAGGGCAAATGCAGTCACTGCTGCAGAGTGCTGCTCTTCCTCGTTCTTCTTGTAGGGTTTATACTTCCAAAAAATCATCTTCTTAAATTAAGTTTATTAGGATTATGCTAATTATCCAGCTACATAAATAATCAGGGCCGATTAAATCAGCCAACGGTGTTCGCCTATCTGTGGTCCAGGGTGAACACCCATCCTCACTGCAGGCTGTTGAAAGCAATTGATCTCTCCAAAAAAAGTATAGGTATATTACTTGCCCTTACAGATCAAGAAAAATAACCTTCCCCATTCTCTCCGCTGAAGTTGAACGTTATCAATAAAATTCAAGGAATATCTGTCGGCTACACATCTGGCGCAACAGACAGCCGCTCCTGATAAAAGGAACAAATAAAACATTGCTACAATTTGTTACAATTACTTGACATGGCTTAGGAGAGACAGAAAGTCCATTTCGGAAAACCGTCCAAGTCCGTTGCAGAAGAAAACAAAAGTTGCGGTTTACTGGCGGTCTGGTGATTGCGTCTACAGGAAATCAGAGGTTTAATCTTCAAACTCACTACTTTATTGCATTCCACACTGTATGTGCTTAGGTGGTAACCATTTGCGTATGAACAATCGTGGACCCTTCTTTCATAGCTTGCAATAAATTGATTAACATGCTGCATAGGTGCTTAGCTTTCTTCTGTCTCTGATGAGCGAGGCTCGTGATCGTGAAGGGTTGTTCAAAACATTGATGGGCGTCATCTATGCTAGCGGGCCGAGAGAACTATCTCAGAATCCGGAAAATACTAGAGTTTTAACCGTGAAAGCGTGCCAGCAGTTGAAGGCAAAAGGCTATCAATATCGTGGCGAAATAATGTATGCGCATTTAAAAAAATATAATTATATACTTCCTTTACATTGGTAGTTCTCCTTTGGGTGCGTTTACAGTCACGTAACTATGTCCAGTAGAAGTTCCGACATGTTGTAAAAACTGGGAATTTGGTACTTGTTTATATTGTGGCGTTGTTGATACAAGTCAAGTACACTGCGGGCCATTGCGGTGCACCCGTGGGTGTTCACGAGCCAAATATTTGGGAACGTCATAATTGTACACATCCGTGCAGGTGAATTCAGGTAAAATTTTTATAAATTGGACGTTCCTTTTAATGTTACTCTTTCATTTTTTAGTTTACTTGATTCTTCTTTATTCCCACAGGAATGTTTAATGTGACTTGTTCGCTGTTCAGGGGCGCAAGACTGGTTAATTATTCGTTTTCCGATGAAAAGTTTTAATGAAAGTTAATATTACTTTTTCTAACTACCTATCAGTAAGCTGGGATCAAGGTACCTGATAGATTGTGACCAGCTTTTATTCTTCTAAGCATTTATTTGCTCTATACAAAATGGGTTTTGCTAACATAAATTGTTCAGGCGTACTTGAGGTATCTACTATACCTCGCGTATGAAGACTGGGATAAAGTATCAGGTTTTATTTCCACTATGAAGACACGGTGAACAATTACTTGTTCTAGGAGCATCCCATAGCAGAGAATATGTTCATGCACTTTGTCAGCCTGCTAGTAGTTTAGTCCGCTGCTTCAGTATCCCTCAGTCGCGTCTTACAACACTCGTGGGATGAGATGAGGGCCTATAAGGACTATACAAGCTTATAAACTAGCTTATTGAAATTAGTCGCGAGGACGAAATAACAACACGATTATAATAAATAAGTAATTTATTGAACAATAAATAGAACTACTACTGACATATTTCCTACCCAAATATATGGAACCCATGTCCCGCGCCCTGACCGCCGAAAAATAGCCCTGAACCATAACCTCCGTAGAAAGTCCTGAATCGATTCACTTCTTCATTATCGTTATTATCTTTTTTCTCCATTACCGTGTAATGTTCCAGTTTCTGGTCCGATTTGTGAACGGATTTCTGTAACGGTATTACCGACAAATCTTGTACCGGTACCAGGTTGTGATGTATCGGTATCAGAATCGGTATTACAGACGCTGTTGTAGGGTGAGTGATGTTTGAAGTACTATGAGAAACAGTTTGGGAGATTATTGGTATTTTTACATTGTCATGTGTGATAATATGTTTGACGTCAGTGTGTATGGCACTGTGGTGTGTATTCGATTGGGGTGCGCCGTGGTGGAGTTGTATTATATGGAACTTCGGTAAGAGGATCTGTTGTATCGGTATCGAGATGATGTTGGGGCTCTTCTTCTCTCTGGTCGGCGTGTGGATGACGACATGTGGTATCGGTAGTGTTGAGTGATGTTGGGGCAGTAGCATCGGTATCTCCTGGCCAGGTTTCAGTTCCCTGAACTGTCGAAGCGGAGTGTTGAGCGCTCGGTGCAGCTGAGCGAGTATTAGCAGCACAGTTAGTTTTGTCACCATCTGAAACAGAATAAAGTAGGTTATAGCAATATTTTTGGCAGTCTAAATAAAAATAATGGTTTGCTTAAATTATGAAATTCCTGAAAGTCCAAAATGACAAAAGCATCCTTTTGTGAAAAACATCATTGTTCGGAAATAGAATAACGGATAAACGTTTGGAGCCATTTTGGAATTAGAAAATGAGTGAATTAAGGTTTAAGTTGGTGTGGCGCTGCGAATCGCGCAGATCTGTTTCGCGGAGCGAATTTCGCTCCTGTGTGTTGGGTCGCGCGCGTTTTCATAGAAATTGTTCTACGGATATTATTTCGCAGATTCGCGTCGCGCGGCGAATCGCCCCAGTGTGTAAGAGCCTTAAATGTTCTTGATTGTTTATTGTTTACTTCTAACAAAAGTCATCGTTTAAAAGTTGTGTATTGTAGAATAATATTGACAGGACAGGTTACCTGTCCTGTAATTTTGTCAGTGACGTTTCTTGACGTTTTTATTATAAATTCATGCAAACATGCATTTAAAAAAAGAAAGAAAGAAGAAAATACATTTATTCAACACAGACTAAGAGGCACACAATACACATCAGATAAAATAAAAAAAAAAAAAAAAAACAAATAGAGAGTGTAAAAGTACGATGTAGGAAATGTCTTCAATGCGTGTTCAGTTTAAGTGAAGAAATGAGCTCATACCACACTTGTCAAATACAGTCATTATTAATGTAAAAGCATTTCAAGTTGAAAGAACTATATATTCAACCAAATCCACCACAGACAAGACGCATCTAATCATACAAAAGAAGATCAGACCCAAAACATAATCCTCTATGAATTCTAGAGAATCACCGCTGTGAGAGGTTTAAATCTCAACTTTTTCCAATATAGAGTTGGAACTAATTAGTGAGTACTAGCGGGGGTTGTCGATCGGCGCACAAAGGGTAGATAATCTTGTTCATTGGGATATCAGGAGTGCTACTATTTGTTTCAGGAGGAGAATGATTTTGATGTGATAGAGTCACTTGAATTGTCGATTGTGATCGTAAAACCAGAGGGCCTTGACAAACTGACATTCTATCAGCGATAACTACTCGTATGATGGATAGCTAAATATTTATTGGATTGACCAAATTAAGCTACTGAAAAGCTTATGTCAATCCCGTTGAAAGTCCACGTAACGCTTTGAAAGCTATTACCACTTATCTAGGCACTCAGATTTTTTACTTAAGTAGAAATGTGATGTAACAGGTTAGGCAACTGAAGGAACACGGGTGGGTTTTAGTCAGTAAGAGTCTGACATGCCCTACCGCTTCGTCCAGAGCAGGAAAAGTCATTTGGCGATTTCAAAACCCCAAAAAAAAAAGCCCTTTGATGTTAAAATAATGGTAAACTCTTAAATACCACCACCTCCTAGTTAATGACCATTTTATACATATCGTTACTGGTGACAGTCGCAGCAGCTACAGCACCCAGTTTAGCTATGAAGGATTCAGGATGTTGATTCTAAAGTCTACAGGTTACAGAATTCTCACAACTTAGTCTACTTCATAATAAGACCCATCGTAGGATCTAATAGTGTATTCACAAGGCATATGTCGGAGGCAAAAGAGTTGGGCTTTATTAAGCACTGGCTGGCCCAAGTGGAGCCCAAGCGTGGACTGTAGGCGGATTAATACTGAAATGACTATAGACGAGTGACTACATGAACGGGCAGGTACATAATGCGACTTGTTTTATTAAAGGAGGTATGATTAGAATATTTTGTCATTCATTAGGTATTGGTTAAGTAACAATCTCGTGTCTTCAATCGAAACATAGCTTAGCATAGACGAAATGTTGAGCATTTGGAAACGTTATCTCCTATTTGGTAAAGTTATTTAACCTACAGTCCTCTGGACTATTTATTATGCCCGAATCACAAAATGTGCGGCTATTAAGCATAGCGTTCCGCAAATCCGAATAACTCTATGAAAATGACTCATTAGTTGAAGACCTATTGTTGAATGAGATCAATGTTTCAAAACTTTTATGATCTTTTTTTAGTATTTTATACTAAAAATAAATAGCTAATAGCTAGATAGCCAGGTCCTCATGACGGAACTGTACCCAAATTAAAAACATTAATCTTTTGATCGGTAATATATGTCCAGTTTGTTCACACACAACGAATTATCCGTGACCTTGTCAGTGGTAACGGAAACCATTCATCAAGTAGAAGCTGACAAATTATCTGTGTCTAGGATTTGAGGAAATTCATTCAGTTTTATTGACTTAGAAAATTAGATTTATTAGTTAAATGTGTGCCGGCAGTTAATGATAGAGTAGGTTTAGATTTAAATGCAATTATCTCGTGTTGAAAAGCATACTTATATTAGAATGAATAATTGTTGTGTGTAATTAATTACGTATTGCTAAAAAGTTTAGGTATATCTTGGATAGCAAAGCAACGGAAGTTGGCGATGAAGCAAATGATTGAATTTTACTTTGATATAAACTTGACGATTTTTCTCTTTTGTTACTATTTTCTTAAGAAGACCTAGTCTTTGGGGCGTGATAATAAACACTGTAATAAATTAAAAAAAACCCACTGACAGCACTCATTGATATGAATATTGGAAAGTTGTGCGGCCTCTGACTTTGACCACAATATTGATCGCTGTTGACCTCTGGCTAAATAGCGCGTTATTGCACGTTATGGCGCTAAACATAATCAGTGTTAGCAGGTAATATGGTAAGCAGGTGTGACCTAATTACTTTGAGGCTAAAGCGCGTTAAGCTGCTGGATGATGTGACTATCAACGCAACGCATGAACTCAGTTCAACTTATGCACCGACTGCACTTGATGTGGGGTTTATGTAAACTGATTATGAGGCATTTTCGACAAATGGATTTTACAACACGGTTTTCGTACTGGCTTAGTGACTGGCTCTGCGGTACGTGTAGCGGGTTCAATTCCCGCAGGGAACTTACTATACCTATACCTGTATGGCTTACACTCCACAGATAGGCTCAGACTCTGAGTCTTATAAACATAGTTTCCTCTTACTCAGATTTTTTCCTAAATCGTAAGTCTACGTTAATGGAAAAATTCAGAGTAAGAGTAAAATATTTAATGAGTGCAGAGTACAAAAGAAGAGAAAACTATTTTTACATATAATTCAAATGTTGATAAAAATGTATGGAAGCGATGCGCACGAGTACTTCGACCTTTTGTTTTTGCATTTATTT
The DNA here is from genome assembly GCA_947363905.1 of Lithophane semibrunnea. NCBI lineage: Eukaryota > Metazoa > Arthropoda > Insecta > Lepidoptera > Noctuidae > Lithophane > Lithophane semibrunnea. The sequence continues at coordinate 17,404,138 of OX376198.1, read as the reverse complement.
GTATAGTTAGTCATTTAATTTAGTCTTAGGCTGCCATCAGATGTACTGCACTCCAACAATTTCAGTTTGAATGCAGTTACCAGTACATTACGAATATTGCGGTCGTACTAAACTGCATTCAAACTGCAAGAATGCAGTCCGTCTGATGGCAGCCTTAATTGCATATTGTATAATAATAATAAGATGTGTCATGTATCGTTATAATAAAAAATGTATAAAATTAGTGTACTATTTACATATATTTTACATTGAACTAATGTTTGGTTCACCCAAAAGTTAGCAGGGATAGAAATCGTCAAAAAAAAAATCCGAGATTCTCGAGATCCGAGGTTTTTTTTTCGTGAAATTATCAACAAATTTCCGTCATCTGTGTCGCTCTACTTTTACTATGAAGATTAATGGCTATGTTATTTTAATTCAAACACATTAACATTATTTGCTGACTAACGAATTCATTTCTATCGTAGTTAAAAACAAAAACTACATGAACTCATTGCGTCGGATGCAATAAAATTATCGACTAATCTGTTCCAATTTGTAAAATTAACAAAACTAATAAATGAAAATTTGAACCGGATATTAGATAGCTAATTTCCAATCAAAATATTTGTAATACAAATGTAAATTTTGATTGGAGTGTCAATCATGGTTTTTGAATAGGTACTTTCAGTGAGCTAACCCAAAATTTCAGAACCACAAAGTCGGTTGTAAAGCCGGGAAATAAGGAAATGGTTGTTATTGGTTTTGGCTTTTCCATACCTACTAGACATTATCTGTTTTCTTTGTCCAACCCAGGAATCGAAATAGGTCAATACGTATCCATCTCTATGTTTTTATGCAGTTAAAACCTAATTATTTAAATTAAGCCCATAGTCCACGCATATCGTACGCTAACTAGGCGTCCATAATATTTGCATAATATCAATAATGGTCAAACAACAGGTTTCGGCGCGAGCGCTCTATTCTGATCCAATTGGGTGACACTGACGCGAGGACGAGCCCTAGAGTAGGTGGGAGGAGAGCGGACTAATCGGTTTGATGAGAAGACGAAAGTAGGCAATTTTACCCACTGCTATTATTTCATCTGGGTATTCTTGAATAAATATGCATATTTCGCTAAAACTGGTACTTAGATGACTTAAAAAAACTTTAATAATGTGTTATTGAAAAATTACTGTCATTAGATGGCAAGCACGACATTATTTATCAATTATCATTTATCAATTTACCTTTTCCATCAATAGCTCAGAGTTTTCTTTATGGGGTAAATGCCAGAAGCTCCTGTCTCCTCTATCCTAAGCATATTTCATCCAAACCTTTAGTTTTTGTGAAAAGGGACACGGTGTAGAACCATTTAAGCACGTACTGAAATACGACCTAATATTCTTTTTCTATCCAACATTTATCTGTCCAGATCCTGATCTTTTTGAAAACACGTGTAAGTACTGGAGTGGACATAATCTCGACTCGTCACCGCGAACTTGGTACCAGCCTCGTCACGTTTTTCCACCGTCATTCCGTGTGTCGTACCTGCGCTTCGTCTGCGCTATCGGTCGCGCTCGATATCCCGCACGTGGCGTTTAATTACTGCTTGTTATGCGCCGATCATTTACTGCTGTTTTACGTAAGGTATGCAGGACCTTCAAGATTTACTGGCTAATTGGCTTGGTCTGTGTTTTGTGCAAGGATGATGAGTTATGAGATGGTTGTCAGCTTCGAACGAACATTTTCGAAAAATTAAGAAGTTTCTTCCCCATTCTTCTCCACACGGAACATAATGATCTAAAATGAATTCTATTTTGCTTATTTTTAGTTGAAATATATGATTAAACTTTGTCTTTACTTATACAGGCTATGTTGCCCAAACTTTGCATCAAAGACAAACGCCGCAATAACTACTAGTCTACACATATTTCATAAGTATAACTTTCTCTTGATTAAGTTTGTCTAATTCCGAGCCCGGAATTAAGTTAAATATACATTACATTCAATCAACGAGTTTGATCGAAACCAAGTTAAGATTAATTTCTGCACGGAGTTTAACTTAGAGTTTTTAATTATGATTTCAGGTTTACGTTTGTATCAGGTAGAGATTTAGTTAAAGTTGTAAGTTCTATTTATATCGCTTGAGCAAAATAATAATTATATTTGCAGGCTTTGTTACAAGCGTTTTTTTTTCAGAGCCTGCCAATTTCAGGCTAAATGCTCAAAATGTTACTGTCTCTGATGGTTTTAGATTGTATCTGCAATTTCTTTTTATTTTCTTTAGAATTTTCATTTTAAACGATTACTGATATTCTCCCCCTTGAGACCTCCAAATAGAACCCTTCAGAATATTCAATGGGGAATATGGGTTGTCCGTTAATTTGCCAGATAGGTGTGACAGGGAAACATTTATAAACATCCAGGTCAATGTAGTTCAAAGACTGATACACAAACATAACGTAGACGTATATGTTACCGCCATTTTCCTTCTGTTATAAGGAAGAGAATTTCTACTGTTTATGGTTATAATAGTATCACGATAAGTTTGGAGGTCTTCATAATATTTATTTTTATGTTTTCCTTAACTCCTTTGTGTATTATTATTTTCGTTAGTAAGATGACAGATCGAATACTAATCAGCTGTCTTTTGTAGACAGAAAACCGGTAGTGTTTATTCAAATTATTCAGTTCATTGAACTTTGGACGTGTGATAAATGAAAATTGGACAGACCAGGAAAAAGTAATAGAGCTCTTTGGGGAAATTCTACCAACAAAGGTTAATAATAATATATTATATGAAATAATAATCTATTATATTTACGTCATTGGCAAGCAATATACAAAATATTTTCGAATGCATGGGCGACATTGGTGATTTATATACTTTGACTTTGCACCGCATCGGCAAATCACTTGCCTGGTGTGAAAGAAGGCGGGATTCACTTTCCATTATGTGGGCCATTACGACCGGCCCGTTTATCAAACTACCACTTATAAACTGCATACTACATCATAGTTCTATGCAGGAACACCTTCCTACTTAAGTCTAAAGCTATTATCTTTCGTAATAACAGGCTTATCGGTAGCCTTTACCTTAACTGAAGTAATTAGACCAAAGCCAGCTCTATTATGCACATTATCATCATAAAATATATCTAAGGTCACCATCAGGAAATTTTCATAAAGTGTTTGACTCACTTCCGCATTTGTTGGATATTAGAATTTTATTAATAAATAAATAGAATGCAAACTAATAATAATTATGATTACTTTCATATGGTTGGCAAGATCATTGCTAGTTATATGATTGGTTTATGTAAATATTTAGATATCTATTGGAGCGGCGAATATTTTGCAGTCTGTAGGTCAAGACTGCCAAAACGATTGATCCTTGTGTGGAAGGCTAGAAATGGACGTTTGTTATGTTGGCTATTTGCATAGTCATTAGGGTAATAAATGGACAATGGACATATACGGCGGTGATGGTCGACAATTAATTTATAAACAATACGCATCTGACTAAAATAGTGATGAATATAATTGTGGATGGATGGAGAGGGAGAGGGAGAGGAGGAGCTCGTGGCAAAGTAATAACAGCCGCACGGGTCGATCCATCAGGTTAAGCTACGCTTGCCGGGGTTGGTCCGTGGATGGGTGACCATCTTCACATATCGAGACCCCTCCGTGCCTCGGAAAGCATGGTCAGCCGAAGCTGATCCCAACATAGTTGGGAAAAGGCTAGGCAGATGTGGAGAGGGAGAGGAACGCCACAGAAAAGATGGATGAACTGTGTAACGGATGATATGAAAGAAAAGAGAGTGAACGATAGCGTGACCGTTGACAGGGAGAATGGAAAAAGAAAACGTGTTGCACCGACCACAAGTGACATGGGGCCGGGGCAGGAAGATGTTTTACTAATTGAAACGCAGGTGTCGAATGTGTCTTCTTTGCTCAAAAGACCATTTCAGACGCTAATCTACATGGTCCTCATATGCTCTCATCAAAATTATTATGTCTGGACTTTAAAAGAGACTGCGACCTCTGAGTTTGTTTCGGTCTTTCTTCTCAGAGTAGTCAGATAGGAAACGCCGACCTCATGTAGCTTATTTTTAATATGACGTGTAAAAGTGATTCCGATATCCTATTTACAGAATAAACAATTTCATTTCATTTCGTTGATGTGGTTCGAAGGCTGGCTTGCATGTGAGGGTAGCCTGGAAGAAGACCACATTATCTCCAAAAACGTAAATAGTTTAACTTTTACTTGTTTTATCTCAAACAATTGATGTTCCCGTCATGATAGCATTATGAAGCTTGATCATATATCATTTTGCATTACGCTCGGCGTGGCGTCCAAATGTGTTCCAAGCATTGTCTGTACGTCAAACAAGTTGTTGGTACATTGACAAATAAGCGAGTAAGTACATAAGTACACTGTCAAGAGAATGTACAACGTTATGTCAATAGAATAGCACAATCGTAACTATGATACTCAGTTACGACTGACAGAGATTATGGAGATTGATAATGGGCAATTCATAATAATAATGTGTGTTTGTAGGTCGTAGGTTCGAACCCCCTGACAGGCGCTTTACTTTGTGTAAATTATTTCATCGCCACTGCTCTCAAAACGGTGAAGGAAAACATCGTGAGGAAATCGGCATGTCCTAGAACCAACAAATTCGAAGGCATGTTACATCTACCAACCCGCAATGGGCCCGCGTGGTGGATTAAAAAGTCAAAGAGAGGAGGCCTGTGTCCCAGCAGTGGGAATATTATAGGCTGATTGTGTATGTTATGTAATAATAATGTGACTTCGCTCGTATGTACTAGCGGCTGACCGTTGTAAGGGCAGTTAATAAACTTGACATGACACCTACCAACCTATCTCCTGAGAGCGGAAAGTGAAAATAAGAGAGGACCACGTCATGGGCCTTGGTCAAAAGAGGCAGCCAAAGTTGGTACTTAGTAGCTTAGGATGCGACGTTACCGCAGGAGACGCCCTGGGCGTCGGGATTTCCAGGCGGATTCCCGGCCACCGAAGGTGCGGGCTTGCGGACGGCGAGGATTGGGTAGCTCGCCGTCCGATAAGGACCAGGCCCGGGTCGACGGCACGTTGTGTTCCACGCGCGCCTCAAAGAGATGTCAGCACAATTGGCGGGGTCCGCTAGGACTGATGCCTATCAGGGATACCGGGACCCTTGACAACAGGCAACTGAAGGAAAACGGGTGGGTTTTAGTCAGTAAAAGTCTGAGACGCCCTCGTGCTCCGCCCATGCAGAGCGAGAGATGTCTTTTGATGATTTCCCACCCTCGAAAAAAAAAGGATGCTACTTTAAGAATTTTAGAGCTTCCACGAGAACACTTGTTGCCCGACTGAAGCAAAGTCAAAAGGCTGGTTATACGTCTTTAACACTTTTGATCTTTTATATAGTGGTCCTTGGACCCAGTTACTTTTTTGCAATTGCTATAGTGATTGTCGACTTCAACTAGTTATTGCTTAACTATAGGTAACTTAAAGAGCACATTTAAGTGAAGCAACTTAGAGCTTTGCTTAGGTAATGATGTTTACAATCAATAAAGGCTGGTTCAGACTGATGATGTTATATCATTGTTAATGATTGTGATGTAACGAAAGTTGCGTTGATTTGTTGTGATATTGAATATGAAATAATTAAGACATTGTGTTTGGTGGTAGCTTAAAATCTGTGTGGGAGTGCGATCTATCAACTCAGCCGGTTGATAGATTCAATCAATTTGCATCGAGAGGACGCCTGAAGTGGGTTGGGGACACATTTGGGCTCGCGCGGGATGAATGTATTTGTTTACTTGTTTTGTGTTTACATTACAGCTTCATCGAGAACATTGACGAGATATGTTGAGTTTGCAGGAGAAGGTGTAAACATTGCACTTGCTAGATGATCACTGATCAGTGTTTTTATTAGCAGGCATAAGGGAGAACTCCTTAGTCGCGTTTACTACACCCCAAGTTAAATGAACTAGAACTTTACGGGAATCACAAAATGTTTATTTTGTTTTACCAAAGTTAACAGTTAATATACCTCTTTTAAAAAGAAAAGAAAAAAAAAACAAACCTACCTTTCAAAAAAACACTTCCAAAAATCACTTTATTAAAACTTTATCTATATCAAAATATACTCAAAATACTATAAACTTTAATAGTGCTTGAGGCTAGTGGCATGGTCAACTCCTATCGGAACACTGCAGAGTTGAGTCCAAGTGAGGGACGGAGCGAGCGGGGCGGCCATTAAACGAGCGATAAAATGAGAGTAAAAGTTAGTTGATGATTAAAAGTGGTTTACTTTTGAAAATTAGTTTTATGGTTGGTGACGTAGTCGGTGCAAATAAGTACAGAAAAAATCGTGAAGTACGGTGTCCCTCCACAAGCATGTTTAATTACGTTAGCGGGCAATTTACTTGCTCTGTGGAAACTACAATAGACGCTGATATATTTAGTAACCTATTCCGCTTGACTATTCTTCAAGAGTCATAAAAACCCTGTAAGAAATCGACACGTGTTTCACCTCTCAACGAGGCATCTTGAGGTGTCGGGCAATTTGGTTCACTCTGCGTCCAGCGCTCGGTGTGGTAACACATCGCGTTCTGGTTTGCAATTGGTCAATCGTCATCCTGAAGACGCCTCGTTGAGAGGTGAAACACGTGTCGATTTCTTACAGGGTTTTTATGACTCTTGAAGAATAGTCAAGCGGAATAGGTTACTAAATATATCAGCGTCTATTGTATTATTTGTGTTGACTCTTTCGCTTGCTGGCACAGTTATATGAGCATAATTTCACTGGATTGTTATCAGTACTAATGGATAGGTTTCAATACTAAACACTGTCACACAATAGTTAAGTGTTACTCCAGTGTTATTTACGTTATGCACTAAGGAAAAAATGTGCCGTGGCTCGGAAAGCACGTTAAGTCGTTGGTCCCGGCTGTCATTTGTGGATCTTTGATTACGGGTCGTCAGAAGCTCGAAAGTTTGACAACCAATCTTACCAAGGGGTATCGTATTACCCAATTACTGGGTTGAGGAGGTCAGATAGGCAGTCGCTCCATGTAAAATACTGGTATTCAGCTGCATCCGGTAAGACTGGAAACCGACCCCAACATAGTTGGGAAAAGGCTAGGCAGATGATGATGACTAAGGAAAAAATGTGTTCACAATACACAAGATCAATCAAGTTGGCTAAGAGTACGCTTGATAATGCTCTGTGTTAATGCCTAAAAAAAAACATATTTTCTAATACCATCTAGATTTTGAACGCAGAAGCAAGGATTGTTGGCTAATTGCATTCCATCCAAATGTAATAATGTTTGGTTATTTGATTCAGTTCTTGTTCGTCTCATCTCGCCGGTCTTATAGCCTAGTGCTCAATTGCATGCTTAAAGCGTAACGCGTAAAGGACACCATTTATCTCCTTGACGCCTTTGAATATGTGCCATCGCGCATGTATGAATATTTTATGACAAATTCAACAATATCCTTATGTGAGTAAATCGGGGAAAGGAAAAATGCTTTGGAAGTGAAGAGTGGTCATTGTAACTCGTAAAAGTCGATTGAAAGGAAAAGTGGCTGTAACTCTTTGGGGTGTAGGCCAGTAGGTAAAATAGTTGCTAGATCTCGATTTACAAGATTTATCTAAAGAGTGGCTTAAGATGACCTTTGTAATAAATTGTGAATACGAATCCGATCCGTTTTGAGAATACATTTTATTTTATTTTTATACTTTTTTAATACAGTGAAAGTCAGAAGGAGAAAATAGCAACTGTGGTATCCAAGATACCAGTTTTGTGAATCATCAAAATAATGCATATGGGATAATGGGATAATGAATGGATGGAGGTACACTATAGGTATACCGTCCTTTCAATCCATAACAACGAACGCGGCGTTATTTTCTACCTACATTTAAAACTACCCAATACATCTTCACTATCACTCGCTGTCCCACCAATCAGAGCGATGCCGTTATTCCTCCACAACAATAAAACCTGCCTGTTTGCCCAGGTAGGCACACGCCATGCTCGGGCATACTCGGTTATTTAGTATTCAGCCGGGCATCCATGATTGATGCCGAGCCGTACCGAGCCGTGCCGTACCGTACCGTATACGCTGTACTCGTACCCGGGAAATGCATTAGGTTTTACGTGTTTTTGGCCAAATTGAGGCTGCTTTTTTGGCAATTTGACGGTTTATTTCTTATTCTGCCGGTGCGCTTTTTCGGGAAGGTAATTTTGTACGTGAGGTGTTGGGAGAGGCAAGTGGTTTTATTATGTTTAGTGCAGTGAATCTCCTTATAAATGCTTAATGTTTTGTGTATTTTTTTATGAAAGAGGCAGAACTAACACTGGTTCGTAATTACCTCGAGAATTTTTTTGAGCTAGGTTTTTGGCATGTTTTTTTTTGTATTATCTGGAGTCATGGCCATTTGCTATAGGGACCCTTGTCAGATCTTGGTTCATGCGAAAAACTTAGGCTCACCTTTGAAGAAATGTCTTTCACATGTTCTCGTGGACAAGTATTGTGATGTGTTCCTACAGGATTGCCATCAGTCTATCCATGACCGTTGGTAAAAATCTAAGATTCAAGCCGTTGCTCTTCACCTTGAGCCCAGCTGCCCTCATAACGGTCTACGAAATATTATGTAAAATATGTATGAATGCTATATCTATACATATTATAAATTAAAGTCGCTTTTCGTGTACCACGCAACAGATTTTGATGAGGTTTTCACCATCGTTTAGAGAATTTATTCCGGAAGGTTTATGGGTACCTATAATACGTTAATTAAAGTTATATATAGGTAACTAAGACATCTCGATATTTTGTTAAGTCGTAAAAACCGTGTGAACCAGTAGCGGGTCGCTGGTTGAAGTATAAATTGGTATCGTTTAACGTCCTACATACATACACGTATCGATAAATAAAATATAATTGTGATTGTAGTCGACCTTAATCTATGCAGCTACTGACAGAGAATTGGGTGAGGTCTCGAGAGTGATGAGCACCCACTTATGTACCTGTGTAATATTGAATTCAAACGTTTAAAATAAAGCACCCAAATGATGACTTTACTTGTACCTATTTATGCGTTGCATACTGACCTTGGTCCTGATGTTTCGTCTATGGCTGGCATGCATAAGAGGTTATACAAATGTATTTAGGAAGCAGAGCTTAAACCTATTAACTAAGGGGAAACCACAAATGCCAATGCTAAGCCCCCAGATGTTATCGTGGTTATTTCATCTATTGAAGATTCTTGTGTCTGTGTTTATAAAATCGGTTATTCGCTAATCGCTTAAAATTCTACGTATCTTTTCGTAAAAACATCACAAAGTATACCAAAGCCACACGTCTACATACTTAAAAGTCATTTATTCAGTATGTAAAATAGAATCACAGTCCAATCATCGTGGAATTGAAAATATACGTCCGCGAAAAATTTAAGCAGATTACAGCTGTGTCCGATTTTTACATAATCATGTCGAGGCCGACGAAAAATGGGATGAGCCCGCATTTTATTAGAGAATCGCCGAATGGGCTTACATGGAGCGTGTGTGAGTGACGATGAAATGTATGGAGATGGGTAATGAATCTACAGTTTGTATATAATTGCATAGAACCACTATACAACTCCTCGATTAATGTTACGGTTTCTTACATTGTATTTTGATTTTGAACGTGATAGAGATAGCAGATGTTCTACGTCTATCTCTTTATAATTTTAGGGTCAGTTTTTCGAGACGAGATCTTATGGCTTGCTAAAGTAGTGCACCGTCGCTAATAACATTGCAGCTAGATCAAAGTGTGTGTGCGAAAACAATGTGCTGAGAAATTGATTGATAGTAGGATACGAGGGTTTTTAAGTTACATTATTATATCGGAATCAATCTTACGTCTTCAAGATTCACTGCAGATAGCGACTTTAGAATGCAAGTCGGATATTTCTCAGCTAGAGATATCTCTCCACATCACACGTTTGGTTGAATAAAGAATCAAATGCCGGACCTCAACCAAGTCATTGCAACCAGAGTAAACGGTTCGTATGTAAATTATTCGGCATATGTAAATGTTCGGCCTCCCACAGGCCCCCAGGCCGCCAAGCGACCTTATTCTTTTGTCTCTGCTCTGAGGCCGCACTATTTGACTTTCTTTGCCTCCAATTTTGATAAGGTCGGCAAGGATAGACTCTGGCGCTTTAAGTCTGAGATTAGTTTTGCTAGACTGTAGGTATCCTTTGAAGACGGTTGGTATTTAGATTTACGTATAATATGCTAGGTTTTATGTCTGACCTCTGTTTACCTTTTTGACTGTTGTTAGTTGAGAACTCAGAAAATAAGGCAAAATGAGCCTTATTATCTGAGGTCTCAACAAATTTTTGTTTTCTTTGCCAATAAATAGTAATTTTCACTCGTTATAGGATGAAAAGTCATTTGGAAGTAAGCTATATAATGCTGTGGGTGCTGAAAGACTCTCTGCTAAACTTTCCACGAATGCTGAAAGTTCAATGTGATCACAATTAACTCTATGATTATCCTGTTTTTATGGTTTTCAGCTGCTAGAACTACAACCACTAAAACTATTCGTTATTATGTTCCGCAGCTCTGCATAATGTTTGCGCGCAAAATTAGTACTCACTGATGCAGTCAGCAGATTAATTCGGGTAGGAAGGGTATTTGTGGAACGAGGGTTTTTTTTAAATAATATAATTTACTATGTATGTGTTTTTAATTGTTTATATTGGTTTTGGTTGGACACCGCAAATGTACAGATTTGTAACAGTAGAAGAAACTCTATAAAATATACGGTTTATTATTATTCTATAAAATGAATTAGAAGTTACTTCAACATTATTGCACAAATAAATAAAGAAATCAAATCTTTTGTCTATTTACAACTAGCTGACCCGACAGACGTTGTCCTGTAAATTTTCTAATTTTCCGCGCAATTTTCTTATTTTTTTCTTTCATAACAACCTTCTCCTGACAATAACAAACACAACATACATACATACATACATACCGGTCAAAATCATTACCCTCCTTTTTTCTTCGCCGTAGTCGGGTAAAAACTAAAACCCAACTACGACTTAAAAGGTATAAACAAGACACCACAGACAGACAAATTAAAAATCCGGAGTCACACGTAATCTGTTCGATTTATGCCCTAACACGTGTGACTCCGGATTTTTAATTTGTCTGTCTGTGGTGTCTTGTTTATATCTTTTAAGTCGTAGTTGGGTTTTAGTTTTTATTACTTGATTTTTTTTATATATCTATATAGATTATTTTCCTGACCCCAGTGTTTACTTTCTATCTTCAAATATTCATAACAAGTCGTGTGAAGTTTGTTAAAAAACGGTACTTGTAATTTCAAACGTAAAACCTTCAGTTTCAAAGTAGAATTCAAGAGTAATTCCAGAGATGTTAACTGAAATGGTCTAGACAAGAAAACTCGGTTTGTGTCGTCTACTCATTTTTTTGTGTTGATGAAAACTTTCCTCAAACTGCAAGGTAAAACGTACCGCATTGAGAAGTTTTTCAGACATGTATTCCTGATTATTTTTATTATTTGCAGACGGAGCTTTCAAAGTCAAAGTCAAATAATTTATTCAAATAACCGTTTTGACCGTCAAAACAAAGAAATAGAACTGGTTCTAGTTGCCCCTTCCAAAAGGTAGTTTTCGTATGGAGAAGAATGGGCAAGAAACTCCACCATTACTCTTTTAAAAATGTTTTACAATATTTTGTATACATGAATTATATAATTATATGTGAATACGATGCACCTACAATAAGATGTGTACTGTACCACAAAAGAATTATAAATGGAGCAATGATAAATAAATTAATTACCAGATACATGGTGCTCACATATTTACAAAGATTGTAAAAGTGTACGATATTACAATAGTCCTAACATTTTTACAAGTAGTACTAATAAGTCAGTGCGTGAGTTCAAGTAATGACAGAGTGTAAAAGTCTAAGACATACAAAAATAATAAAATAAAAAACTAAATTAGCTATCAGTTTGATTTTGTCCAGTCACTAAATCGTCCTATGGAGCAAGACCAGCATGTTTCCAAGCATTCTTATCTTGGATATAATCCTCTAATTTATAATAAGCTTTTTTACAAAGTGTACCTTTTATATGAGTTTTAAATTTTCTTTCATTTAATTGCAATATATCACAAGGTATTTTGTTATAGCATTTAACGCAGTACGCCATAAGAGATGTTTGTACTTTAGCTAATCTGAAAAATGGTTGATCTATTTTATCTTTATTTCTAGTATTAAAATTATGTCTATCACTTATTTTATTAAACTCAAACTCAAAGCATTTATTTTAAATAAACCAATTACAGGCACTTTTGAATTGTCAAAGGGTCGAAGTATCAAAAATATGAAGCTAGTTGCCCATTCCAAAGCATAGTAGGTTCCTATGGAGAAGAACGGGCAAGAAACTCCACGGACACTCTTTTAAATCAGAATATTGTTACAATATGTTGTTTACATCATTCATGTTGGAATCATACATGTGAGTACAATGTAGAAAAACGTGCAGGTTAAAAGAGTCCGTAAATAAAAGATAAAACAATTCAAAAATTAAAATAAATCAAAATAAGCCGTGGCAGCTAAGAGATGACCAGTCCCTACTGATGGCGCCCGTTCACGAACATGACGCATGGATCAGCACCATTCAGCTCAACCATCTTGAAGGGAACTTAATGATCCAACACACGCCACCACCAGCGAGACATTAAAGTGAGCATGACATGCTTTCAGCCGCCAGGGCACATTCAAGTCAATGAAAGACGTACCTAGTAAATGGTAGCTTTAAAGTACTTAGGTAAGTACATAGTGCTCACACACATGTGCTATGCAGTTATACAATACTAGGAGATTGAATTTTTACAATGTAAAGATAGTTTTTACAATCTTCAGCAGCTCCAACAATATTTTCGTATGCTAATCAATTAGTTGTTGCGCCCTGTGGAGCTGGACCAGCGCTGAGCCAAGCATTACAAAAAGCCAAGCATTAAATTATGTTATTACACTTTTTTACTCTTATTTTATTATTTCCTACGGAGACCCTTTATTTAAAAACTGTCAAACTTTATTGTAGGCTGCTCTTCGTCGCGTCCGGAAGTCTGGAAAAGGTAATCTGACAGGTGTAAAAAAAATACCGGGTTATGGTGAAATCCGACGATCGGCAATATTGCAGACGGACACGCACGGCAGACGACCACAGACCACCATGCACCGCGCACCGAGGAACTTCCGATGTCTGCGATACCCCGCACGTACACCTTCCCACGGTCCGTCGTCCGAGCATTTTTCATTTCATTTATTTATTTCAGTAACAATTTTTACATTGTATCGAAATTTTACACTAAATTATAAAATTAAAAATTAAAACAATTACAATATAAATCCTAAGTATAACAGAAATCAAATAAATTAATTAAAACGTAAATATTTGCAATTCCCTGATAAAATATATTATAATGTTAAATGTGAAAATCAAAATAAAAATAAAATAGAGCTCGTCGGTGTCCGTCCTTAAAATCGCGGATCGTGGGTTTACGGTGTTAGACATAGGCAGGCTGCTTTTTATTAAATAGAATGTCCCAATGTTTGGTAGTGACGTCACAATGCCGACAAAAAACTCTCGTATGCCTTTTTCTGACAAATCTGTAGTCCTGTCAGAATTTGTATGAAATACTGAAAGTTCACATAATAGTAGCTTCTTAAATACGGTGGTTATATTATGTACATAGTAACATCTTAACCATTTCTCAAGTATTTCGGGCTCATCAAACAGTCCCAACAATAACGCGAGGCCAAAAGGCACACATCCCTCTAGTCCTCAGGATACTGAGTACACAGGCCCTTTGTCAGGCCACCCATATCCCGGCAAGGCCAGGCCATAATAAAGCGCTTTTTCGTCTGACGTCATAATGGGCTTGATTCCCGATAACCAATAGGGATTTGTATCTTAATGTCTGTTCGAAGACATTGTTCCGTTGTACTTTTAATAATGGAGCAGCTTGTGACGTCAACTGAAGGGATTTACTTTGTCTTGTGGTGAAAATTTCATTTAGATTTTCCAAAAAGCATCGTTATTGGAAAATGTGAATGAACTTTTTAATTCTCGTTGTCTTGCAGAAAACATTGCAGTTTTTTTGACACTGTAAAAAATGTAGTCGTCACCTTTATTGACACAAAGTGTAAAAAACCTTGATTCAAGTAAAATAATTTCGGAATTCTTAAATTCACACAAACAGCACATAAATATTTCCAACGTTAGTTCAAAATATCATATAATTCGATCAAAAAAAAAATACTCTCACCCCTCAAACAAATAATAGGAAATATAAAATAATGAGTTACAATTTAGGCGTCGCCCCCCGAATAACGCACAATACGCCTCGGTTGGCTCATTACCAACCTGTTACCAACATTTTCAGGTATTTTCAAGTACTTTCAGGGTATTTTCAGCATCATTACCGTCTACACCGTAATTATTATACTCAGCATCAGGCGATTACATCTAAATTACATGAAAATTTAGTAAAATATTTTGAGGATGGGATATTAAAGTAATGTTTAGTTGTGGCACCTATGTAGGTGTGGGGGGCCTTAATGTGTTGACTCGTTTCTTGGGATTTAATGTTACCTTATGAACATCTTCCTTGATGGTAATTTAAATATATAAGTAGCTACCTGTTTGCTATCTTGACATAAGTATTGCGAGGCAAACTCACTTTTCATAATCATTGCGATAAAAAGAAACTCACTTGTTATGCACAGTATCAAGTTGCTTTTAAATTAATATCAGGCGCGCGATCAAGATATTATTATAAATAAGCAGACGAATGTGTCTAAAGTCGAGTTTGGCTGAGCACTGACCGTAAGGTGACTGTAATAAAAAAGGTGATATGGGCAGTAACACAGTGCATTCAACAATACATTTACCCAGCATTTAGAATTTGTGATTATGGAATTGTCTATTGAAGTGTTCTATAGCTTGAGAACCCCAATCATTAAAATATTATTTTATCAGTCTTTACTGACATCTAGGTACCTCCATGTGCCACTACAAGCCTTATATGTACTCGAGTCTGACTTCTGACCTTATTTGATCCTAATGTTCAAATAGAAATAAACGGCGATAAGTAACAGTTGTGACGAATTACCTTAGTCGAGACGTGGAAGGAGGTGTAAACTATAATATTTATTAGTAGGTACTTCATTCTTTTACCAAAAAAGTATCTATTTTAGATTAATTATAATGACCTGTGGAGTGGAGACTGCGAATCAACAAACGATTATTATTATGATTATGACAGACAGGACAGGACGCCCACCCTCAGGTGGAGCGATGATCTTCAGGATGACTGGTAGCAGCTGGATGACCGAAGATCAAGTTGAATGGCGTGTGATTGGAGAGGGCTAATACCTATCTAGCAGTGAACTTCAATAGGGAGATGATGATGAGTACAAGTACCTATTACCTACGAGCTCTTTTGGTAAACAACTTCTATAAAACATTTACCTATAAACAACTTCTATAAGACATTTATAAACAACTTCTATAAGACATTTATAAACAACTTCTATAAGACATAATTATACCTTGTGCAACAAATGTTCTATCTTTTGATAGAGCATTATAACCTCCAAATTGCCATGATATTCTTATCCCCTCTGATCTTCCAACAAAAAATAAACGTCATGTGTAAATTACTGTCGTTCCCCACGAGAGGAGAATAATAAGGAAAAAAATTGAAAACGTTAAAAGCTGTTTCCTTTACGAAATGAATATTATCTTGTTTCTGATCAACCGTAACGATAATTTCTATGGCTTTAGACCAAGGAGTATGGTGTCTTCATTTCTTCTTTATAGTCAATGGTCTTTTGTTTTTCGGTATCGATATCGTTGTGCAGTATCGTTATTTTTTATTCTTCGTTATCGTTTTATTTTAGCGTTTATGAGGCAGTCGAGTGGAAGTTATTAGACAATATTGTTTTTTTCAGATCTTTTCAAATAATCGTTTGAGATTGTTTCGAGATAAGGGTGATAATGGGCGATAGAAAGATGATGACTTTTGATAAAAATATTCAATTGATTAATAAATAATTAGAAAGATAAGTATAGTCGGACTAAAAAAAACATACCGTAAAAAACATATCTTTATTCCACATAATTTCGCAATTGGTGCTTAGTATGAACTAACTGACTATGTTTACATAGCTTTGTGTGCGATCGATTTGTGAGCTGGTCACACTGAACGCGTGTCTAGGGACACATTTAAGTTGGAAACTGCAACAATGCCCTCGAAGTCTACGCCAACAAACTGTTTAGTTTACAGGATACTTGACAAGAGTAAAATTATAGCCTTTCCAGTTTTCAACCTATTAAACCTAAAAAAAGATTTTCAAAATCCGTCCTCAATTGGCGAAAATATCGATGGACATACATTAAAAAACAAACCATACATACGCTACAAACATAGAACCTCCTCCATTTGGAAAGTTGGTTAAAAAATAATAAACATGTGAGTAAAATGTAGGTAGTTCTTTGTGCGTATCCATGTCGAGTTGTTTGCTGTCAGAAACAAATGAAGACTGACATCCTGACATCAAATGAAGTGGCTTCACTCTAGGTGCGAACGTAACAAATAATAGCTTTGAATTTCAATGATTTCGGGTTTTTATAATTTTTATCGAATTCTACTAACTTTTATGATAAAATTGTTGCGAGAGGGTTGTCAAGTTTAAAAAAAACTTCTAAAATATTCACCTTCAACGATAAATAGCTTTACTTTCATATGCTTTTCCATAGCGGAAAATTGTCACACAAGGTAAAACGACTAAAAAGGTAGTTTCTCATCTGTTTTGTGGCCGCCATTTCTGAAGTGCAGTACGTCGATTCTGTAAAATTCAAACAACAACTCGCATCTCACATCGCTCTTCACTCTCACTTCGAATTTTGAATCGGGTTCGAGTGCTAAGTGACGGGGGAATTACCTTACTGAATGCCACTTCTTATGTCATCTCATACTTTATCTGTCAAAATCTCACGGTCAAAATAGTTCAACTCGCTGACACGCTCGCAAGCGTAGCGCTAGTGTATCAACCGAGTTTTTAGAATGCCAATCAATAAACTCACAGCGGATTCAGATTCGAAGTTTAGAATGAGGTCTTACAGAATCACACCCCTGAGTTCCAAAACCCTTCTTTTTTAAAGCAGTTTCAGAACCTATTTTTTCTCTACATTACGAAAGAGCTCAAATTACATATTTCTAGAAACAAAGTTTGTGTAGTAAGTAGTCTCTATACTTTTTATGATTTATTATCCGTGGAATAATGTTTCAAGTATATTTTAATAAAAATAAATTACGAGATATCCTGAGATAGGGTTAGGAAAGTCTGCAAGTTAACTAATAACATAACTCGGTAAGATGAGGTGAGGATGGAGGCTGTATTATCTCATATTTATGTGTTAACTTCATTATAAGTGTTTCGGGATAAACTGAGGATCGTAAAGTAGGCCGTGTTTAAAATACTTCTTTGTTATTGTGAAAAGGGTACGTATCTACTCAAAGGAAAATTATATTTCTTAAAAAATAGTAGTATTTCGGGAAGTAAGTAATCTAGCATAAAAACTAACAAACGAGCAAGATTCCACACGACTTTATTAAAAGAAGTGATACAGGTCTCAGTAAACATATGGCATCACAGTCGAGCACACAACATCAGTCCCACGACACATTCTATCACCCGCAGCTAATTTAACAATAATACTAACATTTTATGCACATAGCCTACACTTATCATATTATTTACAGGCGTAATATATCTCCAAGACATTTTTAGAACAAAATAATTTCAGGAGCATTGAAATGTTCATTTTTGGTATTTTCTGCAATATAATATAATACAAGCCTCTTTTTTGTTAATTCTAAATCTAATACAAAAATAGCTTTCTGAATATTTTTTTGATATCAATAAGAGCGAATTTTAATGTTGGTGATTACCAAATAAGGTCTCCGCGAACTTTCCAAAATACTGAACATCTGAGTAAGACGGTACGCCCAACAATGGGCTATATTCAGGCTGTGAAACCAACTGTTGTTGGTGAGCATATATTTGAGGGAGATCCGACGAAGTTACAAGAGGACCCTGGTTCGGTTGCTCCACATTAGGAGTAGGCTCTGATATATGTTCTGGTTGCTCCTTAGGTTTTCCTGTTGTTGGCTGAAGATTCGACGGCTGCTGCAGTAGGGGCTGAGATTCTGATTGTTGTCTGATTTCTACCGTTTCAGTCTGCTTCTCACTATCTTCAGAAGGCTTAAGAGTCGATATCTGGATTTGATTGTTAGAATCCAAATGGTGTTGTTGGTATTGCTGTTGTTTTGATCCTTGTTGTTGTTGTTGGGCTTGTTCTGCCGCCTGCAGTTGTTGCTTTGCTTGATCAAATTCATGTTCTTGTTGTTGTGCTTGGTATACCTGCTCTTGTTCTTGAGACTGTCCTAGTTCAAGTTGCTGACTCAGCTGTTTTGGATACGAATGGTGAAATTGAAGTGGCTGGGAATGCTGTTGAACCAGATATGGTTGTGGCTCTCCTTGTTGAGAGTTATCAGGTTTTTGTTGAAATTTTGATTGTCGTGCTTCAAGTTGATATTGTTGGGAATATATATCTTGTATTTCGTGTTGGAATTGCAGAGGCTGTAACTGTTCAAATAATTGATGATGAGGCTGAGCCCGTAACTGGTGTACTTCTTGTTCATGTTGAGGAGCGATTTTCGCGTGCTGATTTTGATAATGGGGTGTGCTGGAAGGTACAGGAGATGGTTCAAAGAATAATTCTTGAATCTCCTGTTGCTGAATCACAACATCATGTCGTTGTAACGGAGGGCGTATCCTGGACTGATAATCAGGCTGAGGAGTAGAATATTGAAAATATGATGATTGTGGTTCATGAGTAACAAAAGGCAGGTATGTTGTTGATTGTAATGATTGAGTTCGAACTGTTGGCTGCGACTGGTGAGTTATTTCAGGTTTCAGTGGTTGAGATGTCTGAGACTGCGGCTGGGTTTCTTTTTGCATCGATTGTTCATTAGGGTTCTCTTGATCTTTTACATTAGGTTGTATAGTTGTTGATGATATAAGTTGATCGAAAACGGGCTGTTCTTTTGGCATGGACGTGGGAAGCGGTTGCAATGGTGTTGGTAAGAAACCTGGTGTAGTGTAAGACTGTGCTTCCAAAGGTTTTACATAGTTGTTATAATTATGCTTTAATGGAGGCAAAGGGGTTACTTGTGTCGATGCTGGTTCTAATGCTAGATCAAAGTTTTCTGGAGTTGGCGTAGACTGATCTTCGTAACTTAATGGTCTTGGTAATCGTTCTGATATTAATGGTGATCGACTTGTTTGTTGAAAAAAAGATTCAGGTGATAGTTGTGAATTAGGTAGTGGTTTGAACGCAGGTAGACGCTGCAATTGAATTACATGAGGATTAGATAACTGTCGAGGATCTTGGAAAAGTAAATGTTGTTGAAGTGCATTAAACATTCTGGGTTGATTGTGAACTTGTTGTTTAAAAGGAATGAAATGAGGTTGTTGCTGATAGACTGGTTGATATTTTTCTAGGTCTTGAAGGAGTTTATGGAACATCACTGGAAACTGAAATGTTTGTTTTACTGGGGATAATTTTTGTTCTTCGGATTGCAACATGACTTCAGGCTGACTTCGCTGTGGTAGCTGCACTGGGATCGATTTTGATTGTAACTGTGTTGGTTGTGGTTGATGAAAAGTTTCAGGTTGTGGTTGCTGCACTGGTTCGTAATGCGTGTTGACAGGTAAGTTATGAGAGAAACGTGCAAAACTAATAGCGCCGTTTGGATGTGCATGGTAGCCCTGAAAAATGAATGAGGTATTAGTCGAGTTTGGGTAAAGTAGTTTTTCAATTCGAAGAAATTCAATACTTGTTGCTATTTTCATAAGACTATGAAAATAATTTTATATGCTAACCTGCTTAGGCACTGATGTGTCGATTTGAAGGTTAGTTTGTCCGTCTTTTAATTGTTCGTGATTTTGTTGATTAGGATAATTCTTCTCCTGGTTCCCTCCCTGGTTATCGTAGCTAAAGCCGGGTCTAGCAGGAACAACCTGGTATAGGCCATTCTGGTGTAAAAGTTGGGATGGCACAGCCTGCCCTGGGTATCTAAAGGGTCCAAGCTGATCGTATATCGGGAACAATGAAGACATGACTTTCCTAGGCACTTGCTGTGGCCGAAAGATCTCTTGAGGAAGGTTATCATGCTGAAGAGAGATTCCAGAGTCCAATGGTTGAGGGTACGAGAAACGAAGTTTTGGTTGGTTCACCGGATAGACCGGTATAACTAGGTTAGATAGCTGCACCCCTTTTGTGGGATCTTCTTGCAGCTTCTGTTCATTTTCTGGGTCGGCCTGAAGTTTATACGTCTTAAGATTGGAGTAGGCTGACTGTGATGCTGCTGGTGTGGGTACTTCAAATGACGTTGGTGATGCGATCTGGAGAAAAAAAAATTGTAAGTGCCTGACTTGTCTTTGAAGAAATTGAACTATAAACAAATATTAGGTACAATATCCCATGGTACTCGTAAATAACTGTATCAGAGATTTAATGGGGTGAATAAGTATAATGTAAGGTAAGTATTATTAAGCTAATTGTATTTATTTGCCAAGTATTGATGATATTTAGATAAATAGAGGAATGGACGCTTTAGTTATAGTACCTATTCAAAAGAGGTATCAAAAATCCTAATAGCCAATAACCCAATAAAATTACTGTTCATAAACCAGCCTGATGAGGGATGATTTAATTGCATATTGTAGGTTTGGCACGAGCTGTATTTGAATCAGTATCGTTTGGCACAGCGCGGTATTTAGTGTTTATGAGCTTAGTTTAACTCGCCTATTGACTACTGATGCCAAATCTGATGTATGATTATACTCTCTAGAATATATTACTGGCATTTGTGAAATATGGGTTGTGAAATTCACCGTATCTATGCCTACTTTTTATTTTATTTTTATTTTAGCCTGTGTTGTCCCACTGCAGGGCAGAGGCCTCCCTTTAATGCCTACTATCCTACTAATATTATAAATGTGAAAGTTACTCAATCACGCAAAAACGGCTGAACGGATTTGGATCCAAAGATAGTTTATATATAAAGATAGTTTATAATAACCTGGATTAACACATACGGTACTTTTTATCCCGGTAGTACGTCAATGCGGGCGAAGCCGCGCGCAATAGCTAGTTTTAGTATCAGATATCTAACTTGTTTATTTGATTGCTATTCTTTTTGTGTATACGATTACTGCAACTTAACTTACCCTGGCATGGTACACAGATATAGGAGCGGAGAGGTGTTTGGCGACCGCCGCCTCAAAGGACGGACCATGCTCACTCAGCACGTCGGATATCTTGGCGATTTGGGGTAGCCGCACGCCGAACATTTGCTGCAGAAGAAAACACTTTATCATAAATACCAAAAGGTTGGAATTCAATTGGTCGGGTAAGGTTACTTTTGGATGTTCACTGATCAATAATGGGTATGTGCGCAGATTTAATGGACTGATGACTGAGATGTTACTAGTAGTTTCGCTCAGATTTTTTTTATAAGGAACAAGCAGAAATTTATAGTAATTTGAAATTAATTAAATATTTTCGAACATGCATCTGGCAGATAGTCAAAGGCACTTAGAAAAGGGTAATCTGATTATCTATTAACTCTGTAAAACAGGGTTTCCACAACATATTGAGTCTGCACTCCTTATTTATTCGTAGTGTAACACAATAATAGTCAGCAGCCCCTAGCCACCAGCTGGAGTGACAGACACTGCTCCAGCTGAAATGCTGATTGTGTCTCGTCAAGGTTTGTTAATGACCGGTGTTACTTCGTTTCGACAAAATTTTGGATGGCGCAGCTCTTGGAGCTTTAATATTATGTATTATTGAATTTTAAAGCCAGTATTTAAATGGAGATTGTGGAAATTGTTGAATTAATTTTTGGGGACTGAATTTCATTGAATCAGTTGCTGTCTAATTCCTGTGGTGGAGACGGGACGGTACACATTCAGCAGTGGAGGTTTCAAATAATATTGGTGTTGAAAGAATTTTATGTTTCGATTACAAACAGCAGAGAGATAGATTATAATAACATCGTGTTTAGAACAATCATCCAATCAAATTGATAAACTTGGTTAATGTGTATAAAATTCAAGATCATACGACGGCAAGAATATCTTTTTCTAACAGTAATAAAAAAAATGTATCTCAAATTTCCAAATGTCCTCACGTTGATCTTCGTAAAAGATTCAAAATAAATACAATAACGAACGTTTAATATCTTACAGCAGTATCATGGCTGACATTTTAGTACATATTTTCGTCTTGCCTGTCCCCTCCTGTCTCTGCGACTAAGTAGAGACTCACTTTTACGCAATTGGCACACAAATCACGAAGCAACAAAGTGGAGAGCCACATGTGTAGTCCGGCTTGGTTGCGGGTAATTGTTTTTATTGGTATTTAATTCTTGAGTTCCTGATAACATGTTCAAAGGCTCTGCTTATAAGCCATAAGGATAAATAAGGCTATATTTACAAAAAAGGATGAAGGGCTGAATGCATTAATTTACAAAAAAGTACAGAAACTTTACAAATTAAAACATGAACAGAAGTTGTTTGTGTTTATCATTTAATTTATCTTTTATATACATTGTTTTATACTGAAGATTTGGAGACCATTCCATTCCATTTGGTCTACTAGACTAATGGAAAATGGTATGGGAGGACAGTGCAGGCCTGTCAACAAGTACCAGTACTTGTTTACAGGCCTGCACTGTCCTCCCATACCTATTAACACTAATTTTATAACACTGTGTAAGCCAATCATTTTTAAAAGAGTAACAGTGGAGTTTCTTGCCGGCTCTTACCCATAAGAAACGACCAACTTTAACCGTGCACCTCCTCCACTATCCTCCTCCTATAATTAGAATTTCTTCGACCAACAAACAGTGCATACACACAAATCATTAACCACATCAACTTCGATTCTTGACCCGGACTATAAATACGTCCCCAAACGAGTGAGGACTGCGTCGACAGAAAGATTTCCCGGCGGAAAATAAAAAGGAGGCCGTACTTAATACACAGATGTAGAGCCGCCGTCCATTACACTCCGCTTGATAAGAACCGACAATTTCATTCATTAAACCTTACTTACGAAGGTATTGCTTGTGACTTGTGAGCATCTACAGATAGACTTAGAAAGCTTTGATTTAGTTGGCAACGAATAGAATTTCAAGAAAGGCTTGTAGGATTGCCTTTAAGTGTGATTTTTTATTTGGGATTTGGAGCTCTCTGGACGTGCGTACCTTTTCTGGAAACTGGTGAGATTCGTGTAATCAGATAGTTCAACATTATACAATTAATTTTAAAATGTATTGGTCAGATGACTCGTGTAAATAGGCCTCCGGTAGTGATTAATCTGTCTATAGGAAAGACAACGTGTCATTTGAGTGCGAGTTTATTAAGTAATTTTCTTTAAGGCTCTTACATACTGGCGCGATTCGCCGCGCGACGCAAATTTTAACAAAACAATTTCTGAGAAAACTTCATGGCGAACAATGCGGCGGCGTCGCGTCGCGCGTCGAGTCGCCCCAGTATATAAGAGCCTTTATGCATCAATTTTATCCTGTACCGACGTCGTGCGAAATTATTTAAGTAGTATTTGTCGTCAAATAAATACGTAATGATTTATACTTGAACCATTTCACGCAGCAAATCTCATCTCGTAAGCTGTTTTGATACAAAACAAATACAATATTAATTTGAACTTCTCGCAACAAACATAGCATTATTTAAGTTTTTTATCGCGAGCAGATTGTGACGTTAATGGTATTAATTCGCGCCAGTAAATTTCTCTTCACTGGGCAACACATTCTCTCACTCGGCTACAATGACACATAATGATGACCTACAGAAGGTTTATTTTCACGCGTAAAATTCTAGTAAAAAATCAAGACTCGAGTTTCAAGATGTGTAGGAATCGGAGCAAACCAGTCATAACGTGAACCCAGTGTTACGCGGAAGTGTGCAAAGGCATTAGTTTAGATTTTCAATGAACCGTATTCTTCGTCGTGTGTTTGGACACACGCAGGCAAGTTCTTTATCACCACTGTTTTAAAAGATTGGCCGAGAAAATTTCGAAGACATATCACCCTGCCGCAAAAGTCCTCGTGGTAGATTATGATCCACTCCCTCTCACAGAGATCTGCCTGTTTTCCAACTGTTGCAACATTTCGCTAATTACCTGTGTATTCTTGAGCCCGACATATATTGTTCGAACTAGACCTTCTGACCCCTTCTACCCCAAGCCATTATGATGACACTAATCGCCTTATCTCGCCGGCTCCCACAGGCCGCTGGTTCAGACACTTGCCGCTAATAACATTACTCACATAACCTTCACGAGTTTCTGACTAAACAATTTCCTGTCCCCTATCTTGTTCGAGACGTATTCATTTTTTCTAGGGTACTTTTGGAACGAGATTAGGGTTTAGGTAAACGTCAGACAATAGTCAGCCTTTGCTTACGGAATTTTTTGATCGTGAGTTATATAAGCATAAATAATAAACGCGATGGAATCGTAAACGTGTCCTCTTTTCAGCTGTGTAATGGCAGAAACTGAATTAATCTTCTTTCAGTTCTGAGACTTGGTAAACAAATTTTCTGCTTACGTTGTAATAAAGAATTCAATGGCACTTAAAATAAATCTTGAGTAGCATATTTGGATGGTTCAGAGTATTTTCCACTTTCTATTTTTATTTTAAGTCATGTATTTTTTTTTCTCCAAACCTTTTTACTCGAAAAGTTGACGTCCAAGATCATCAATCATCTGAAACATCCCAGCCGCACTCCAAGTTACCGTTAAACAGCGCAAAGCACCGGTACATAATATACATACGCTGATGTTTATTATGATGACTTTGGACAGACTCCAACTGTTCTGCTCGAAAACTGTTCATAATTTATAGCCGTTTAAAAGGTTGCGACAGTTTTACGAAGTTACTATCAATTTGGATGCATTATTGAAATTCTTGACAGAAGATGGCTATATCCTTACTGGCAAGACACCAAAACCACAGAGATCACTAGAGATTATTATGTGTTCTTATTCTCTACGGTAAAAACATTAGCTAGTCAGCACTCGTGCACCCACCGGACGTATGTGTAATGCCACTCGCAGAGGCACTGTCAATGCACCTGTATTTTTTCATTTATTGGGCAAGCACTTTTCGATTGTAAACATGTCATGATAATTCTTGTAGATCACAGATGTCAACTTTTAATAATCACACAACACACTCTGAGAAAAAAAGGTGTTCAAACTGTGCAAGAGGAAAGAACTGAAGTCAAACATGAATTTCGATTCAATGTTTTTTTCGAACTAGCGTACCATTCGCAAAGTTTTTATCAACAGCGAGCGTCGTACGTAACAACGTCATTCAAATCTTCATATCAATCCCGTTCGTGACAGCTCGACAGGTATTATGCCGCCACATCAGCGTCAGTCCCCGACAATTTCCACAATGACACCATAAGCACTGAGCGGCTACATAACGCGTTTAAACGTCATAATACACCGGTTTTCAGTCATCAGTGGCCGGTAATAGGCCGTCCCCATGTATAATAAGAGGTCGTTAGTGTCGAGACCGACGAGCTCTTGTCGACAATCCCACTATGTTTGAATAGTTTGAATTCATTTGGCTGTACTCGTGATTGTCTTGAGTGGTATTAAATTAGACAGTATGTAGGAAGGAACAAAGCATTATGATTTTATAATAAAAAGAATGAGCCCAAAAGAGATGGTGAGATTACTTACGATTGTCCAGATTTGCATGCAATATACTGAAAAAACTGGAAAAACGGAAACGAGATTTGCTCAGAAGATCGTAGTATAACGTTTTTCCAACACACAAGTGTTGGAAAAACTTTATACTACGAGTGTCTTTTACGTGATACAGGCCACAACAGGAAGTTGCTTCACACGAACACTTTTCTGTCCGAGAAACTGTGGTCAAATTGACCATCCGCTTTTGTCACAACTAATGTAAGGAAAACCATGTTCAAGATCAATCGTTTTATAAAAAAAACATTTTTTTTGAGGATATAATATCCATTATTAGTTCACAGGTGTAGCCGACGCATTGGGAAAGTTAAGATAAGTAAAAGAAAACTTAAGTGTCTTTCTAAGTTGTTCTGATAGCTCGTGTAAGTTATAAAAGTAAGTTGTAAGCAACAGGTCGCTAAGCTGCGAGCAGATTATGATGGCGAGATTACATAGATATTAGCTTTATTTATTCAAAGTGACACATTTATATTATTTGTTGCATATTATTGAGGATTTGGACATTTATTATAGAGATTCTTATAAAAATGCTGGGATTGAAGATATGGTACAGAAACTGCTGAACAACTACAATTTATTTTAAAATCAACATGGCCTTTTGAACTTTTCCTAATAAAAATGAAAATAGGCAACACTGAAATAGGTATAAAACTTGAATATAGCTACAAAGCTATAAGTCTACCTAACAAAAAGATATAACTCGACAGATATTACTTTTTTCTACCTACGTACAGCCACGGACTTTAATTGATGAGCCACCTTCAAACTTTTCAATTTTGCAGTTTCATACATTCACGAGATTACACGATTAAACACGAACTCAAATCGCAAGCTCGTAAACAATATGACAAATAAATTACTTTTAATCGGAAATATCCATAGAGGTTGACTAATAAAGTCAACCTCTATAGATATTTCCGATTGTACGTAGGTGTCTCGATATGTAATGGTCACCCATCCACTGTCGACCGCGTAGCTTAAACTTTCGTCGGCACTGTTACCATTTAGCCACGTGCCCCTCAGATTTGATATCATAAGAGCCATTCATTTTCTCAATAATCTAAATACAATATTTTCTAAATTCCCAACAATCAAACAGGAAAAGACCACCCTTATATTATCTACACGTGCTACATAGACGAGTCATTCATGTTTCCCTGTGCGATAAATAAAGGGAAGTATTGAGTAATAGCTGTGTAACACGACACGGACGGCGGAAGGAGCTCGTAGCGATACAATTTACTTGTATTATCCTCACGGTGCGACTTGAAAGGGAAGTGGAAATGAGGGTATGTCTATGCGTAATTCCTTTGAGCTTTATTACGGGGTTGTACACTAAGGAGTTTGTTAGGTCAATGATCCTTGATGACGTGGAATGGAACTTTTTTGAGTAGAGGCGCTTTTGTTTTAAGATGTTCAGTTAACTACTATAATATACAGAAAAAAATATGCAGTGAGTACATATAACTCTAAAGCCGTGTACTGACCGGCGTTACGGGGCGTAATGTACAGTCAGGCTAAGTGAATCATGACCCAATTTGACGATAAATCGTTTGAAACCGTCAAAATAACAAATATGGCAGATGACAAATTTATTACGAAGGAAATGTATGTTTACGCGAATTTCGACCTAATTGTATTTGAATGTCTGTAAGAAAATAAGCTTATGGTGGGTCAGAATTCAAGTTTTTTGATTGTACCATTCGCAGCGAGCATGTTACACTACGCCGTGTTCTAAACTCCGTGTTGTTACACGGAGTTTAGAACACGGCGTAGTGTGTTATGCTCGTTGCTCGCGTGTGAAATGAAATGAAATGAAATTGTTTATTCTGTAAATAGGATATTGGAATCACTTTTACACGTCATATTAAAAAGTTGTAAAAATAAGCTAGATGAGGTCGGCGTTTCCTATCTGACTACTCTGAGAAGAAAGGCCGAAACAAACTCAGAGGTCACCGTCTCCTTTAAAGTCCAGACATAGTCTTGGTCAGGCCATATGAGGACCATGTAGATAAGAGTCTGAAATGGTCTTTTGAGGAAAGAACCACACAGATTTGAGTGGACCTGTCCAGTCAGTGCAAGCATTTGTCAGTAATAGTGGAGCTCAACTCAGAACTTAAGGAGCTCAACGACTCGACGAACAATACCAAAGAAAGGACGTTTGGGTAGGTCGTATAAAGTTCTCAAATTGCCAGACCTTCGCTAAAACTAACAGAACGAAAAATAAATATCCACATAGTCCTCGCATTCACAATAAAACAATACTTATAAGTAATCATCATGTCATTTTGTATATAATATTCAATAATGTCAATTTGTATATAAAACTGGTAGGTATATTTTTATGGCTTTCCATAATATTCAAAATGTCACAATGCTTAGCAGAGCGAGCAGCTCAATCCCATGCATTTTTGTCTTCTAAATAATCTGTGATTTTATAGTACCCTTTTTTACAAAGTTTGGTTTTAATACAGCTTTTAAATCGTTTAATGGGTAAGTTTCGAATGTCAATGGGAAGTTTGTTATAAAATCGTATACATTGACCCATGAACGAGTTGCCTACTCTGTGGAGACGAGTGCGATGTACAGCAAGATTGTGTTTATTCCTGGTATTTAAACTATGAATATCGGACATTTTCTTAAACTTTGATATGTTTTTGTGTACATACAATAGGTTTTCAAATATATATTGTGAGGCTACAGTCAGAATATCTATTTCTTTGATTTTTTTCTCGAAGGGAATCTCTTGGACCTAGGTTGTAAATGGCTCGAACAGCCCTTTTCTGTAAAACAAAGATAGCATTAATGTCCGCACAGGCTCCCCAGAGAAGAATCCCATAAGACAGAAGACTATGAAAATAACTAAAATAAACAATTCTGGCTGTATCTACGTCAGTTATCTGTCTAATTTTTTTAACGGCATAGGCGGCCTAACTAAGCCTACCTGACAATTTTTCTATGTGTGGGCCCCATTGTAATTTACCGTCAATGGTTATTCCAAGAAAAACTGTCGATTCAACGGGGTCCAACTCTATTCCATTAACTTTAACATTGGTAGATAGCTGCCTGACATTTGGCGTTGAAAATTTAATGAGTTTAGTCTTTTTTTCATTCAAGAGGAGATTATTCACATTAAACCAATGCACAACTTTAGAGAGTGCATCGTTAACTTGTTCAAAATTGACTAACTGGCGTTTGATTTAAAAAATGAGGGATGTGTCATCTGCGAATAATACGATCTTATGATTATCCCTTATGTGGTAAGGCAAGTCATTAATATAAATGAGAAATAAGAAAGGACCTAGAATTGAACCCTGCGGAATGCCCATGGTGACCGAAGATCCTGCAGATCTCTTGCCATTAACATCGACCCTCTGAATTCTGTTGTTCAGATAAGAAGTCAGAAGGTCGAGAGCCTTGTCCCTCATACCATAGTGGTACAGTGTACGTGCTCGTTTCACGTAGCGAGATAAAAACTCCTAAGTTAATACCTAGACGGGTTAACAAAAAAAAATTAAGGAAATATGGAAAACTTATAGCAAAATTTTCATTGCTCCTACTAAATCATGGATTTTTCAGTTATGCGATCAATAAAATATTATTAAAAGAAATCTCAATTTTCTCCTTTCTATTCTTAAAGACATTCATTCGAGTCTTATATTAATAAAAAACAAAAAAGTACAAGTTATTTTGTCACAGAAGTTATGGAAAAATTGGACACCATAAAGTAAATTAGCAGAAAACCCACGTTATAACGCGGGTAGAGTAGCTTTAATAAACTGGCTCGGGCTAAAACCTGTGACGTCGTAACTTTAGCCCGTAAACTTCCTTATGGTGATTAGTTCATACTAATAAACAGTATCTTAATTTGATTCACTAACAGACAACACACAGCCTAAATTGTTGGATCAAGAAGCAGTATAGTTTGCAACGAAACAGCTGACTGACTTAGGGAGGGGTCGCGCTCGCGGCCGGTCAAGTCACGTCTCGCACCCCCCACCCGTGTTGAGACGCAAGTTCGTTGCCCTAGCGCATAGGGAAACGAACTTCCGTCTCTTGTGGTAAAAGGTAGATGTAAAAAAAATAATTCAAAAGTTGTAATTTTCCATTGATTTTATGTTCTATAAATGAAACCGAACCACTGGTTGCAAGGATAACGGTGTTCACCCTAACACCCTGTATAATAGGAAACGGTTTGTACGGAATTTCGTAATTTTTGCTGAACCCCATCGGGCCTAAGTTTTCTTTCAATGAATAAATTACAAGCTCTACATAATCCCGTGATAAATCACGCTTTCTCACTATTATCGCCATTACCACCAAGCCTCGCAGCGAATTGGATATAGGAGTGTGTATCTATATTTACAAAGCACGTAATACACTTGCCTGTAACTTGCACAAAAGTATCCATTTGTACCATGTTTATTTTTTGTGCAAGTGGCTTATCAGGTTTATGCTAACGTATTATCTGTTCCTTTTCTTTTTTATCCCTCTTTTTAATGATGTGACGTGACCGCTTTTTGTATGAAGTGGGTCTTCTGTATCTTTCAGTTACTATGCACAATTTACAAGCAACAAGTCAAAATTATTGTGAAAGTTAGCGAACTGGCCGGCGACAAATCATAGCTCCGTGGCTCTTCGTTATGAGAAAAAAGTAATATCTGTCGAGTTATATCTTTTTGTTAGGTAGACTTGTAGCTTTGTAGCTATATTCAAGTTTTATACCTATTTCAGTGTTGCCTATTTTCATTTTTATTAGGAAAAGTTCAAAAGGCCATGTTGATTTTAAAATAAATTGTAGTTGTTCAGCAGTTTCTGTACCATATCTTCAATCCCAGCATTTTTATAAGAATCTCTATAATAAATGTCCAAATCCTCAATAATATGCAACAAATAATATAAATGTGTCACTTTGAATAAATAAAGCTAATATCTATGTAATCTCGCCATCATAATCTGCTCGCAGCTTAGCGACCTGTTGCTTACAACTTACTTTTATAACTTACACGAGCTATCAGAACAACTTAGAAAGACACTTAAGTTTTCTTTTACTTATCTTAACTTTCCCAATGCGTCGGCTACACCTGTGAACTAATAATGGATATTATATCCTCAAAAAAAATGTTTTTTTTATAAAACGATTGATCTTGAACATGGTTTTCCTTACATTAGTTGTGACAAAAGCGGATGGTCAATTTGACCACAGTTTCTCGGACAGAAAAGTGTTCGTGTGAAGCAACTTCCTGTTGTGGCCTGTATCACGTAAAAGACACTCGTAGTAAAGTTTTTCCAACACTTGTGTATTCGATCTTTTATTATTATTTTCTTTATTTCATTTTTCACACATATCAATTATATTTTTAAATATTTGAATAAAAAAATATATAAAACATTTAAAAATATAAAAAATAGTAACCCATCGGGAACAAGCTACCAAGCTACCGGCGGTTAGGGCTCCAGAGAGAGGAACCTCTTAACAATGCGAGCCGTGTCCAGGAGTACAGCTTTCTGAATCAAGCCCTTAATCCAGCTGCCCAATGAGAGCCTCCTTAGGTGTTGGTCGAGGCTCTTGGCAATTAAGCCATTGGCTGATACGACTATCGGCACAATGATCGCAGAGTCCACATCCCACATGTCGACAACCTCGTGAGCCAAGTCAAGATACTTGATTTGTTTATCTTTCTCGGCCTTCACGAGGTTCCCGTCATGCGGGACCGTTATGTCAATGATCATTGCGCGCCGCTCTGTTCGATCCACCACCACTATATCAGGCTTATTGGCAACAATAGTCACGGACTTTAATTGATGAGCCACCTTCAAACTTTTCAATTTTGCCGTTTCATACATTCACGAGATTACACGATTAAACACGAACTCAAATCGCAAGCTCGTAAACAAGATGACAAATAAATTACTTTTAATCGGAAATATCCATAGAGGTTGACTAATAAGTTCTCAATGATAAAAATAAATACAATGTTGCATTAAGTTTATCCAATCTATTTGATACCGACCTCCTTTGAATCATAGCTCATTAACTCGATAATTATGAAAACATAACTGAAGACAGTGACAGTTGAAATATCAAGATGACAAATAAATTACTTTTAATCGGAAATAGTCTTATCCATAGAGGTTGACTAATAAGTTCTCAATAATAAAAATAAATACAACGTTGCATTAAGTTTATCCAATCTATTTGATACCGACCTCCTTTGAATCATAGCTAATTAACTCGATATTTATGAAAACATATCTGAAGACAGTGACAGTTGAAATATCAAGATGACAAATAAATTACTTTTAATCGGAAATAGTCTTATCCATAGAGGTTGACTAATAAGTTCTTAATGATAAAAATAAATACAATGTTGCATTAAGTTTATCCAATTTATTTGATACTGACCTCCTTTGAATCATAGCTCATTAACTCAATAATTCTGAAAACTTAACTGAAGACAGTGACAGTTGAAATATCGATTTCAGAGAATTTCTCCGTACGCTAACGTTACTATCGTAACATTAACCTAGCAACAATTGTTTATCGTTGCTAGGTTACTGTTGCTAGACCTGCAATTGGTTGACTTTGAGTAGTCACTCTGCTGTCAAGTTTATAGTTCTGGCTCTCAGGTTAGCCAACCGGTAAAGATATGAAATATAATTTTCTTCTTCTAATACTAAGACATATGACTTTGCATGTCGGGAACCGAATAAACCCGATTTGCATTACACGACTAAAATACGAACAGTGCCAGGTGGCTCGTCAATTAAAGTCCGTGACTGTACCTCGGACAGCAGGTTAAGCCGTTGGTTCCGGCCGCCGTTCGTATATCTTCGACAATCGTTACGAGCAGTCAGAAGCCCAAAAAGTCTGACAACCAGTCTTATCAAGGGGTCTCGTGTCACCCATCGTATATATCGCATCGCATCATATCCTGTCATACCAAAATATTACAGTTGTCAAACAAAAGTCAAAAGTATGGCAATTGATTATTTCTTTTCGATATTTGAATCCAATTGAAAAACCTTCTGAGTAGGATAAGAAACGTCACGATTATATTTCTTGATGGGAAAGACAGAGTATGTCACACCAACTTATCGCCAGCTATGTCATAAGTCCCATGTAACACAAACCTAACTACGGTGACACCACCTTCACTTATGTCTCTACCCGTCACATAACGTAAATCGAGCGTGAAGTATCACCTAGCTGTCGATAATTACGGGAAACGACTGTCTGTGGCAACCGCGTCAATGGACTAACAATCTTTAATTTCTGGCTATCGCAATACGACACTTATACGACGCTTGTATGACGTTTGTACGGTGAACTTTCGAGTAACGGGCTACTTAGTTATGCTAATAAAATATGATGTTCTATCCAAAGTTATTGGTTGAAAGTAGTTTCGTATCTTGGGCAATACCTAGATTTATAGCTTAGTATTAAAATCCATTCATCATTTACATATATAAAAGTCATTTGAAAAACCGCTTAGATAAAGCTAGATATCAAATAAATTGGTTTCGTAAAATCTCAGTTTATTAAAATCTAATTTTGACCTCGACAACTACGAATTTAATATAGTAAAGAAATAGAGACACAAATCTTATGTCTTACTACCTTTATTTCGTGTTTGATCAGAATTAACACAGCAATTTCATCTAAACTCACAGACACATAACTCTTTACATATAAAACTTGAGATTAAATTGTGGAAAAAAAAAACATAATAAAGCGCCTGATTTCTTAACACAGTGTTTGTTTTGTCCAAGTTTGGGAACACAACTTTGTCGCCGCCTACGTAATGTTGCTATATTTACTGTAGGAGGTTTTCTTTTCTTTTATTAATGTTGGTCTTCACACAGTCTGTATACATTGGGCTCTAGAGACTGTTCAGGTTTTAATTGAAGGTTATTTGGGAATATTATTGGCTAGTTCTTGCTTCTGAGACTAAATTAAATCTTGACCTGAAAACAGTCTATTACCATATACATATGTAGTATACCCTTAGCCTATGCCTTTGGGGAATACCAGCATTACCCATCTCAACGTCTGGCCCTAGCAATTAGATTGGATATAAATTCTGTCTGAAAATTCGTTTTCCATTCTAAGGTAGGTATTCTCACAACAATACCCGAAATAACACGACAGTCGCCGAAATAATACGAACTTATTTATCGACATTACCACACCGTTTAGCGGACTGCGCAAAAAATGCGTGAACAGCCGTCACGCGTTAATATGCAAAGAGCGCTCTGCCGCGGATCGCGTCGAATTGTCCCGATTCTGCCCGAATTGCAAGCTCGTAAGTCTAAAAACGGGGCGGTAAATCGCCATCTCCTTAGATAAAAATGATCAGAAGGTCCACTGCTAAAACTATTAACCGTTTAATCAAGTAATGAAATACTGTAACTTTATTCGTTGCTCCTAGCACAGGCTAAACTGGCTAATACGCCACTGCTGCAAGAAATGCGGTCCATTCCATTCGTCATAGGCCTGAATCACTGCAGTTGCTGGTCTAGAACCAGCATGAAGTAAGTATTTAGGTAGGTACGTAGATGCTGGTAAGATATACCTGCTGAATAACTCGTGTCTCGACGGTAAATTGATTGAAGGACGGAAACATGAGATGTAGATGTAACGCGTCTTCGTGCGTAAGTGTTAGCTTTCAGTTACGTATTGTATGGAGTAGGCTTTCTGTGTTATCTCCCGAATCCTTCACGATTGTAAAGCTTCCTACAATTCACCGATGCACACCAAACCTAGTAGACGAAGTTTGTGTAATTTATTAAATTCACTGCACCGACCACCGCACACCACGGCGTGGAGCTCCCGCGATAAACACAGCGATTTCACACTATTTAAAACTGAAAGTAGATAAATTATTGTTGTAGTTTCAGTCTAGGTATTGGTTTTGTGTGCAAGTATTGTTTGCATATGAGTACCTATTAGGGAATATGTGGGTAGTTTAGATAGAGAATGGATATTTAGCCAAATAGAATCAGCGGCAAAAGTTTTAAGGTCTTCCGATTATAAAGTCGCTTCATTAATCGTGCAGAATATGTGGCCCTCACAGAGGCTAAGTGAACACATAGTTTTGAATGTGTATAATGAGGCATTAAGTACTATTGATCTTGACATCATTGAGGTGCAAACACGGTATTCATAATTCAAATGCGGTATGACTTGTATTGACTGACAGTCGTACGTTTTAGATTTGTCTGACTAAACAGAAAGCCGACCATCACCTCATAAATTTTTAAACTTTTTATGGCGAAAAATATCTGAAAAAAGAACCGCAATTAAATCAGGTTCCTACACACGTCGCACTAGGTACAGTCACGGACTTTAATTGATGAGCCACCTGGCACTGTTCGCATTTTAGCCGTGTAATGCAAATCGGGTTTATTCGGTTCCCGACACGCAAAGTCATATGTCTTCGTAATAAAAGAAGAAAATTATATTTCATATCTTTACCGGTTGGCTAACCTGAGAGCAGAACTTCAAACTTGACAGCAGTGACTACTCAAAGTCAACCAATTGCAGGTCTAGCAACAGTAACCTAGCAACGATAAACAATTGTTGCTAGTTTACTGTTGCGTACGGAGAAATTCTCTGACATCGATATTTCAACTGTCACTGTCTTCAGTTAAGTTTTCTGAATTATTGAGTTAATGAGCTATGATTCAAAGGAGGTCAGTATCAAATAGATTGGATAAACTTAATGCAACATTGTATTTATTCTTATCATTAAGAACTTATTAGTCAACCTCTATGGATGAGACTATTTCCGATTAAAAGTAATTTATTTGTCATCTTGATATTTCAACTGTCACTGTCTTCAGATATGTTTTCATAAATATCGAGTTAATTAGCTATGATTCAAAGGAGGTCGGTATCAAATAGATTGGATAAACTTAATGCAACGTTGTATTTATTTTTATTATTGAGAACTTATTAGTCAACCTCTATGGATAAGACTATTTCCGATTAAAAGTAATTTATTTGTCATCTTGATATTTCAACTGTCACTGTCTTCAGTTATGTTTTCATAATTATCGAGTTAATGAGCTATGATTCAAAGGAGGTCGGTATCAAATAGATTGGATAAACTTAATGCAACATTGTATTTATTTTTATCATTGAGAACTTATTAGTCAACCTCTATGGATATTTCCGATTAAAAGTAATTTATTTGTCATCTTGTTTACGAGCTTGCGATTTGAGTTCGTGTATAATCGTGTAATCTCGTGAATGTATGAAAGTAAACAAGATGACAAATAAATTAATTTTAATCGGAAATATCCATAGAGGTTGACTTTATTAGTCAACCTCTATGGATATTTCCGATTAAAAGTAATTTATTTGTCATCTTGTTTACTAGCTTGCGATTTGAGTTCGTGTTTAATCGTGTAATCTCGTGAATGTATGAAACTGCAAAATTGAAAAGTTTGAAGGTGGCTCATCAATTAAAGTCCGTGACTGTACATAACCCTACTTACGTCACACCAAAATGGCGTGGCGAGAAGATTGCCGGACGTCGGGCAATAAAGTCGCGGGGCTATCGTGGCCGTCATAGCCGATAATGCGGCGGATTACCGGGGCTATGGGCAGCGGGGCTATTTTCCCTCCGGATTCCAAGGGTTTAGTAAGGTTTAAGTAAGTGGAGGTGTTAGAGTTTAAGTCACGTACTACTTTGCGTGAGGTGGGGACGTTTTTTGTTTTATATCTAGGCGTAGAGAGAAGAGACTTAAATAAGGTGTAAGAAAGTAGGCTTTTTTTTTTTTGTTTGAGTTTGTGACATCATCCAATGACTTCTCCCGCTCTGGGCGGAGCGGAAGGGCGTGTCAGACTTTTACTGACTAAAACCCACCCGTGTTCCTTCAGTTGCCTGTTGCCAAGGTCCCGGTATCCCTTTCGGACTTTCCCGCAACCCTGCCAGGTAGTACCTACCTATAGTAGGCTAATAAATGCTTTCAAAAATCTGCATTTAGCTATTTATAAGAAAAGAAGGGACAATCTGATGGACATAGACAATAGACAAAGCCTTCATGCAGCATGCGAGTATAGGATGACATAATAAATGAATGTTCCAAAGAGGAGTAAATTGATTAGTGAGCGAACAGTAACTGCCAATAATAACAATTTATTATCCATTGAGATTTTAATAACATAGGTACATTCAATTTCAAAGAGCATTCACGTAATTGTATGTATAGTGCAATGTATCACCAAAATGTGCAAATTTTATCGCCACTATTTAACAAAATAATCGACCGCACATAAGGCTCGGCTCACTCATTAAAAGCGAAATTAAAAATATAAATCATGTACATTGCGTACTTTGCACCCGTGAAATTATTATCTGCCGGTACAATACATCATTGTTACCGCGGTAACTGTCTTAATTCTGAGATTAAAATTAATGTTGCGCGGAAACTTAGGAACTTCGGTAGTAAAAACATGGTCTCTTAGCAACTCATCTCTGTCTGTTGTGAACTTCTGCTGGATAACGATCTCTTCTAATTGAAGGAGTTATGCTCTCTGCATTCCGGAATATCGTTTAAGAAGTAAAACCATGGCCAAATCTAGCCGGCAGAAGTCCTTTACCCTCTGCCTTCCTCAAGACGGAGCGGAGGAATAAAAAAAATGAGACTTTGATTAAACGGGTTTGTAATTTAGGAAAGTATGCTAACTATGTATACATTTAAATGCCACCTAATTGTAGGTAGTTACCCAGGTGTGTTTTGCATTCCATTTCTTATAAGATCATAATATATTATGCAGCATTTTACATGAAACTAGCACAAACTCTGGACTTACCTATGTTTAATTTCATATTTATAATTTTCAACGGTAACACGATAAGGTGATTGTTTCAGGGTGGTACGTAGATCAGGAATCAAATTGTCAAAAAGAAAGTAAAACCGTTAACACCAATAAATGGAAACCATCTCTTGTTAATAATCTGTTTGAACGTGAATTCCCGACGAATGCCCTTGGATATCATAACTTACAAAGTACTGTTTAAATGTTGAAGTAAGATAATATCTTGCAGATACAGATGTTTATAATTTTGAGCACAATTCAATGCTGATTTATTTAGCAGATGGCGGGATTATAATATCGTTAGAGATGTGTCTGCGCAGATAGGCGCAAAGCTTTTATATGATTGCGTTGCTAATGATGGGCAGAGAGATGCGGAATAAACAGACTTCAGTTACCAGGTTCAACATTGTTCAACCATAAAGATATTGAAGGAGCGAATCCGCCAGCGAGGTCTATTACCGAATTAAGTTTTATCGAAAGAAAACATAATAATTGCCTTATTTTCTTTACGTTTTCTTGTCAAAGTCCAATACATGGTGAGAGGGAGATATCGACGCGCAAACTGTTTGGACATTATTCTAGACCAAATAGCGTTGTCTAAATTTTAGTCGATATAAATAAATGCTGTCGCATACATTATGACCGTTTAAGTACCTATTGTGCTTTTGTATGAAATAGCAGTTTTTTTTTATAACCGACGGAAAATGTCGTCTCTGGGGGGATTTAGAATCACGTGCTGAATTCATGGTAATAATTTGCGCGTCGATGCCTCTTACACCCTGTAAACATAGAAGTAAATTCATCTCAATGCAAAAACAATTCACCACCTCTCTATTCCCCTTTTTTAGTCGTTAGTAACAGTCCTGTTACCGAGTCGCACGCACACGACCGTTCCACTCGGGTCTCCGGAGTTACTTCACTAGATGGACGCGCAGACAGGCGCACAGATAACCTCACCTACATAAAAAAGCCGGCTATGTTTTACTGCTTTGAGAGCATATGGGAATGTGGGATCCCACGGTGCGCTTCCAAAAATGTATAGTTCTAGGTTGATCAACGTTCGGCTATATCCAGCATTACATGCTCCATTCATCAGATTTTGAAAGCAGTGTGTTGAAAATGGTTTATAAAGTAAATAATTAATCTGGTAAGCGATGATCTGGTGAACGACGAACGGATTTTGTTCCTTAACAGTGTTCTTATCGTCAGACCAAATTGCATGATTGGGAACTAAAGCTATTGTCCAAAGTTTGATGTCCAAAAAGATATATTTTGTCATTTTTTGTCATTCCAAAGATGAAAGAACTTTCGACTCGCTTGCTCGCATCACAATTTTCATAAAAGTTCAGTGTGCCCGTACGAATGAAAATGTTCCGTATGTTTCCACTGATTTAAGTAGCAGAGTGGGCGGTCCATTTGCACTGATAACTTCTCTCCGATATCGTTTTTAGAATAATCTAAGTTTAAGTATTTCTTCACGCGCAAGTAAAACTGGATGTGTTCAGCTTTAAGTATTTATTTTATTGGATTTGGGGCATGTTTTAAAACAAAATTAATATTTAGATGATTGCCTTGATTGAGGTCCTGGGTTCGAGGTTTGTATTGCTGTGGCGTAATAACGAATTGTATTGAATTAGGTATTGTACCTCTCTGCTAGATATATGTAGAATTCTTGAGAAGGCTAACCCTTCTGTGGAATAAAGACTCCATACTGGTAACAATTTCTG
The DNA here is from genome assembly GCA_947363905.1 of Lithophane semibrunnea. NCBI lineage: Eukaryota > Metazoa > Arthropoda > Insecta > Lepidoptera > Noctuidae > Lithophane > Lithophane semibrunnea. The sequence continues at coordinate 17,364,597 of OX376198.1, read as the reverse complement.
TCATCTTTCACGTCCGCCTCTTGCTCAATCTACATTGAACTAAACTCGTAGATACTCGTATTTTATTTATTATATTTCAGATTTGATTTGATTTGCGACAAAGTGTGTATCTCTGTTAATATAGGTGCATAAAATAATGTTTTGTTGCTAATTTTCAGTTCCAAAGTGTAATATAACGTAACAAACATTCCATTCCATGTTATATAAATAAAGAATTTCCACTATATCGAACATTCAGAGGCGATTACAGAGCGGCGCGATGTAACATGAACTTCATTACGTATCGTTGGCGTGGACATCGCAGTCACACGATATGAAGACGTTTCGCCCGTTTGGATCCGACGGTTGACCTTTAGGGGAGGTTGCCAGTTTCCCTTAGATTTATCCCCAAAAGTTCTGTATCTTTTATTGGAGTTTAGAATATATTGCTTTTGTACTTTTGGCCTCTCTGAATTATATGTAGGGGTTGCAAAGGATCGAACTAGTTGGTTTGATTCAAGTGGTATGGCAGTGAGGCTATAACTGTTTAAAATAACTATCACATGGATAAAATTGTCTGTATACTTTGTCGCATTTGCCAATAAAAATTAAAATTCTCTTCAAGCTAAACCACATATGATACAAGATATTCGCGAAGCTTCGCAACCCTGACAACACTGCTCCCAGAATCGGCTCGTTTGCTCGGAAGCGGTATGCGCGCAGCACATTCCTTGCAAGCTAACTCTACGACCAGGGAGTGACGTCTATCCTAGTACCTACTACACCGTTTCATGTTTGTTGTAATTATTTACACTTTGTGCCTAATATTACACAAGTTTAATTAATCATAACTACGAAAGATATTGACTGAAGTGTTTACGCAGTTGCTAACAATTTCCTAACGGAGTAATATCCTATAAATGTCAGTGATGTTTGGCTGACATTTACCTAACATAATTTATTTGCTTTTGTTAATGATAATGCAATCATCTAGGAATTAATCAAACTTACTATAAAACTCAGGTTTGTAAGCATGTTTCTTCTTAGACCATTGAATGGTTAAACCAAATAAATACCTACAATGAAAGGTAAGGTATCATTAACTTAAACTTGCCATAACTTATAATAAAGATGATTTTTATTTATTTACTTAATGTTAATTAAAACGGTACAATAACTAATACAATATTTCACATAGAAACAAAAAAAAAGTACTCGCATAATGTTGACAAATATAAATGAAGTATATAATTTAATTACTTAATAACTAACATGGGACACTCGACGCCCTCGATACTATGTCTAACAGAACACCAGACATATACAGATAATTTTGTATCCAATGATGAACACCACAACCACCTTCGCAAGACTATGTGGACCTTTCCTAACACAGTAACAAAAATTATGTTCCAGCCGTAGTTACAGTTTGTAATCATGTTTGAGTTGTAGGCTGTGGCATGAGGGGCTGGAGGCGATGCAACTTAGTTTCAAACGCTGTTCATACGTTCCAACTACGCAGTGCTACGTGTGAGAAGAGTTACAGAAATATTTTGGCACTAGCAGTCATGGGTGATGGTCACATAACACATACTAGCTACCAAATAGTAGAAGATATTGACAGATGTCGTCAAACTATGTTGTTTATAATACACAAGTAATTTATGTAATTAAATAAAGTCCTGTGATTTGATTTCCTGAAGATTGGGCCTAAGTGTGAGCCTGATGAACCTCTTGTCCACAAGGCCAAACAAAGTACACAAGCGATAGTTTACGACAGAGATTCTAGTTTTTTTTTCACAGTACCTACCTACTAAAGAAACTGAAATAGTTAATAGGCCAAAAGGTAATTAAGTTACGAAATCGACTACGAAAGTTAAAATTACTTGAAAATATTTTTAATCTTTTAAGTCTCAAAATAAAGCATAGAATTCTGCAAACAATAGATAAGACTTGCGACATCGACAAACAATTTGAGATAGATTTTGAAATGTGAAATGGTGTCAGACGTGACGTTTGTCAATTATTTGTTAAGATATTATAGTCTAATGAATGACTTAAGCCTCGGGTTAGCATAAATTCTGGAAGGGATGGGACTCCGTGATGCTGTGACCACAATCTGACCACAAGATAAACACAATTTTGGAAGCTTTGAATGATAGAGACAATTTTGCTGATAACCGTGCGTTTGCACTGGCGAAACATTCAAGACATAACATGTTGAAATCTCTAGTTCCTGTCAAAAATTGTATGGAACGTTGACAGAAAATAGAGATTTTAACATGTTTTGTCTTGAATGTTTCGCTATGTAATGCTATGAACATGAACATAACATAACATTTAATATTTTATTGACTTTTAGCCTAAATAAGGGCGTAAATGTAAGATTTTACGCTCAGGCATACCAAAGCAGTAAGTTTTTATGTGCTAACAAAAGTAATTAGTTTCATCCCTGCCGAATACTTCCAAATTAAAGTTACTTACTTGCTCAGTGAGTTACCCCGAAGCCCCGAACCTTGAAAATTGGAGCGATCTTAAAGTATGGCTAGACGCCGTAAAACAAGCCGGGTTTAACCGTACTAAGTAATTCACTACATCCTCAAGCAATCCCAATAATTGATCAAGACGATATAATTCCGAGTTCTAAGTTATAACACGTAATACATATATTTGGAGAAATATATCGCTGGCCTCTCACAAGTTAGGCGTTTTTATGACCCGCACTTCCAACCGGGCGAGTATTGAATTATTAATTCTTATGTAACTCAAGTTCTTGTGGTCCATCAATCTACTACCACTAGGTATTGGTTAGATAACAGTACAGTTTTAGAAAATTATATTTACGTTTTTTTTAATTTATAATTACGGTGATTTTGTGTTCATTATCGATATTTTAGGCTTTCTAGGTTAGTAGGTTAAGATTATGTGGTTATCTTAAAGTCGTGCGCTATGGTTGAAATCAAACCACACTCGATTTCTTTTGATGGAAAACTAATTACAGATAATGATTGTGCATAAAATAAGATGGACATTTTTATGATCATTACATTACATAAAGTTATGTAGAGATTGTTAAACAGGTAAGTATTGATCTAGTTACGACATAATTTGTCTTGTTATTTTTTTTTTTGGTCAGAATAATCCTTTGAACGTTAAGCAAAGAAAAAAAAATATCCTTAATTAAGAAAGTGATCTATTTAATAATTATTTTGTTAATCACTGTAGTATGAACTTTTTCTCTATTTTATTTGGTGGTCACTAAATAATTTTGTGGTCGTAAAGCGGTAGTCCTAGTGAGTCGCAGCCCAAGTATTTACGTGAATTTGTCATGGCGGCCGCCTTCGCCCTAAGCTTCTCAAATTAACGCTTCGACCCTTTCCCGGCCGCCCGGTATTCGGACACGGTCCTCATAATTATTTTTATATTCCTTTTGGCTTACAAGATGTTTTGTTTAATTATTTTATATTTAAATTTTCGCGGTTTTACGATCAAAGTGAGAGGGTCAGTAGGTAACCGGTACCTTTTTGCATATGAAGTTATCTTGTGAAGGGGAAAATCTTAATAGGTCTTTCATCTTTTCCTGAGTTGGTCGGTATAAGTTATTACCTATAACAAGACCTTTCCGAAAAGTTGGTTGGCCTGTCAATAGGCAGTAAGATTATACATGGTGATTCTTTTTTAAATTGAAAGGCTTTCCTTCGATTCACGCAAGACCATTTTAGTCTGAATCCATTTCAATAACCAATTCACGTGAACCTACTAGGTATTCCCTTTCCCATATTTTATGATCAATAAAATTATATTAACTCCATCTGGAAGTGATGTTTGAAAGTGGCGCTAGTGACAGAAAAGTTAAAAGAAAATCGTTTGGCTTGGTATGGGCATGTGATGTGAAGGGAGGAAATGAATGTGACTAAAAGAGTGAGGAATATTAATGTTGATGGATGGAGAGGGAGAGGAAGGCCAAAGAAAAGATGGATGGATTGTGCAAGGAATGATATAAAAGAGAAGGGAGTGAATGACAGCGTGGCGGTTGATAGGGGAGAGTGGAAAAAGAAAACGTGTTGCGGCGACCACAAGTAACATGGGACAAGGGCAGGCAGATGTTGATAATTATGCTAACTCTACCTTTTTAATTTATCTGGAGGGGTATAGATCACACTAAGTACCTACTAGTATTTAATAGCAATGCTTAAGTTACTTGAAATTGAAAGCTTTGTACCAAAGCTTTATTTAAGTACTTATTAAAAGTTAGTTTTAACTTAACCATGGTAGTTTTGGGCCACATTAGCTAAACGCGTTTAAGACCGGTTGTCACTATTACGTGTGATCAGATCATGTATGTGTTAGATAACTAGTGGACCAACTCTCTCTGCGTGCGCGAAGGTGGATTCATTTCTTGTAGGGACAGCTGTGCCGGTGACTTAGATATTTAGATAGTAGTGAAATGTAAACGCGGGTACGCGGATAAGGTAGAATTATTAGCACATGGACATGGACATGAGGTTCTTTTAACCAGAGCATAGACTACGTAGTACTGTCAGAGGGCAGGAACTGCCCATACCGTTAAAGTATGTCAGTTAATTTATATATTTCAATTACATTATCTATAAAGCAGTTACATAAAAGGGTATGATAGCTCACAATAATAGTATTCAAGACACGTAAAAAGTTTTTTTTTCTCAATTATGAACATTTTCATTGTGAGTACAACAACGCTCATAAGTTTATCATGTTAAAACATCTGCGTCATTGCTCCCAAAAGCATCGCGAAGCTTTGTTATCTAACAAAACAATGTAAACAGTCTTCGGAACAACATGCACAAACTATCTATTATTATTGTCACGGCAAGGCAGATAATCTTCTCATACAAAGAAGAAACGAGTAGGTAATAAACACCGCAGCAAGAACGACACAATATTTGCAAGTCCATATCTCAACCGCAAAGTTAAACGTTGACAAAAGAGGACACAGCTTACTTGACAAATACCTACCGCTTTCTTTTCCTTTTAAATTAACATAGAAATAACAGACACAGTTAATCTTCCTGTACACAGAAGCAAGTAAGTTGAGGTTCTTCCCTGAGCAAATAACCTTGAGCATACGTTCCTTCTTTGTCCTACCACTCCACGCGTATGAGTAACTCATGCGCGTGTCATGAGTGTATACGCACAGATTTTAAAATAATTTCGAAAGTCAAAACAATGGTCAATGGTCAATTTTGAAAAAAATTCAATCATGCAAAATTATTTTTATTAAAAGTAAAATAGTATTTAATTCACGAGGAGATGCATGTTATCTAGCATTATTTCTCATTAAAAAAAAAACGTTAATGAACCATGGAAACAAGATTTAATGTATTTTTTATTATTTGATATTTTTTTTCTTTCAAGTAGATAGCTCTAAAAAACTGCACAAAAAACGGCTAGCGCGTCGTTTTGCACTATCAAGGATTTTCTAAACATTGTTTCCCGTATAGCGGATTTAATGCCACCTTTTTGGATGACATTGCATTCGGAAAAAAATAAGTCCTCTGTCCGACAAAATTTTTACGTGCACGTAAATGTTACAATGTTGTTTAAAGTCTTCATTCCTCGACTGTAAATTGTACAAGCCAACGACGTCTTAATTAATTTGTTGTATGAGTCTCAAAGCTCGTCCTAACATGTAAAGTCTCAATTTAACACATACAGTTTGTTTATGAGGTCGTCTCAGTGAAAGGGTATTGTCAACTTTAATCATAGGAATAATAAGTAAGGGATAGTATTTTCGAAGCTCATCAAGTATTTAAGTAACTACCTAACTATTTGTCCAGTGGTGTGAAATGAGGAAGTAAGTAATTTATTTAAGGTTCAATTCCCCGATTTGACAAATTTCGGATTTTGTTTGCTTTTCTTATTTTCCGGGCTTGAAAGTGGCAGATATTTATCCATTTTAGGTGTAAAATTAGGTAGGGAATTAATAATCCGTAGTCAAAGTCCAGTGGGATTTTTTTTTCAGCTTTGCTAGTCTAGCTATTGCAGTTGTTATTCGAAGGTATTCGAGAGTTTATATTAGTATAGAGTTTATTATACCGCATTACGTACTACATGCAGTTTCAGCTTTATTTAAAATGGAATGACTTTATTTGCAAGAGGACATCAAAAACCAAAACCAAAAGAAACAAGTGGGAGTCGGACACGAAGTGTTCCGTATATAGGTACCGGAAAAATACCTACGCCAAAAAAAAACCCTGTTTCGAGTTTTTTACAGGTTCTAAAACCATTCGTTACAACTAGCATGCAAAATGATTGAATACATTAATTCAATAAGTGAAGCTCATAATATTATTTTTAATTACTTAATTTTTCGTCTCTGTACGTTGTGATTCCATACTCTGATACAGTAATCGTATCGACCAAGACTCTCATCTTCATCAATCATGGCGCCCTTGACCACAATAACTAAGTAAAAAGCTATCCGCTTCTAATTAATCACGATTGAAGTACAATTCGCAGAAACGAATATTTTTTAAGAGTCTTTAATCGAATAACTAAAGGCTCTTACATATTGGCGCGATTCGCCGCGCGACGCGACGCCGCCGCGATTGTTCGCCGTGAAGCTTTCTCAGAAATTGTTTTGTTAAAATTCGCGTCGCGCGGCGAATCGCGCCAGTATGTAAGAGCCTTAAATAATTTATTATGGAAATATTTTGGATAATGGTGTTTGTTTTAATAGAAATTAAAATAATATTATGATAATGCTCCTATAACAAATTATAACTGTTCAATGAACATTCAAATACCTACTGCCAATTTATTAAAATCATATTCCATTCGTAACTCATTATAACGAATGACAATAATTATTTGGTAGGTAGGCAACAGAATAATGCCGTAAATCCGAATAATTCAATTAATATTTTTAAGACAAAAGCCCATCACTAAATCTGAGTGGAAGTAAGACGTTTCCCGAAACTTCTCGAAACTCGTATTATTGAAATTAATAAAAGTTGTTCTTTTAATTAATTTCTTTGGCTCGTTGTTTTTGGCCAAGGTTGGAGGTAATCGGGCCCCGTTCAGAAGTGGTTCAGAATTAGTGAAACGGAAAGCAATTAGGATTTACGAAAGTTTCTTCGTTCATGAACACATTACGAGTGTGGAATGAAACGTGGGTTTTATGTGATTACGGCTTGATCTTTTTTTAGTTTTAATGCATTTTTCTGAACTTTTTCTAGGTCTGGTCTATTTCTTCCTCATCCATCGATAAGAGTAAGCGTGAGTATGAGTATCCCACCTATATATACCTAACTTATGCTGGGTCAGTAGGTGAGCAGTTGATAAAAAGTTTACACATGTTATAATGAAGATAGTTATAATCTCATTATAGTAACAAATTGTTAGCTCATCGTCAGCTGTACAAGCTGACATTAACCTGTCACACAAACAGTGTAATTACGTAACTCATTAGCAATAGCAATTTTATAATCTAATAACAAAAAGGTCGCACAAATCCAATCACTATTACATGAGTGACCGATATTTCGCAAAAGGATGTAATATATAAATCAAAATAAAAGATACAGATAAATTGAAAGCAGTAATTGAGTTGTTTCTCGAAGATAAAGATAATCTAGATTGTGTTGTAATGCGATTTGGGCTGTTTATATTTGAAGGCGATTGTAAAAGTAATAGAAAGGCGGTCGTTGCAAGTGTCTTGTAATATCACCTGCCATCTTGAAAGTGTGTTTAGATTGTTAAAGTTGAAGGTCTAGTAGTGCTTTGCCCAAGAGTGACTTGGGATAGTGTTAGCTGTAGTTTCCTCATCGATTGAGACTAACCAGTTAATATACTATTTTGAAAGAAAATTGTGGCATACCTACTTATTGTCATGCAGTAATGATATCGGAAATCCCTGCGCCGACACCTACAGTGGGTACCGTAAGTACTTTATCAAAGTATTTTTATCCGTGGAATAAAATTGTTGTCTGACAGTTTTTGTATGGAAAAACAAATATAAAATTCAAAATTGATTCACGGGATAAGACTTATAGTAGGTATAAAAGTTTAGTAGAATTCACCCTAAATTGTGTTATGGATATAAGTTGTATTTTTCAATCTAATTAACTAACTAATGCAGGATAAGTTGGTACATAGAATTACGCTACAAATGTAAAGCTTTTATTAGAACGTAGAACTTTTTGCAGTAGGTACTAGACTATCACTCTACCGCGTGTAAACGCACCCCAAGATACAGCGAGACGACCCTGACCTAGTCGTATTACGTAACACTTGCTATTGCTATTGAACCTATTAAGTGTTTGAAGTTTGAAGGCATTTATAACTGCGAGTGATTCTGATCGGATTAACAGTCTGTCAGAGCTATGATACTGATATCTGACCTGTAATATCTTATCTATTCGTTAAATTGTTAACTGTATAGAGCTTTTTAACTGACAAGACATAACTATAATAAGCATTTAATTACCATAGCTATTATAATAATAGATTTGTCTAATAGTCCACAGCTTACTAAATAGTTGCTCATTGCGTGATTCAGTGTTATGAACAGTCTTTGTCCTGCAATGCTTAGTTATCATCAGATGGAAGTCCTAAGCTCTGCTACACCATAAGGCTTCAGTTGCACACCAACACGCATGATACAGCTTACTCCCCCCTATTCTATGATTGCTTCTATACTAAGAAATACGAAAGTAATTATGTCTGTCTGTTACATTTTTCGCCTTAACGGCTGAACGGATTTCGATTAAATTTTGGCACACAGGTAGGTACCTGACCAGACCATAACCTGGGTTAGGACATAAGACTTTTTATCCCGGTAGTACCTTCCCGTGGGATAATTTCCGAACTCTACTCGGGCGAAGCCACGGGCAAAATCTAGTCGGAAATAAGCAAAACCATAATAAAGAAATACTAATACCTACAGTTTCGCTAATATGGAATTATTATTTTTCTTTGGCAATAGTTCAAAATAAACCAACATTTCAAAATAAACGTTTTAAAGTTTTTAATAAATATTTTTGCTAATAATGGTAGTAGGTGGTACAATCGTGGGAGACCGATACTGGCAACATTGTCCCGGTTCTCAAGCATTGCAACATTATGTGGGTTAATAACCCAGCACGGCTACATTTCAATAGATTATGATTTCAGCTAATCTGGCTAATGTCTTATTGAAAAAATTTTTTGTTTGTCAACAGCACTCCGTATACCTCTATGCGCTTAGATAGGTTGTGTTTGTGTAGGTTTACAAAAATAAACCATAATTTTTAAACACAATATTAATATAGATTACGTTGAAATACCTGTTAGCATTGATCTTATAAAAGGCATTAACAGGAAGATAAATCTTATTTTTTCCTTGCTTTACCTACCTAAATAGAGAATACAATGGTCACGAGCATAATAATTTATTATAATATTAAATACATTGAATACTTCAAATATTCAATCTAGAGTTTGTGAAATATTCAATCTAGAGTTTGTCAAATATTCAATTTCAACTGAAGTTGTATAGGACGGCTCTATCTACCAGTTCACAAACAGGCGCTAATTTTCTAATCTAAGGCCTATCAACACCGGCTAAGCCTAGCCTTGAGAGTGGGCACCAGCTCAAGGACACGCCGCCTAAAATTGTTATATCATTTCCATACATAAATTAGGAATATAATGAATTCGTTAGTTTGCTTACAAATTAATTCTATCCTGTGGACAGAGTTTACTGTGCCTAACGTCTATGTACCTAGCTACCCTATAGGTATTATTATTACCGTCAGCCTCAACAAGTAAAGATCAACAAGAATTCATTTTACTGTCTACAATCTTTCTTACTTAATGTGTATCAATGTGTAGCCACAATACATAATATTACACATTGCGCACTTAATTGTAGCTAGGTACATATTGCTACATTATCTATTATGGAACACAAGTTGCAGACGATCAAATTAATTCTTGAGGCCGACAGTACACCAAGATTGTTAGAAGCAATAGGCACCTCTAGCAACAGTAGAACTTAAGAGGTGATAGTGCAAAGGTGGACTGGCAATTTTATTGAGAAGTCGTGTTCATTTTACTGGTGATGTCAGCCGGTGTAGGTTGACATCACCAGTAAAATGATCACAATACTCAAAGAGACAATTTCGTTTTATTTGGAAGAATTCAATAGGTACTAGGTAATACGGGCTGGTATCCGCAACTCCACGTCAAATCGCGTATTTTGCGTAAAGAATTCAATAATAAATTTAAATATATCGAACAATAAAACATTAAGTAAATAGGAGGTTATTTACTGCACTATTTTTACGAATAACTAATAATGCTGACATTACTTTAATATTCTCGAACAATAGTATAAACGAACTACGTTGAGACTGCTTTCTGTGTAACGAGATGCTCGGGGGGATGCTGGCCATGTTTAAATCTAAAGACAAAACTAGTTATCACCCAAAATCATTAATCTACAGTTGGCAAATGAGATGGCTCAACACTAATTACAGATCTATGTCATAATTATGTTAATTTCTGTCCGTCAGTCATATGCTAATCTTGTATGTAATTTTGACGTAAATGCCACATGATAGTCTTCCATGCAATATGCTTTTGCAAAACAATTACAGTTAAAGCAGTAAGTGCCACTGAAATGTTATTCTTGCTTTGTTATATAGTAAACATTTCTTCAGAGATGTTTTCAGTCAATATTTAGAAAACGCTATTGTTGAGAAATGTCATTAGTGAACTGGAGAATGGAATTTCGTACAATGGCCTAATACTCGCCATATTTTATATGACATCGAACTAAACAGTGTCATCACACCAAACGCAAGAATATTTGTTAAAAATTAAAAACTTCAAATTGAAATGTGATTCTGATTAAATATAACAAGATAATAAATAATGAAATATAATGTGTAATTGTTTGTTTTTCCGAATAAATAAAATAAAATAAAATAATGTGGTTACAATAACTAGATACAATAAAACCAGAATAAAAGTCATAATTTCGATCCCCATGTCATTAACGGGTCAGTTTTTGCAAAAAACAAATGCAAATTCCTATTATACGTTTTTCAAACGACCGTATCTCCCCATACCACACACACATCCTTCCATAACCTCAAGGGAGGGGGTGACAACCTCAACCGGGCCAAGTTCAAAGAAATTTAATATAAAACTTGGCGGTACTTGTACGGGCGTAAAAAAAGCGGCGCCTCCGCCATTTTGTTGAACACACATTTTTTAAAGTTTCCTTATGAATAGTTTGCGTGATGTTACACTTTTTAAGAACTTTTATTGCTTTATTAAATGTCAAAATGTTCAGGATAAGTTCTTCATAAATCTGGTCATCGATTTTCAATCTTAAAATGACAAAGTCTGTCGTTGGTAACAGTCGGTTTTCATAAGCAAATCAATTCAGAAAATCTGGATGATAAAGCTCTTGTGATTGGTTGACAAAAACCACAGTAACTATGGAATCACTAGATAAGATTGTCTATCTAATTAAGATTAACAAAATTGAATGGTTAAGGTCAATTGGCGTGCAAATTAATTTCCCCAATAACGTGAACGTTCCTTAACGAATGCACTCGGAGTGCAAGTCGGTACCTCCGTTGAAAGTGTCAAGCACAACAAATAGCATGTCAAATAAACAATCATCATAATTATAAACATTATAATTATAATAGAAACATGCATTGTTAAAAAGACAACTAGGAAATTTATTGACAAAGTAGGTATTAAATAACGGTAATTGATGAGTAAATGTTACGCACTCACAATCGAACTGAAGCTTTATGAACCATTCGTTGAAAGTAACCTCTTATTATTCTAGTAATTAACTAACTGAAATAATCAGTATGTACGAATAAATTAATGAAAAGAATATTACAAATAAATATTTAAAATGTTCATAAATGATTTCTCACTACCCGTACTAGCTGCGCCCCGCAGTTTCACCCGCATAAGTCTCGATCCCGTGAGAATATCGGGATAAAAAGTATCGTATGTCCTATCCCAGGTGCCAGGTTGGTCATGGTCTACACATGTGCCAAATTTCATCCAAATCCGTTCATCCGTTTTAGCGTGAAAGCAAACAAACCCACTTTCGCATTTATAATTTAATTATAATATTTAATATAATTATAATATAATGTATATAATATAGGTATATTTATATAAGGTGTATCTTTTCATACAAGAAATCTCTTAAGGAGTCATTGTACTCGTAGTGAAAGTTGTTCATAATGATGACTACAATGACCCCTTAAAATATTTCTTGTATGAAAAATTCACCTTACATCAATGTTAGGATTGAGAATAGTTTGAATAACCGTGTGCAGACTTTTCTATAATCTTGTCCAAAAAAATCTATAGAAATTATACGAAATATTGTGTTATTTTCGGCAGTACTAGTAACATATAGTGCCTCCATAAAATAAAATGTCCATCCTCGTAACAATATCAACAGTTTTCAGTCAATTAATTCCAACATCATTAAGCCCTGTAATGCAATAGTGTTCGGTTACCACAAACCACGGATCAAATTACTATTTTGAATACAAATAAATAATTGAGGGCTGGCTTGTTCTTTGGCCAAAGAATTAGCATTGCCATTCAACGTGGCAATGCTGCCAGTTTTCTGGGCACGTTTCCGGATGACAGCGATGCGGACGAAGACTTCGACGCCTGCGACGTCCTTTTAGTTTTAGTTTTTTTTTTGTTAATTATTAATTCCATAAAATATAATGTTATATTCTTATTCTAATAAATATAATCATAAGATTAAAAAAAAAATATATGTATCCTAATTATAATAAAGTTTTTATCAATTTGTGATTGTTTCAGAAATAGAATAACATTTGGATAAATAGCCACATGCATCTGTGCACTTGTGTCCCAAACAGACACGCATTTTTTTTTTTGTCGTCTGGTAGCTACTAAATAAGTTGATCATGTTGTTTTTATACCGATTGTATTATATATCAATAGAATAAAATTATTTACTTACATGGGTCGGTGACTGCTCTGAAATCATATCTTGCAATTGTTTGGCATACACGATTTTCGGAGGCGGTCCTGTGACTTCTGTAATACAAAGCGTAAAAGTTTAATATTTATAGTAGATACCTAATTACCTATTGAAACTTGGAGGTTTAATTCAGGATGTGGTTAGAACTACGAAAATACTGTTTTTTTCTCTTGGGTATTGTTAAAAACAACTGAAAAAGTCAGATGTAGGAAACTGAAACGGAACTGAAACACCACCCTTGACAGAATAATTTGATGAACAGTAAAGTACAGTTTATATTAGGTCATAGCCACTGCTATTATAATGATATTATAATTTCCACTGTTTTTAGGATTCGACAAATTTTTGGTTCATATCCCTAAATCATTGCTAGAGGGACAAAGTGTTTAGTCAATTTAGAGCTTCCGAAACAACTCAATTCAAATTCCAAGTAGGGTATTAAATCATCGGTAAAGCAAATTCAATTAATCATGTTGGGGAACACGCAAGTCCACGGGTGTATGCAAATTGAATAGCATTAAATAGTGAGTAGCACTGCATAATACATATTTCAATGAAATCGGTTAGTTTTGGTAATGGTTTGATTGCATTTCACGCCCGTCGCGGTGTTTGCGTGTCCGATGTAATTGTATGTTGATATTTTGTTTTGACAGTGCTGACAGTTATTAGTAGCTATTGTTAATTGTTTAGTGCTTAAATTGGTTTATTGTTTAGCGGTTTTCAGAATAAAAATGAGCCTGTTTTTGGCGAATGGTAAAACAAACAAACAATCGACTAATACAACAAGACAGATCAATCGTTTACAGCCGGATTAAGAAACGGATAGAATTTTATATGCTTGCTACAGAGGTTACCTACACAGGATTGGCCAAACCACAGAATTATGTATATTCCTAGATGAGCATAAACGATGAAAAAAAAAGTTTTGCATCTCTTGGTGAAAATTGCGTTATACAGTGCTCAAACATTAAAAGCCTAAATAACGCGGCATTTGTTTCTTAGCTTTTTGAGCCGTCAGACACAACTAAAACTTAAGAGAAGATATACGTATATAAGTTAATTAATTAAATTGTATGCATGCAGCACGCTTTAATTAGTTTTCTTTTCACTTACCATATTTCGGCACAAGCTCCTTATTCCGTTCCCCGAAGTTCCCTTCAAACAGCTCTCTCTTGCTTGTCTGGTTGTCGTCCTTCTGCTTAGCCGATGAGCTCTTGACCAGTGGGCTCTTGGCCGGTGAGCTCTTGGCCACTGAGATCTTTGCCGATGAGCTCTTGGCCACTGAGCTCTTGGCCTCTGATCCCTTGGCCTCTGATCCTTTGCCGTCCGATCTCTTGGTAACAGTTTGCACAGACAGCGCCTGGCAAACTGCCGCTAACACGAGTAGCAAGATCTGAGGAAGTATAATGAAAAGCTTTTGAGTTGAAGTCAAGTTGAGTGTAGTCATTTATATCTAATAGGGGTAGGTTTGAAGTCCAGCATGTACGAAAAAATAGTGACCATTTTCTTGTGACCTTTAGTGTTAACTGAGCCATGATAGCTTTCATGGGATTACTCTTCTGAAAGCTATCATGGCCCATTTTGAGCAGTGGAAGTTTAGAAGCAAAAAAAACAAGCTTTCAGTTTTACATAAATTGAAATGAAATTTTAAATAATAGGGACACAACATGACAATATATGACGGGGTGATGTGAATGTCTACATAGTCAATGACGCATGAAACCCCATGCTTATTACTCAAATAGTATTAATCAAATAGCCTGAGTGTGACATAGTAATTTTTAACAGTCTTATATTATAATAATTTTGGTGTAATGTTTGAAGCTCGTATTTTGTTACAGGGCGGGCGGAACTGAAATATCTTTTATCTACACAGCTGAAACTGGTTTTCCCTTATGAACACCGATTATAAAATAAACCAATCACACTAATAATGACACTGAATTCCACGTGAAACTAACCGGCAGCTTCATTTTCTCGCGGTTTTTCCGACACGTCTGACCCGTGTGTGCTGCGCGAGACGACTCAAGAGAACTCGCGACCACCACCGTTCTGCGCATGCGTGCCCCCACGGGAGGGGCTTATATGCTCTCGCACATAAACGAGGGATAGTGATCAAGTGAATCATGAGCATTACTAGGCAATGTGGAGTTAAACTACATCTTTTTTTCATTTTGAAATCGATTTTAGAAAAAGTTCAGTAGATATGTAGAGCGGCTGCAATTTACGGTCGTGAATGTTTTTTTTTGTTGATTTGCTATTTTATGACAGTCAACGTTATGTCATAGTTATATGGTGCGGTTTTGTAGAACTAACTGAACTTGGTTAAACAACGTGTAACGGAAAGGGTATTTCTATACAAAAGGGGTGAAGATTCCAGCAGATTATCTATGCAAAGTTTTAGCTCAAAATTGTTTCAACTCAAAGAATTCATACCTAATTGATTTCGGTGAACTGGCTAATAATTAATCTATGGTGGTATGTTTGATTTTGCCAAACATGGGAGTGTAACCATATTATACTTTGATCTTTACACCTGTAACAAAACACGGCTGTTTAAAAATCATTCCTGTAATATATTAATTAGAATGCAATACAAAAGATCGCAATAAACTCAATACCTAAGTGTTTTTGAGCTTTAAAAGATATCTCGTCTCTTAACTCTGTATCACCTGTGCGTTTATTTCTTTGGATAATGTTTTCTTAAATTTTATGCTGGATAAAATAGTAGTGTAGTAAAAGTTTATTTAGCGAAAATAATGACGCTTAAAATGATGAACTTAAACGACTTTATTTTGTGAAATGCGTAAACTATGAACTGAAAGATAACAATCAATAATTATGATAGATCATTTAATAATTTATCTATTCCAGGAATGTATGATGTGTGATGCATCAATTTGTGGTATTCAACTGCATCCGGTTAGACTGAAGCCGACCCCAACATAGTTGGGAAAAGGCTAGGCAGATTATTCTTTTCCAAGAATGTGTTTCTAAAGTGTCTGTGGTTTAAAAAAAAAGGGGATGGACATAGTTACTTGAAGAATATATTTAAGAATATATTTTATATTCGGTACTAAAGACGACAGTTATCGAGAAAATGCACAAGATGATGAAATGCTTTTGTCTCTTCTTAATAATGTGTATTTCATCAACGATTTATTACAATAGCGAACAAGAGAGTGATTATTTACGTCTGGACAAGCTTGATGGTTGGTGTCTGCTGGAATTTTTCGAAAAAGTTACATCCTAACCATTGTTCAACACGGACAGAGAGGTAAAATTGTCTAACAGCTGACGTAGGTAGGTAATCGAATCTTCTGACATATGTGATTGTTTTATTATTGTTTTCTTAGAAAAGTATTGGTACATTCCAAATAAATAAAATACCCATGCTTTGAATATTGATGCTTGAAATTGCATCAACACCCAGAGATTGCACATGCATTGTTCGCTTGTTCCTGCATTTTTCCGAATGTCGTTTTTGTTAAATTAACAGCGAGTTCTGAACACCAAGTGTGGCAATAGCCGTTCAGTTAAATTAAAAATCTCACCGTGAAAACTGAGATGAAGTGAGCTGTCTATCCCTAATGTTAAGAGTGACAGTTCACTTCAATGTCACTTCAGCTAAGTTTACATTGTAAGATTTTTGCAGAATAGATGAGGACCGGCTCAAAATGAACATTGACGTTTGTAATGAAATAAGTGCAATTCTAAATTCCAACTGTTACACATACACTCATTTTAATAGCTTGCTTATGACGAGAAGTTCATCATATTGGCAATATGCATACCATTATACTTAGTTGTATAAAAAAAAATGATAATCGCCCGAGATAAAACACATTTCTTTGCATTGTTTCAGACCATTACTTCTTCATCAAGGCTACATGTCTTCAACGATGGTCTACTTAGATAAGTTATGCAAAGTGCAGTCATATCCAAATAATTATGATGCATTATTCTTAACTGGATCACTGTTAGGTAACACTTGCATGAACTCTGCCTGCTTGTGAGCGACATTTAATTAGGTAAGCATACAAGTAAATCTTGCATATGTAATTTTCATGATTGCATTCATTATTTGACATTGTTGAGGTTTGGTCGAATAATAATTATGATAGACTTCCGAAATGTTAGATAACACCAATTGTACTATTTCTCTAAGATCACAATAAGATGTTCCTTTTTGTCAATTATTTTAACCTTAACTTTCAGTTGTCTTTATAATCAACCCCTATGCGTAGATTTTTTAACAAGTTCGAGGAAACAAAGCGTAGAAGGAAAATAGACAAAGTTACCTTTTTTTTTTGTGGCTTGGAAACCATCAAATGACTTCTCCCGCTCTGGGCGGAGCGGAAGGATGTGCCAGATTTTTACTGATTAAAACCAACCTGTGTTCCTTCAGTTGCCTGTTGCTAAGGTCCCGGTATCCCTTTCGGACTTTCCCGCAAGACAAAGTTACCTGGATCCTATTACATACTTTACGACATAAGCTCGCTTCAGAATCGTTTAACGGGTATCTCTAAAATGAGTCTATACTCTGTAGTGCTTATTTTTGGCAGTAATAAAATTTGTTTCTATTTCTTATTCAATCCCACTTAAGTAATAACTTAAGCCAGTACTTTGGACAAAACGATTGGAGTATGTGGTGTTGCATCAGATAGTATCCGGTGAGTTGACCTGCTGACTGTTATGTCCTGTTTCCTGACTTACCTTGTAATTACTGTGCACTTACGTAAGGTGCAGTATTTTTAGGGTGTGCCAGGCAGAAGTGGGTCTGGTATATCTTGGGTGGAAGTGCAGGCGGGTATAGTGTTTAATAGGTTTTGTCGTAGACGAGTGGCGAGACAAAAAGTACGCACGTACAGTGCACCCTGCGCTACCAGTTTGCTGATTGGCCTGAGCCAAGAAAGTGCTGACACTTTCACTAGTGTGTGTACTATTCTGATATACCCTATACCTAGTGCTGATATGAGAGAAAACTGAACAATTCTTGCTTTCAGTTTTCATTCATTGAAAATCTACTTATTACCGATATAGTTCTACAGTCAAATCTGTACACTCATACGCAATCACACACACTCACTACATCAACTTACTCACACCACAAAACACAGATCTTACACTGCACACTCACACAACACACCTACGCCACACACTCACACCTACAGTTACTTACTTTTAATTACCAACTTGTTCCTACTTTTTTGTGTATCATTTTATTACATATTAGTTTTGTCTTACGAACACCGGCTTACATAATTATTGTCAATTCGCTGGCTCATTTAAATCGGAAGGCCCTGTCTCCTGCGATACAGTTTTTATTTAACTATTACAGGATACAGGTGATCTTTTCTACTAAAGTTAAGTAGGTAATGTATTGTATTGGATAGGTTTTGCCTATCAATAACTTAATTTCTCGCTTTCCGCCTATCTGAAAAAACCACTCGCATTAGTTCGGGGTTCCGTTGCAAAAATGCCAATACAAGAGAAAATAGAGCGAAATAATTGCAAATAATAAAAAATATGGGCAAGATTAAATGAAATAAAGCCATTGAATTATCAATGCTCTTGCACAACGCAGTTGTTCGACGGTAAGCTCTCGGTGGCAGCAGTGAAATGTCATAGAGCTATGTAGGTACGAGTAGCCACGTTGTATATGTAGCCATCTTGGTGTGTGGCTACAAGCACCAATTACACATAAGCTCATTCTCTTTACAAATTAAATTCATCATTCTCACTCGCCCTACAAGGCAATATGACTCTTAACGTAATTATAATTAACGTGATAAAGAATAATTATTATATTAAATTCTTAACTTACTAATATGGGAGCAAATTACACGAAATTATGTACTTGACCTCATAGTTTTATGTAAAAAAATACTTTTAATTAACATTGTGTGGCAGTGTCATCATAACATGAGATTTTTTTTACCCGACTAGGACTAAACCGCATGGAAGGGTTATGTTTTTAGCAGTCTATGTATGCATGTTCCACTGTAGCGCCTAAACTACTCATCTGATTTGATGAATGAGGTGTCAATCTGATAACTCCGGCTATAAGAAAACCGATTTTTTTTTTAAAGATGTCTTGTTTATACCTTTTTAGTTGACGGGTTTGTTTTTCATAGTTGGGTGTAGGTTTTTAACTTAGTTCTTTTTTTATTCTATTGTATTTTTCTATATATATTAAGCTTTGTGTGTTCCTGCATTATTCGCGAGTGATATTTACTTAAACATGATTTTAATCCGGTAATAAAGGTTTTTGCTTTGTCTCTTGGGATTAGAAGAAAAACAGAGAGAAAGAGTATTGCTTTGGTTATTGGACATGGAAAGTTCTGTACAAACCGTCCCGTGGGATCATAGGACACTGTCTTTTGTAGAAATCTACGAAGGTGTTGTTGAAAAGGTTGGATGTGTCTAAGAGAAAAAAAAATAGCAATAAACTTAGAGATATTTAATCCATATATTAAATTAATTATAACGAGACTCAGAAATGTTCGTGTTGTAAAATATAAACTGTTAACACGACAGACAAACTGTATTTAATCGTTGGGACGTTATGAACTGCCACAGATTGTAACACGACACAAATAGGAGCAGAAGGTTCACTTCATAAAACAAAAATGAAAAAATACTACACACTTTAGTTACTTAAGTTGTCATCTGCATGTCTGTGTTTCAAGCTACTAATAGTGTCATGAGTTCATGACTTTGTCCTTTCACCAATAAAGATAATAACTAAGATACGGATACATCTAATGACATAATACAGTGACTTAAGTACCTTTAGTAAGTTGCGCCTGAATT
The DNA here is from genome assembly GCA_947363905.1 of Lithophane semibrunnea. NCBI lineage: Eukaryota > Metazoa > Arthropoda > Insecta > Lepidoptera > Noctuidae > Lithophane > Lithophane semibrunnea. Next base: position 17,344,775 of record OX376198.1, on the reverse strand, counting down.
ATCTGCATTCGGGACATGCCGTTACACTATACAAGAGAAATGATTTGTTACAAACATTTAATTTTATTTATTAGAAGAACATCATCTAACGAGGAGCTCGTGGCTTAGTACTAACAGCTGCACGGGACGATCCATCAGGTTAAGCTACGCTTGCCGGGGTTGGTCCGTGGATGGGTGACCATTTTCACATATTGAGACTCCTCGGAAAGTACGTTAAGCCGTTGTTGGTCCCGGCTGTCATTTTTGGATCTTTGACAGTCGTTACGGGCCGTCAGAAGCCCGAAAGTCTGACAACCAGTCTTGCCAAGTGGTACCGTATTACGCAGTTACTGGGTTGTGGAGGTCAGATAGGCAGTCACTCCATGTAAAATACTGGTATTCAGCTGCATCCGGTTAGACTGGAAGCCGACCCTAACATAGTTGGGAAAAGGCTAGGCAGATCTAGAAGAACATCACCTCAGATACGACGACTGTAAAAATTGTACTCAACACAATGCGATGGGTTAACCTCCACCTCTCCCTCTGTCACCGACTTTTTCTAATAAGTGCAGGTAATACTTACTTATATTAACTCCATCCCTCTTCGGTGTGAGTGAACATTCTGCAGCAATTTATTTTCTGTCAGCATGTAACAGTAGGTAGCGACATTACAGGAATTAACTCGCGAGTCACAGCTGTGCTCGGCGTGCGTGTTGCAAAACTGACGGCCACGCTGTCAGCCGTATCTACCAGCCTTTATGTAGCTACCGAGAGACGAGATTGAACTTTTATTATTGTTGGTTTAACTGTGGATGTTTCAGAATTGTTCAATTAGTTTTAAAAACTCAAACGTTTTTCTTATGCTATACGAAAGAAAAAGACAACCCCCATGGTTTCTTGTTTGTTTGTTCGTCTGTCAATGCTGAAGAAAGTGCTTGTTCTCATATCGGCATGAACTATAACCTACTGTATAAATAAATAAAAAGCTCATGCGTGGTAAAATGTATATACGGTCAAAAATGCGGTAGAGGTGCTAATAGCCCAAGGGTCATTTAAGAAGCACCACCCGTGGAGGCTATTTTATTGCTTCGATACATGTGCAATCATGTTTACTGTAATTTTTCCCCTACATTACTCAGAATAATTATGTGGGGCACAGCTGTGCCTAAGTCTAGAGCGTGTGTGTTGCGAAACACCTACAATATGCACTGGACTGTACGCTAATCGCCTCAGGGCTTTCGATGTGACGAAATCTTTAGCGGACTCATATGAACGTATATTATGGCTATTTGATATACTTCACAAACTTGCTTACTTACTTAATGACAGCTCCGTTTAAAACCTGTGGCAGGATGAAAGGAACAAATAAACCAGACTTACGTAACTCACTTCTTTTTTGGTGAAGTTGAGGTGACTAACGTAACCCTGAGTAAAAAGTGGACCGTGGTCAATGAAGGCCGCAGGAGTTTTGGTAGATGCAGGCAGGGCAGGGCTCAGCAACGTGTGACCCTATGATATCCACTGAGTATCAACAACCACATTAGACAGGTTCATGAATACGTTCTAAGCTGGCTTACCTAATCAGTGGCTGAGAAGGTCCCCTAAACCGATCAGAGGCAACTACTTTAAGATTGAATTAAAACTTTCAATAACGTGTTTTCCTTACATTTCTGTTAACCCAAGTTTTACCAACACCATTTACTCTACATTTCTTAAAAAGTATTTTCTCTCAACAACTTTAGCAACATGTTCGAGCGTGTATTGTGACGTGGAAGCGACGTCACAGCCGCTGCCTGTATTACAGGACTAGTAGAAAATTATGGGGCAGAAGTGCCACTTCCTTTATTACCAGCACTCCGAGATGCAGTGAAAATATGACTAGGTATAAGAGGGAAGATATCTCATGCTGTGAAAGTATTAGTTCATCAGCAAAGTGCTAACGGAGCCCAGGGTACCGCCACTCGTTGAGGCTATATTAATGCACCACACTAATCTACGATAGTAGTCGTTCTGAAGCCAAGACTCGTTAATATTTACTGCTGAACATGGGCCTTCGAAGATCGTAACAACGCACGTCGAGATCGCCAGGAAAATAATAAATATTTTATAACCAACAGTCTGGGCAGCTGTTTCTTGGCCATAGAAATGATCAATTGAATTGTGCACATACATTCTGACTTTTATTTGATGTGCTAGAATATCTTTGAAATAAATTAAGTGATAATTATTATAACAGTATTGATGCTTAGTCTCATTACATCATTCCCTATATCCTTCCGACTGTCGAAAAAGTCTTTTAAGATATATAACAATTAAAATTCTATTGTGTCTCGTTAATGACAGTTGAACTAATATTGTCTCATGCGTCCCCTGTAGAACTAAAGCTATTTATTAGTACTCGCTACATCCACACAGTATTTTTGCATCAGTTTTAAAAAGCATGTTGCTAGTATTGGGTCTTCTGTTCCTTTTTATTGGGGTACTACGTGGCACTAAGTATATGTGTAGTACTTGTGTGTACCGAAGATCGGCAATAACTCAATATAGCATGAATAGCGAGGGAAAGATTTTTGTGGATATTACTATACTATTTTGACACTATCCAAATATTATCTCTATACAATTAAAACCCATCGCGTCTCGCGTGGATCCGCGTTCCGATACGAAGGGTAATGGATATCCGATTTTCTATAAGTATCCATAATTTTCCTGCATCATGAAGGGTTAGGCAGACCCACATATTTCGACACCAGAAAATATAGAAAATGAAGAAGCTTTACTAAACAACTAATTACATTATCCATTCAGCAGTATATTTTTAGCACAATGCAGATAGTGGCAATTAGTGTCAGGAAAATGCTCTAAGAAAAAACAATTTTCTTGCAAAACTGCACTAAAACTTGTAGATATTTTCCTAACAAGCGTACAACATAGTTTAGAAATAGTACGCCTTAGTTAAAAGAGCATAACTTTGTAACCTAAGCGAGGTGCACAACAGCGGGCTGGTGTTACGAGCGAGCATAATACCTGTTAATCCTTTACTTTGCTTTAACATGGAAATGTTACTAACTTTATACACAAAGTTATTTTTAATTTTCTTTTTGCTAACGCTAAGCAGTTTCAATTTTTCTGTACAGTTTTGTTATACCTATTTTAATTTAAATTTTATAATGGAATTTCCAAAAAAGTGAACCCAAGATCACTCGAAACCAGGTTTGAAGTAAAGTTTAGCAATTTTAGAGTAACTATATCAATCATTTGTACTATAAACAATGAGAACGACACTGAGAAAATTGAAACAGTCCATGATGTTGTAATTTTCCTTTAAGTTACGCTAAAATAATAAAAAAAATAGTACATCTTCAAAGACTGTCATTTGCAAACTGAGTTTATTTTCAACATTTATAAGTTAACTTAGAAGTGGAATGACTAACGACTTTCTTTTACTCCTATATGCTCGGAATTTTCCTATTTATGAGTACAATACATAAAGGACCCTAATTGGGTCAAAAAACTGCAAAATTCAATGAATCTAGGAGTTAAAGCCCAGCTTCGAGTTTCTAATACCACTGACGTACAACGCATTTAGCATAAACAAAAGAAATAAATGCCGATCTTAGGCCCGTTCTCACAAATGGATACGCCTAAATCCGGTTATGTGTGTTCAGTAATCCTTTCTCCGGTAGTAAATTCGTAAGCATCCACTAAGAAGGGTTCAAATGGGTTCGCTGGTTGTAGGGTTCCGTAGACAATTTTACGTTATTTTTCCCCTGCCTGTATGTAGGACCCAATAGCCAAACAGACATGCGTCACCAACCCCCACAAGTTTTTCTAATAAATAACCTACAAATTACGGACACAAAAAGCGTTAACGTCAGTTTTTAGAAGACTATTTGTGTGTTTGTCATTGAGCCTACAAAATTGCTTCAGTATAGTATACTATTGTATAATACTGTTAAATAAAAGAGATAGTGGTAGGCCCCCAAATCTCTAATTATATCTTATCTGTAAGTAGTTATAACTTAAGAACCTATGTTAGCTACCTATATTCTTGCAAATAAAAATATCACTTATATCATTCGTTCATTCATTTTTATTTGTCCCTTATTTATTGAAACAAAGGATGTTTCAGTCATCTACTAAGTACGCCGTACGGAATCCTTAACACTTGTAACACAACGCACTTGGCGGGTTTTTATCCGTTTTGCGCAACGGCGTTAATTTAAATAATATATTAAGCGCATCCATGTTAATCCGACGGTGTCTTTAACGTTTGTATAGGCGACACGTTCTATACGATTCTCGGTAATTTATTATATTTGTTTGCAGTTTCGTTTAAGGGGTTCGCTGCACTGTTTTGTTTAAGATTTCTGGTAGATCTCTCCTTCTCATCCATCTACAGTTCCTATGCAATTTGGCGACGTATGTATTTTCAATTTCTTTCATAAAAAGATTCTTGCTTTGCTCAGTAACGTTATTTGTACCTTTTGGGTTTTACCACTTGCAAGCTACACTACGCAACATTACTTACTTACTATGAGGCGATTTTAAGCCTCTACGTTGCTTCTTCGTATAATATTAAACCCATCAATCTCGGCATCCTTTGTTGAAATCAGAATTGCATCAAAGTAGTCAATAATCCATCAAAATTGTGTCCTTGACAAGCTACCATAGTCATAGTACACAATAGGTCTATGACCCAACGGCTCCATGATGACCACAACCGTTTTGTTTTTGATGATACTTTCGTAATGGTCTGTAGAAATGTTCCTAACGATGTCTCTTATTTTAAGTTTGAGACAGCAAAGAGACTTTGTGATGAGACGGCTTATCTCACCGTCATTAGCAATTGTTTCGACTTTATTATTTAACTTTTTGCTCGCTTTATGTGGCCTTGACCTGCAGAGCTGGTAACGAAATATTTAATACCTACCTAAAATAGTGAAAATTCATACTGTAGGTACTTTTTTAAACGATTTTCGGGAGTTGGAGAGGCTCATTAGGAATGATGACATTATAATGGTGGGTTTTTTGTTGTCAAAATTAGAAAATTAGAAAAATAAAAAATAATTTTATTTTCCGGCTTAGCTAAGTTATCTTTCTAAAAACCCTAAGTATCTTGCTTTATCTCTGTGCCTTTGTATCTTGCTTTATCTCTGTTCCTTTCCCTTGCAGCTTTATTGTATGTGATGATTTTGAAAGATTATTCATCTCACTTCTACATAGTTGGTTATCTCTGAAGAACCAAATCTCAGGAAATGTTCACTATTGACTAAGGTAATACTAATCTTAGCGAAATGCTTACAAAAAGATGGCGAACAAGCATGGAGTATGAGTACCAACATCATTTTCTATGCCCATTATTATTGAATTTTGGAACCTGAGACAAACTGGAAATACAATTTTCCTCCAGGAAAACGTTTCACAATGAGGCAGTACAAAAGTATTTGTTACCCACTGTATAGGACTGGTATACAGCGAAATGTATTTGTCGTAAGCAGCGCGTAATGTGTATAGTAAATATTTGAGGTAAATCGGCAATTCTACCCTCCTTCGGGAACGGAAGGGGAGACGGCGGGAAAAGCGGGGAAAAGGGGGTGAAGACAATGTAACATGTTTTCTGTCCTCCGGGACCCAGGAATTTTGGGTATCGAAAATACTAATTCTATAGTAGATAATAATTATGAAGTGTGGATGTGAGCGTACTTACCTACTTGACATAATTTTAGTAAGGCATGTTGTTATTTCGTAGGTATCTGTTCAGACGGATATTTTGAACGTGTACCTATTGAACTGTCAAAATTACATAAGACAATCCAAGAATCGGAAGCGGTGAACGGAGCGAAGCGGCGCTTCCTAGTGCTTTAGCTGGGAAGAAGAAGTGGCGCAACGAACTCCCTAGCAGCACAGCTGTCTGTTCAGTTAGATGAACTAGATTCTATACAATAGTATGCAAAGAAATTAACATTACAAAACACAAATATTAAATTCAATTATTTGCCATGTTTACACGCCAATAATAGTTAAGTTTGAGCCCCCAAAAGTCGACTTAAACCCAGTTTCCTGGGTGTAAAATATCAGACTGTAAACCAAAATATATGATGGTTTCCGTCTTTCTCATTGCCAATGATATACTTGACAACTCAAAAATTCCTGAGCAGATATTTATTTCTGCATACCTTTCAATTCTATTTTACAATTGCCTAAAATATTTTCATTTAATGCTTTGCCTCTGCCTCTTAAACCACGGTGAAATATATTTGCCTACCTTCCCACGTAGATATTAACATAGCATTTAATGTAGGGTAGTCAGAGCTTGGCGGACCTGTTCAATAAACATGACCCAGGTCTTAGCTCCTGTACCTGAGCCCGGCTTAGTGCTGTTGCAATTATATTAGTATACAAACAACGCCGAGTTGCTGCAACGTGCTACAGGGTACGTTGCGAGCTATTTCAGGAGACTTTGTACTGACCGTAAGTTTGCTTGAGAATTCCTTTGAAGTCTTAATAAACTTGGGTTAAAGTTGCATCACGATGGGTCTCTCGGGTGTCCTAATTATTTTTTTATGATCAGTCTCACTGTTGTCACCGTGAGCCACTTTGGTGTCACTCCGGTGTCACCATCAGTAGTAGGTACTGATATCACTTACCGTGAGTCACTGTATTTTTCCATTCAAGCATCACCGTCGGCCACACTAGAGTTGCCATATGTCAGTTTGGTGTCCCTCTGTAGATGTTATATCACTCTGACCCATCTCACTACGATGTCTCTCTGGCGTCACCATAATGGTCCTCTGGTATCACTGTAGGGGTTTATACAGCCTAAATGGAGTTTTTGAGAAGCACATCGGGAAGTTTTTATTTATTTTGCACTATTAGTTTTTCGATTGAATAACTTAGGTAGGTATACCTTTGTGGTATTTTAATATTTGAATGCGAACAGTGCATACGTTTTTATTGAAGCTTACTGAAGCGATTTTCATAAATTTGTGGGTATTAGCCGCTTTGTTTTATTTTATATCTGCACTACACAGGTTTCAGCCGTTTTTCATAAAAATCGGTTTAGATTATAATTTAAAACAAAATGCCGGTTTTAACCATGCTATATTACTGCGATAGCAAAAACAGCGATTGCAACTAAATGCAGATTTCCAATCCTATCCTAAAATTTTATTTTTTTCAAATTGTTGTCCTGATTTTCTCTGCTCCGTTGTGTGCTTGCGGGCATGCAATGCGGGTATGAAATCTTACAACATTGGGAAACCCAAAAGGTGGACGATCCACCACGACATTCAAATGCCATCTAACGTGTATATTCGAAGAGTTTCATCACTATATGGTGAGTCCACAATAACCCACTTACCGAGCCCTTCCTCAGTTATAAGTATTTCTTTACTACAGTACAAACACAGACAAAGTTCAATGACAACCTTTAACGCCAACGAGTGTCGAAAGGTATCAGTGACAATAGTGAGTTACTCAAATAAAGTAATTAACTGACAGAACATTGTTCTCACGGT